>JAHRHZ010000009.1:38672344-38700081 GCA_024137785.1 Ginglymostoma cirratum
ATCCTCTCCTCTATCCATCCTCTATCCGCCTCCCCCTCTCTCCCTATTTATTTCAGAACCCTCTTCCCCTCCCCCATTTCTGATGAAGGGTTTAGGCCCGAAACGTCAAGTTTTCCTGCTCCTATGATGCTGCTTGACCTGCTGTGTTCATCCAGCCCCATGCTTGTTATCCTGGACTTCTGAAATATTAGTCCTTATCTGTGCCACTATTTCAGTACCTCATCCTATCTAACAACTTCTTTACAGCACCATACAGTGCTTTTGGGCTTAATTTCCTAAATACTGTGCTTGCAGCGTGATTCAATATTTCTGCGACGAGTGGTGGGGAATGGAGGAGTATGCCATAGAGATGCAGAGCACTTTTTCAATATTTAAATGTTGCCCTGCATATTAAAATCACAACCAGATCTCACACAAAAAAACTTTGCTTTGTTTACCGCCTCTGTACTATTTGCTGTTTATCCATCCAATTTTGCTAAATTTTGAGATGGAGCATCAAAACAGTAAACCCTTATAATGATGTAATACTTAGGATCTAGCCATCAATACTTCAGGACTGATTATGTTGTTGTAAGTTCAAGTCCATGCTAAAAAAATTGGTCACAAAATCTAGGTAAACAGTTCAGCGAGCTATTTACAGACTGCTGTGTAATTGAGGTGTCATCCTTCAGATGAAATGATAAATTAATGGCCCATCTATCCTCTCAGCTGATGTGAAAAGTCCTATTGCACTCTTCAAAAATAGCACTGTAGAGTTTCTCCTCCCTTTCCTGGCTAATATATATCCTTCCACAAGATTATGTGGCCATTAGCATGTTGCTGCATTGATTATCAGAAAAATATATATTTTATAATTAAATTAGGCCTGAAAGATGTGTATCACAGTAAAATTAAATAAATTTATTTTAAAACACTGTTGTTTGCCCCTTTACCCTCATGAAAATAAACATAGCAAATTTTGACTATTGTAAGATGTTTAACACAGTCAAAAGACAAAGGAGCAGGAAAAGTCTTATTTGTATGTTACATATTTGTAGTGCAGTTGAAAGTATATGATGAGATTTAACAATACAAACCATCATGTGTATTTCTATCATCAGGCAACATATGACTTGTGCTTATTTTGCCATGAGTCAAGCCAAGGGTATAATATGGGTGGCATGGTGGCTCAGTGCTGCTACCTCATAGCACCAGGGACCTGGGTTCAATTCCGCACTTGAGTAACTGTCTGTGTGGGTTTCTCTTGGGTGCTCTGTGCTCTTCCTACAGTCCATGATTTGTAAGTCAGTTGGATTGCTCGTACTAAATTGCCCATGGTGTGCAGGCTAGGTGGATTAGCCATGTGAAATTCAGGGTTATAGGAATAGGCAAGGTCAAGGTCACTTTGATGCCATGTTTCCACACTGTAGGGATTCTGTGATGTTTGTGCATTCAAACATGTCAGAGGTATACATGGTGTTTGAATAACTGACATATATGAAAAGAAGAGACTTGTATTAACCTTTTGCAGGTTGCATTTTTGTCTGATTATCTTCAAATGTATATCTTATCAACCTTCAAAAATGAACTAAGGAAGCTTGGCATTAAAAAGCTTGAGAAGTGTGTTGTATTATTCCACAAAAAATTGAATCAAATGATGTAAATGATGCAAATCATCTGTAGTAGTAACGTGCATCAGACAAAAGTTCCTCATATGGTAACAAAAACAAAGCTGCTGGAAAATCTCAGCAGGTCTGGCAGCATCTGTGAAGGAGAAAACAGACCCTCAGGAGGAAGGGTCACCGGACCTGAAAAGTTAACTCTGTTTTCTCCTTCACAGATGCCGCCTGACCTGCTGAGCTTTTCCAGCAACTTTGTTTTTGTTCCTGATTTACAGCATCTACAGTTCTTTTGGTTCCTCATATGGTAAGATACTCCGAGCATTAATTGCATATGGTGCATGATTACTTAGTGGTGAGATGCCCTTATATTGGTTTACAACTGACAAACTAACTTCCATAGAACTTAGCCAAATACTGCTTCAGCAAGGCACCTATATGGGAACATAGGAACAGGGGTAGACCATTCAGTTTATCAAGGCCTGCTCTGCTATTTATTATGATCATTGCTGATAGAATACTCGAGTGCCTTTAAACTACACTACCTCCATAACACTATACTTCGTCGGTAATCAAAAATCTATCTATCTCTACTTAAAACATATCCAGAGATTGAGCTTCTACACCCCTCTGCCACAGCAATTTCTAAAGGTTCTCAATCCTCCATGGGGTGGTACATTGGCTCAGTGGTTAGCACTGCTGCCTTGCAGCATCAGGGACCAGGGTTTGATTCCAGTCTCAGGTAACAGTCTGTGTGGAGTTTGCATGTTCACCCCGTGTCTGCGTGGGTTTCTGTCACACGCTCTAGTTTCCTCCCACAGTCCAAAGATGTGCAAGTTGAGTGAATTGGCCATGCTAAATTGTCCATAGTGTTCAGGGATATGTAGGTTAAGTGCATTAGCTAGGGGAAATACAAGGATAGGGTTAGAGGATGCTTCTGGCTTGGATGGTCTTCAGAAGATCAATATAGACTTGTTGGGTCAAATGGCCTGTTTCCACACAATGGGGATTCTATGAACTAAAAACATTTCTTCTCATCTTAGTCATAAATCCTATCCCCATTTTTTAAAATTGTGTCCACTGATTTTAGACTCCCTACTTTACCTGTATCTACCCTGTATATCCCTTCAAGTATTCCGTAGTTCCAATGAGATAACCTCTCATTCCTTGAAATTCTGCAGAATACAGCCTCAGTTTCCCCAATCTCTATTCATAGGACAGTCCTACTATCTCAGGAACAAGCCTGGTGAACCTTTGTTGTGTTGCCGCTGTGTTAATACTATCCTTCTTATGGTAAGGAAACCAAAACTGTTCAGAGTACTCCAGGAGTGGTCCTTCCAAGCTTCTACATAAGTGAAGCTAGAATTCACTACTCCTATTCTTGAATCATCTTTAATAAAGACTAACATTCCATTAGTGTTCTTAATCACTTGTAGTGGTTAGCCTTCAGTGACTAATTGACAAGGACACCTAGATTCCTTTGTGCCTCTATTCAACATTCTACCACTGAAGAAATGCTTTGCAAATCTTTTCCTCTCATTAAAGTGGATAACATCATGTTTTTCCATGTTCTGTCTGCCATGTATTTGCCCACTTACTAAGCCTGTTCAAATTGTTGTCTATCTATTTTACATCTTTCTCAAAACATACATTTCCACTTTACTTTGTACCATCTGCAAATTTAGAAATATTACATTTGGTCCCACAGCCAAATTATTGATATATATATATCTTCCAAAACATTTCAGGCTCAAGCAATGATCCTTAAGGTATCCCATTTGTCACAACCTGCCAATGCAATAATGACCCATTTATTTCTATCATCTGTTTTCTGCTGATAGACATTCACTAATTCATGCCAGCACATTATCTCTAATTCCATACGCTTTAATTTTGCTAACCAACCTTCTATGAAGCTTCATCAAAAGCCTTCTGAAAATCAGTTAGCCATGTTCATTGGCTTTCTCTTCACAATTTTGCAAGTGACATCTGCAAAAATTTCCACAATATTCATCAAACACAATTTCCCATTTGCAAACTCATCCTGAATAATATTATTCAATGTGTGTTTATTTACTTATTGATTAATTGTTTGCACATTTATCATTTCCTTTACAACAGGTTCCAGCATTTCCCCTTCTACTGATATAAAGGTAAAAGTCCTGTCTTGCTTCCTTATTAAATAGCACCATGCCATTTTTTAGCTTCAAATTTGAAGGAACCATTTCATAATCTATATTAAGTTGGAAGCTGATTACCAATGCATTGATTATTTCTTTTCCCCATTATAAATTCTACTGACTTTACTTGTAATGAACCAACAATTGTCTTCTCCAAATGTTTCCTTTCAAATGCCTAAAGAATTTATTTACAGACCTTTTTTTCATATTTTTGGACAGATTTCAGTGACATTCTAGTTTTTCTTTCCTTATCAGATTTCTGGTTCTTCTTTACAGCATTTGAAGAACATCCCAATCCTCAGACTTATTACTGTTTTCGGCAGCTACACAACTTCTTTTCTTGTGCAATCCTTGAAGCTGAATAGAGACTAGAAATCCTTTTAAGACAAACCTCAATTACAGATCCTTCAATTAAAACCAACAGCAAGCAATGAGGTACAGTCAAAATATTTTCCTTTAAGGAATAGGAATCAATTTGAGCAAAATGGACAACCACCATTTTTAGGAAGCAGCCTAAGAAGAACTGCGGGTGAAACCTTAACTTGGGCAACGGATACAGAGAATGCGAGGTTCAGAGCCTTTACTCATCTTCCAGGTGTGGAGTGTGAACGAAAATCCACGTGTGATGTCACAGAAAAACTTAAATAAAATGATTGGTATGGGCAGTCAGGCAGCTTGTGTAATCTGCTTTGTAAAAATAACTGTTTCAAATGGTAGAAAGGAAGGGGGAACGATGCGGTTATTGGTTTTGCCCATTATCTGCACACCATGAGCAGATGGCACACCACTTCCTTCTTTCCAGTCTATGCTACAAAGCATACTTCCTGCCCGGCTGGCATACAACATCCTCACACCCTGTCCCTGCCCTTGGCCCCCAAGGTATCAGTTGGAAATCATAAAATCATGTTTGATATATTATTACTGCTGTCTTGAGATTCGAACTTGCATGTTGATACTGTACAGTCTTATTCCTATTTCAAAAGTAGTATTCATCCAAGTAAAAGTTTTTCTGATGAAGGGTTTAGGCCCGAAACGTCGAGTTTTCCTGCTCCTATGATGCTGCTTGACCTGCTGTGTTCATCCAGCCCCATGCTTGTTATCTCTAAAAGTTAAATCACTTGTTCTTCTGCTCCGCATCTCCTACCTCCCTTCTATTCCATCACAGCAGTTTTAAATAAAGCACTCTATGACAAACCTTCATAATGCTCTTTGGTCCCAATTAGTTATCAGAGTTTTACAAGAATGCTGTCTGCTTAGGGATTGATTTTAAGCTCACTCAATAGTTTCAAATCAGAGAAAGTAATCTCCACTTTTCTAATCCCTCTCTGTCTAAACATGTAAACAGAAAATGGATCGGTGCTATTTTACACAATAAGCTTTTAAGAGAACAATTTAATTTGTTTCTGTCAACAGTCAGACCACACCCAGAGATAAACACTGGTCTCGACACAAAAGGCATGTTCACTCCATCTTTATCTATTGGGCAAGTTCAGTGTCAGAGTGAGCAGGGATCATCAGTCATGGCCTCCCATGTCTCAGGCACAATGGTTTGGAAAGAATGAATGAGATGAATGAGATTAGGCAAAAGCTTTTCTGCCATCATGAATTGCGCATAACACACGGGTTTCAGAACAAACCATGTCACAAGGTATCCTTGAGACATCCAGGTTCAGGACATTGTCGTCCAGTAGATCTGATCATCACCGGGTATGACCCTCTGAACAGTACACTCGCATACACAGCTGCCACAGCCCTGACTGTGATACAAAGCACTCCCTGATTTGCACTAGGATCAGGATGGAACTTTTGAAGCCTCTTCATTAACTGGAGAAGTGCAATCCTTTTGTCAGTATGAGTCATAAAATCCAACAGTTCTTTGACTCGATTGAATAGACCTTCTGCAACATTTCCACACAGATTGTGGAAGTGAAATATCAAGGCACACATTGACAATTTTACAGTCTCAACATAGCAGAACCAAAAACAAAAAAAAGCTAAAGGCTTGTAAAAACTGAAAGAACTGCAGCTGTTGTACATCAGGAACAAAAACAGAAGTTTCTGGAAAAGTTCAGCAGGTCTGGCAGCATCTGTGTACAAAAATCACAGTTAACGGTTCGAGTCTGGTGACCCTTCCTCAGAACTGATGGTAACTAAGAAAATGTAGGTTTATATGCAGAAGATAGTGTGGCTTGTGGGGCTAAGGAACAAACTATAGGTGGGGATAGAGACCAAAGAGAGAAGAATAGTTAGTCAGACAAAGGAGTTGATAACAATCTGAATAGGAGTGTGAAAAGCTGTTAACGGAGACTATTCGTGGCTAACAATAGGCAGTGTTGAATGGCAGGCTATCTGGTAACAAGGCCTGGTGTGTGTGGGGGAGGGGGTTTGGACATGGTTGAGTTCAGGTCCTAAATTATTGAATTAGATATTGAGCCCGGAGGGCTGCAAGGTCCCCAAGTGGGAAATGAGGTGTTGTTCTTCCAGCTTGTGCTGAGCTTTGCTGGAACACTGCAGCAAGGCAGAGGCAGAGATGTTGGCTGGGAAACAGGGTGATCTGTTAAAGTGGCAGGCAACTGGAAGCTTAGGGTCTTTTTTGTGGGCAGAACGTAGATGTTCTGTGAAGTGGTCACCCAGTCTATGCTTTGTTTCCCCAGTGTATAGGAGACCACATTGTGAGCAGCAAATACAGTAGACTAGATTGTAGGAAGTGCAGGTAAAGTGCAGCTCCACCTGAAGGTTTGGTTGGGCCCTTGGATACTGGGAAGGAGGAGGTAAATGGGCAGGTGTTACACCTTCGACAGTTGCAGGGGAAGGTGCCATGGTGCTGTAGAGTGTTGGGGGGTGAGGAGGGGGAAGAAAGAGTGCATCAGGATGTCCCAGAGGGAACGGTCCCTGTAGAAGCCTACAAGGGAGGGGAGGGGAATATGTGCCTAGTGGTGACATCTTGCTGGAGGTGGTAGAAATGGCAGCTGATGATCTTCTGAATGTAGATGCTGGTCAGATGGTAGTAGATACAGGGGGAACCGTATCGCTGTTGGTGGGAAGAAAGAGAGGGGGTAAGGGCAGAAGTGTGGGAGATAGCTCTGACCAGGTAGCTGTGGGAGTCGATGGGTTTATAATGGATATTGGTGGCCAGTCTATCCCCAGAAATGGAAACAGAAATGTCAAGGAAGGGAGAAGTCAGAGACAGACCATGTTAAATTGGGGAGGGGGCAGGGGGTGAAAATTGGAAGAGAGATTGATGAACTTTTCCAATTCAGGATGAGAGAGGGCAACAGCGCTTATGAAATCATTGATATAACAGAGAAAGAACTGTGGGTGGGGGCCAGGATAGGACTGGAACAAGGAATGTTCCAAGTAACCCATGAAGAGACAGGCATAACAGGGGCTCATGTGGGTACCCACGACCACCCCTCTGAGCTGAAGAAAATGAGAGAAGTTAAAAGAGAATTTGTTGAGGGTGAGTACGAGCTCAGCCAAGTGGAGGAAGATGGTGGTGGGTGGGGATGGTTCAGGCATTTGCTGCAGGAGAAAGCAGAGAACCTGAGACCATCACGGTGGGGGATGGATGTGTAAAGGGATAATTGACTGACTACAATAAATATTTTGAAGATGTATTGAACACTACAAAAATTGTACTGTAGGGACAACACTAGCACTAAAACCCTCTGCACCATTGACAGCTCATCATTCATGAAGAACTGTATATTGAACTCACAGTGGAGGAGTTTAACAAAATTATTTACTCACTTGCCATGAGTAAAGCTCCAGGTGCTGCCCTTACATCACCTGAACTCACCCAACACTGGAAACTGGTTCAGTTGCTGTACCTGTGTGAAAGTTGCTTTCTCCTCTGACGATAGGAGTAGTAGTGGTCCAGGAAATTCAGAATGCAGTGTTGTGACTCTGCATAACAAGAAAGCTGCCCATAGTGGTTGCAAAGCTGTCAAGGCATAGGAAAAAATATTTGCCAGTGCTGCATTTATTAGACCACAGGTCTCCCTGAGCAAATTGCTCCCAAATTCCAGCTTGGTTTTCGAACTGGAAAATTTACGATTGACATGGTTTTTTCAGTCTGAAAGTTATAAGAGAAATGCTGTGAACTAAGGACCTCTCCCCCCATTGTATTTATCAATTTCACCAAAACCATGCGAGCAATGATGGTCTATTTCAGCAGCTGGAGGAAATTGGTATTTGCTGAAGCTGCTCGGTGTGATCTCCTGTTGCTATGACAACATGTGGGTAAGGTCAGCTCTAATGGGAAAATGTCAGCACACTTTGATAGAGGTGCAATTGGGTCAAACAAGTCTGTTTTCTGTCAACAATGCTCTTTGGCTTACTCTTCTCCTTGTTACCTTCATTTACAGGCCCCTTACAGAGCATATTTACTATATGCCAGAACTGAAAAGAGGTCCAAAAGAAAGGTGTGCAAATTTATCAGGACAGAGTTGTTTTAATCAGATGATGCTGTGGCAACAATTCACACTGATGGAGACCTGCAGTGGAAAATGGAATCACTCACTTGCCCTGGGAAAAGTTCAGTTTGTCCAGTAGTACCTGGGAGACAAATGTCTCTGTCCTGGATGTTACCATGCCACCATCTATCATTATTGACTTTGTGACATTAAAGTGTGTTGACAGGGTCATACATCCAAGCTCCATGACACACCAGCAATCAATTGCATCCTCAGTGGACTCCACTACAGCAGTGAGACCTGTACAAAAAAATAGGAAAAAAAAGTTTGAATAGTTTCCACCTTTGCTGTTTCAGAAATAATCCCACCACATCTTGGCAGGACAAGGTAATCAACTCAGAATCTCCAGAGTGCACTAACCTTATCAGTGAACACTCAATGCAAATCCAATTCTGTCTTAGCCATGTTCTTCAGAGGGATGACAGCTATACAGCTCACAACAAAACATTTTGCAACTGCATAGGTTTCTTTCTCAATTACATCCCCATTTCCGCAGGGAATACTCCCACTTACCCTCATCCTTTGGTCCTCCCAGAGCCATTCTTCAGTCACCCTCTGAGATGTTGACTTTGCTTACTAATCATGCAAGCCTTTATCAGTGATCACAACATGCAGACCCCTGCTGAGACAGAAACACAGGATGGGATGCAAGGAGGAAAGGTGGTGATGGTGGTACAGGTGCTAGGGGTCGAGGTGGAATAGGGTACATTGATGAACACTGGCAATGCTGGTCCACCTAGCCACTGGGAAGCAGATCTTACCAAACAGTACCATGAAATCTGTTCATATGAAACCAGTACTAGATATGCGGATTGCTGCTGAATAGCTCCTACATCATTGTGGACTCAAGCTTAATTTATATGGAAAGCGCAGGCCAAAATAAGCATTCCACGTGTTCACTGTACAGTGTCAATATGATAGCTGCATAATGAGCACCCTCCAACGAGCACAAGGCTGACTGACAGGTCTCTGCACCTATATGTCTTTGAGTTTGTTAATGAAGCTGCATTCAGATTTGGCACAAAGATAATATTGCAATTGTAGTTGGAAAATAAAGAGCTTACAATCATACAGTGCTTTTCATAACAGCAGAATGTCTCAAAGTGTTGTGGAGCCAAATTATATGAAGTGTAGTCACTGTTGGATGTAAGGAAATACTGCAGCCATTTACACACAACAAAATACCACAAACCACAATAAGCTAATGACCAGATAATTTTAAAGTGACAATGATTGAGCAATAAAGATTCGCTGGGCGTCTGGTGAGAACTCTCATCTTCTTTTTCAAAACAGTGCCTTATAAGCTGGGACATCCACCTGAGAAAAATGAAAGCCTATCAGCTTATAGTTTCATCCAAAACACTGTAGCTCAGACAGTGTAGCACTTCCATTAAAGTACAGTTGAATATCAGGCTTGATCATATACTCAGGTCTCTGAAATGCCATTTGAACCTACAACTTTCTGACTCAGTGGTAAGAGTCTTATCACCAAGCCGCAGGCATGGTTGCCTGTCTATAAAACAATTAAAGTGCATTAATTATTCAACATAGAGCTGTTATATGACACCACAGATCTGAAATAGTTAATGTTTGAGCCACATTGAGCTACATCCAGTCCGGTAATGTCACACAGGCTCTGGGTAGAGAACCAATTTGAGCTTGGCACAGCCTCCTAATAGAGACAAATGTTTCATCTTTATTAACAGTCAATAAGCCAAAGGTTAACCTGTATATGCTTACTACTATGTATAAATCACATCTTGTTATGAAGGACAAGAGCCACTTCTGCTGAGAATTAGTTGTGGTCCATTCTCTGTCACTAACTAGATTGGTTCAGGAGGGAGGATTGCTGGCAGCGCCCAACCACAACCACAAGCCACTAATGATAGGTACCCAGACATCACACTGAAATGCTTCATACTATCAGCAGTGTTCTTCTTTATATTATACCACAAGGATAATGGAAATCAGCCAAGCAAGCATGGGCAGCAAAGTTCCATGAGGCTACAAAGGGTAAAGAGTCCTGACGAAGAGTTTTGGCCCAAAACGTTGACTTTCCCGCTCCTCAGATGCTGTCTGACCTGCTGTGTTTTTCCAGCTTCACATTTATTTACTTCAGATTCCAACATCTGCAGTCCTTACCGTCCACAAAGGGCAAAGATTGGATGGGTTTTACAGGGTGTCATTCGTATACTGTCTAAAAAGTCAGGCAGATATGGGTGTGGTACTGTCTTTGAGGTGGGGAGGTTGGGGGAAAGTATGGTGACCCCCTGATGTACAAAGATGTTTGGTACCTTCCAAATATGGGGTTGACTCAAAAAGCTGATGGCAACGTTGGTATAGCCACCTGACCTATTTTAAAAGCCACTGCTCCTGCCAAAAGCAAGCTTTTTATATAGTTGGAATATTGGGAACAAATGTCTTCATGTGGTTTAGAGATATTTTTGTTCATAGACAAAAGAAAGATAATAACTGCAAGCTGTGCAACAGAAAACATGTTCAGCAAATGGTCTTGTGATTTGTACTACTTTATTCTCTCAATCTTTTCAAAGTAATTTCAAGAGAATTTGAGTGCATAAGTAAAGAAATCTTGCTGCCTATATATATATATAACTTTGGTAAGACCACAACTATTATGTGAAGATTCAATCTCCTTAACTAAGGGAGGACAAAATTTCCAATGAAGGAGTGCAACAAAGGTTCATCAGGCTGATTCTTGGGATGATGAAACTGTCCTGTAGGAAACATCGAGACTACTGGACCTGTAATCTTGTGTTTAGAAAGTTGAGAGATATACTGATTGAAGAATACAAAATTCTCACAGTGCTCAACAGAGTAGAAACAGAAAGGATGTTTGGCCTGATCTGGGTATCAAGAACAAGTGGACAGTCTCAGAATAAGGGGTAAGCTATTTAAAAATGAGATGACAACAAATTTCTTCTTTCAGATAGTGGTGAATCCTAAGAATTCTGAGTCCTAGATGGCTGTGGAGCCTCAGGCAATGAGTATATTCCAGATAGATTTGGAGATATTAAAGATATTGAGAGATATGTGAATAATTTGAAATAATGTCTTTGAGATAAAGGATTGGTCATTGTCATTCCTAATTCTGCTTCCTAAATTCCTAATTTCTTATTTATAAATGTATCTGCAAACTGACGGTTATAATCCATTACACAAACACTGTACTCACTCAGAGTCAGTGGTGTTTGGATGAATAGTCTATGTTTGACATTCAGTCTTACAGGCTGCTAAGAGAATCACATTGTATGGCCTTTTAAACCCTTCATAAGCCCAAGCTGTGCTACAAATCTGGATATATGTGGTAAGAAATTGAATCACAAACCAATTACATGGAATTTTAATTTTCAAACTGTTTGTAGTTAAAGCTATATTTTAACATGCCTTCATTTACATTAATAAATCTCAAAAATGGTTTAGATCATTGGCTTATTTTCTTTGCCAAATACATTGTACCATTTAGTCAGAAAGCGAGAAAACTCTAAATAATGCCATGAACTAACTTGTCGTCTCATTTATTTCAAAATACTGTAAATATGTTGAGATATTTTGAATTCATTTCAAAGTCTGCAGATTAAAGCTGTACATACCAAAGTGGTTGGATAAGTACGGGTTCTGGTCTCAACCATTTAATAGTAAAATGCATGCAATCACAATGCTTTCTTTGATTGACTACAGTTATTCAGCAGTAAAACATCTCTGATCAGCCTTCATTGTTGTTTGATGCACAGATGGATTAAACTGATCATACTAAATTATTACAAATCACATCCGCAAGGGCCCTGCTGCAGCAAGAGTCATTCAGAAAAAAATCCTCCACTTGAGGAATAATGCGTTTAAAGGAATATCAAGGTAAAATGGTGCATTGTTACAATGGATAATCCATCTCTCTATTTCTGGAATCTAATAAACTGTATGATTCTGAATCTGTCAGCTCTTAAAGTCCACAGTGTGAAGCAGCAAGACAATTGCAACAATTTGTTTGACCTAACATAAGATCACATCTGAGGACTCAAGGAATGATTTGATTCTGCCAGCTGTACTTACAGAAAAGCCTTCCATGGTTGCAATCTTGACCATTTGAATTACCTTGGGTGCAGCATCTCTCTTTATCCTGGTAAACAGACCTTACATTTCCTAGAATCATCGTCCTTAACTGACTAGTATCTGTTACTTGCGGTGATATGCAGGGATTCAATAGACTGTTTTCTGATGCATGATCACATTATTACCTTGACTTCAGAAGGTGGAAGAATAATCATAATCAAGAATAGTTTCTTATTATCGCTGTCAAAGACTCAAAGTTTCCTTTTCAACCAAAGGATAAACGATTTGGGAGCTATAAAAATTAATTTCACCAATATGAGTTTTGCTTGCTGAGAGGATTCCTGAGAGAATAATATGAGACAATGGAGCCCAATTTATCTCTGGAGAATTTTAGGAATGGGTTCAACGTCATTTCATTACCACATTAATGGGGGAGACATAGATTTTTGTACAAAGTCACATCTTGGCAGCCAAAAGAACTCTCATGAAATCCCAAGAGTCAAAGAAAGACTCAATCAGAACTACCCTTCTGAAGGCACATGAAGTCACCTGCAGAGCAATTTGTTGAAAAATCACAAAAGACAACTTAATTAAGCCGGATAATTTCTCTAAGGGATCAGATGGATTTAAGAGAACAGTTCACTGATGCACAGGGAAAACGAGGTCATCACCTCCACAAACATACTAAATCCCAGCGTGAGCTGTTGAAATGACAAACAGTGCATGACAGGGTCTAATCATGAAAACTGGCATCCATCAAAAATAGTTGCTGAACCTGTGACACCAAGGACACATATCATTGGGACTAAAGCACACGAACAAATGAGAAAGAATGGATTCCATACTCAACCCACACCTGAGCTGGAAAAGCAGGAAATATCATCAACAACACAAGAAAAATCAGTTCCCACTGAGACACCACCATTTGTGAGCAGTTCAACAGCAGCACCATCAACAGCAAGTAACACATGAACAAACTCAAGCACATCTGCAAGACCAGGAGAAATATGTACACGTCACCTATACAGTGTGCCAAGTATAGACTGATGAGAACATCGAATGCTGAATTCTCAAGGTGGAGGCACAACATTTTACTACATCAACGATATCATGAATAATGTTTTTCATAGAAAATAGAAAGAGCCATAAAAGATTCTTAAGGTGTCAGGTTTAATTAGAATAATTGATTGCTACTCTTCTTTAGGGAAAAAAGTTAATGATTGGAATATTTATATTGACTTTGGGCATTATATTTTTATTTGTGGAAAGAGCATTGTGATGTTGTTTAATTATTGATAAAGAGATGAAACTAATTGTAATGGGAATAAATATCCTGGGGTGCAGGCATTGCACACAGCAGCCCTGTGCAACAAAAGATTATTTACTGGCTTGCAAGTTGTTTGTGGCATTAAGGAGTCAATGGTCCATGTATATATAGGATGTGTGAGGCTTCAGACCCTCTTTCATTATTATGCAGGCCATTGCTCAACTTCTGTTTGCAAATCAGCCCCATGCTCCTGATATTTAGTTATCCACCGCATGGGGACCAGCCCACTGGCCTGCTCCTTCGTCTGACCTTAGTCTAGGGGTATGATTCTCGCTTACTGTACTGTAGAGTGATGACATGCAAGAGGTCTCGGGTTCAACTTCCGGACAAGCCCAAGTTTCTAAGGGCAACATGGTGGCTCAGTGGTTAGCACTGCTGCCTCACAGTGCCAGGAATCCAGGTTCGATTCCACCCTCGGCTGACTGTCTGTGTGGAGTTTGCATGTTCTCCTTGTGTCTGTGTGGGTTTCCTCCCACAGTCCAAAGATGTGCAGGCTGGGTGGATTGGCCATGCTAAATTGCTCGTAGTGTTCAAGGATATGTAAATTAGGGGGATAGGCCTGGATGAGATGCTCTTTGTGTCAGTGTGGACTTGTTGGGCCAAAGAGCCTGTTTCCACACTGTAGGGATTCTATGATCTATGGAGGTCATCATCAATGGGTCTGGGAAGCTAGCTGTTGTTAGATGTAACTGTGTTGGCTCTTTTCTGCTGTTGAGTCTGCACTCACTTGTCCCTGAAGAGAGACAACATGAAATGTTCAGCAGTAGACTTGAGTCCTCATAAATCTGCTGGGCACTTAAGGGGCTGGAGTTATCTCCTCCCAAAGTATCATTTTACTTTAGTTCGAAAAGTTTCCTTTGAAAGCTTTTATTTTGTTACAGTGTCCCTTTAAGGGGTTTTCAGTTAATTCATTAGATTAACGATTTCATTTGCTTAATTGCTTTCCAGAAATTATACCTGGGGTGACATATTTACTGCTCCACAGTAACAATCTATCAGTTCATCAGCCATATGTTGAGCTGAAAGAAATACATTCAATAAACCTGAGCATTTGAGTCTGAGGTATGGTTATTTGTATCTGATGGGAACAAAAATACATGATGGTGTCAGTGGCTAATTTGAGTCCTGCTCTCAGTAAGATAGTTACAGCCAAGATTGCATTACTTTCACGCGCAAACTCCTGGAACATAACACTTCAATTACAAATAGTTGACTACACTGCATTCACACCGGGCTTAGCTGAAATTATCTTTCTTCCTTTGATAGCAAAATCCTAATTTTTATAAGATAGTACTTTTTAAAAGCTGTAGCATGAACACTGGCAAGGGCAGCATCTGTTACCCCTCATAAGTGCCATTGAACTGGTGAGAGCTATTGAGGGAGGAAAAGAACTCTGTTCGCAGAAATGTTCAGAACCAGAGATCATATTAAACTATTAGCTGAAGAATACTTCCTGCCATAGTTCATAAGTAATGATGCAGTCTTTCAAGATGAGAACCTAAAGAAAGGACAAACATGTTTGTTTTTTTTTCATAACAAGAGTCCCCTACAGAATGAGGTTGACGATTCAAATAAGTTGGTAGCCCAGAATACTACGCAATAACTTTTTACAGGTCCTACTCTAGTTGTGGATTTTGTTGTCATTGATGGTGTTGTGAGTGGCACGGTGGCTCAGTGGTTAGCACTGCTCCTTCACAGCGCCAGAGGCCCGGGTTCAATTCCACCTTTGGGCAACTGTCTGTGTGGAGTTTGCACTTTCTGCCTGTGTCTGCATGGGGTTCCTCTGAGTGCTATGGTTTCCTCTCACAGTCCAAGATGTGCAGGATAGGTGGGTTGGCATACTAAAATTGTCCATAGTGTTCAGGGATATGTAGATTAGGGGGATAGGTCTGGGTGGGATGCTCTGAGGGTTGGTGTGGACTTGTTGGGTTGAAGGGCCTGTTTTCACACTGCAGGGATTCTATGGATCTACTCTCTCATAGCTTGCCAAAGATGTCATTGTCTTCATGACAGCAATATCAGACTAGAGAAAGTGTCTAAATGATTCCACTAAATACAGAAAGAAAAATTCCTACCCTAGATGCAATGCAGTAGTCTTAATTTCCTTGTCTTCAGAAAGTTCTTTCTTCTTATTATCGATGAGAGCCATACACAGATCTGAAAACAGAACAGAAGGAAAGGAGAACGGGAATTTCAGTTTCTTGTCTTCACTTTCAATAGCCTGTAAAAATGTGAGTCCTAGAATCTTCTCCTTTGAATCCAGTTTTCCTGGATTGCACTTCACCGTTGGTACATTCAAATTATTGTGTGTCAAAGTCAAAATTCAGCCGTCATTGTACTCCAACAAAGTATTCATCTTCCAAAGAAACAATAAGACAGCATGTAAGTCCTGTATATCTAATAACACAGCCCAGCGCACTGTTGGAAAATAATGGCTCAAGAAAAAAAAAGAAAGCTGGATTAAAGATTTCAATGTTCATGGTTAAATGATAGTGGCTAAAGAATTTGGGATAGAGATTATTTATTCTAAGGATAGCTAATGAGCATGTGTGAAAGAAACTGTGTCAAATGATATCAAATCACATAAAACAGATCCAGAGATTGTATTATTCCAGATAACTATCGTTCATTATCATCCTTGTTATATAGTTGTGGTCAGTAAAGCCTGTTGCTCCAGACTCACGAGAGTATAAAACTTACATTAATAGGGCCACCTGCTTTTTAGAAATTAATATCTATGAGTATTCGTCTATATAAATAGTTGAAAAGTTGTTGAGCCCTGAAACTTCCAAACAATCACCTGTCTTTGTGGTGATGGCTGCTTTGGCCGTTGTGATTTTCAACATTGTATCTCGCAATTAATTTAGTTGGTAGCAGAGTGGAGATCATAGGCTAGATGTTGTAATGAAAATAGATGCATTCAATTTGGATTAATGCATTGAACAGGGACAGTTATAAAGCTCCATGATGGCTATGCGTGGCATTTTCTACTTAGATCAACCTTTTGTTCTTTTGATTCTTGAAATTTTGGAGAAACTGTCAGATTAGTTTGCTTAAATCTTGTACTTTTTCACAATTAAGTTACAATAATATAATTTCTTTGGGTAATTAAATAATGCAAAGAGCCAGTTTGACTTTGCATGTGTCTTTAAAATAATTCTCAGGATATCATGTTCAAGTAAGTATTATTCGATGGGTGGGCAAGAAGCTTATATGTTTGTAGAATATTGCAAGGCATGAGCATGCTGTTATACTGCTCTGCCTGCTGCCATCTCTGTTACTAAAGTGCAAATCTTACATAAGCTAATGGTTCTGAAAGGGTTATTTTCATGCTACGTTGGCTTCACCAATTCTACTTAATTAACAATCTGCAGTTAGACAAAGGGAGATCTACTCCAGTTTTCAGTCCCCTAATGTCTGAGTAATTACGCCTGACCAATTGTAATTTTGCATATTGTTATCACGCAAGCAAATCTTCTTCTTGTGTATAATTAATGCTTCTTCTGTAGTGTTGCATTCTCCGCCAATAACAACTAAATAGGCCTAAAACAAGGCAAAGACAAAGAAGGACAGATTGGCAACGAGCTATCTCAAACAATTTTTGCCCAATACTACATACCATAGTGGCAAATACTGCAAGCTACCATGAGTGGTTATCTGAGGAGATAACACAGTGAATAAAGTTAATTTAATAATGTTCACCAAAAGTTATGCATGTAATTTGTTGTGCTCAATCCCATTCACAGTAATATTTAAGATAACAAGGTGTACAGCTGGATGAACACAGCAGGCCAAGCAGCATCAGAGGAGCAGGAAGGCTGACGTTTCGGGCCTAGACCCTTCTTCAGTAATATTTTTGTGGATGAAAAGAGACGGTGTTGGAAATACACAGCAAGCTGCGGAGATAGAAGTAAAGAGTCTGAAGCTTCTTCAGAATGGCCAGAATATCAGAAAAACACTTCTGAAGAAAGTGGTGCCTTGAATCTTTAATTCTGGCTGCGAATTTTTTCAACAATATGTTATTTTTGCTGTTTGAACTTGAATCACTTATGTTCTGTCTCTTTTTTCTATCTTCCAAGTGATTGCAATTGAGATTCTAAGCGCCAGCATCGTGCATGAAAAACACGTGCGATTCAGCAGTGGCAGCTAACTTCCAGTGGTGAAACCCACTATCAGCAGACAATGCAGTAGGTATGGCCA
Source organism: Ginglymostoma cirratum (assembly GCA_024137785.1). NCBI lineage: Eukaryota > Metazoa > Chordata > Chondrichthyes > Orectolobiformes > Ginglymostomatidae > Ginglymostoma > Ginglymostoma cirratum. The sequence continues at coordinate 38,690,193 of JAHRHZ010000009.1, forward strand.
TGCATAAAACAGCTCCTTAGACAGAGAAAGGTTCTCTGCATGCTGACCACCACTCTCCTGTCCAACTCCATTGCTATGAACAAGAGACTTGGAAGCTCAAATGTGGTTTGGGTCTTTTCAAATTTGAATTTCACTTGTAAATATTTCATATAACATCAGTTTCACCTTTATTCACGTGCTAATCTTTGTCATTTGTTTAACACAACCTTAATCAGAGAGCTCAACATACTGGCATGCCTCACAATTGGTATGCATTGATGGCTACAGGGGAGGTAGAAGCATCAATAATGGTTAAGAAGCATTTTGTTTACTCTTTTTGGAATGTTCACCTTAATGTTGAGTGCTGTTTTTACCACTTTGTGAGACAGGGCTGAACTCGGAGGCTCAGCTGGTTCTCATGTTATACACCGTGAAGGACAATGTCTGAGATCACTGTCAGCAAGGATAATTGAAATGTTGAGGGTGAACTCAAAGACCTGCCAAGACACTGTCAGCCACATCCTGAGATGAACGCACAAGGGAACAATACTGACATCACATGTAAGGCCCCTCATTTTCTTACCTTCACATGAAGTCTGAAACTTCCCATTCTGCTCTTTGAAGCAGCCAACCATACACTGTCATCCCTTGGAATCTTACTCAATTACATTAATATCCATGACCACACTTTGCAACCTCCATCATCACTGGTCCTCCCTTGCCTGTCCTGAGTTTCCATGTAAGCTGCCATTCTTTTGCATGCTTCCCTTGCGTTATAATGTTAAACAAGGAAGCTCACTTACTTACACACAACAACAGGAAGCTGACAGATGCATGCCAGCTTTGAACAAGAATAAGACTTTCCTGAAATCACCTTTTTTACACTACGGAGTATTTGCAGAATGCAGGTACATTGCACGTTTGAACCCAACACACACTGGACTAATGCTTGGCAAGCTGACAATAAACATTGACTTTATTTCCATTTCTCAACCCGTTGTACAAAAATTGAAATTTCATATCTCATCTAATTTATCTCTCTTGCCGATTCCATCCCATTATCCCATCTCTGCACATACTGCCTGCCTAGATCAGCATTTCTAGCACTTTCAGTTTCTGTTTCAGATTTCTAACATGCTTAGTTTTTTAAATTTTTATTTTTAACGTTTCATTAGCATTATTTATTTAAAATCAAGAATTATAAATCTCTTTGAGAGTATTAAACATCTAAATGGGATCCAAACTGCTGTTAACACTCATTTGGCTAATTGCACTTTTGTTCTGTGTTTCGAACTTGGATTGTGGATTGGGAAGCAGGAATTTAGAACTTGGTGTTTGTAAAGTACTCAGAGGGAAAGCATTGCATGTTTCCTTTAAAAGATCATGTGCTTCTCCTGCGCTTAGAGATTTGAAATGGATGTCCTTGAGCAGTACTCAGAGAGCATGCGAATTGAAACATGTCTATGGAAAGGCCACATAGTTAGCAGGCCAAACATCAGCTTTTTTACCCAGACAGCAGGTTTTTGAATTTAGTCAAACAATTTGAACCAGGTACTTAGATACCAAAAACCTATTCAATTTAAGTATGATAGTTTTGACAATATAGGACCAACCCTTTCGCAAGAAATATTGATATGTCATCACGGGTATATAAAAAAGGGGTCAGTTAGACACAGACCCCAGAGCTCGCTGCCTTCTGCCAGAGCTATCAGCCCTTGACTCTTAAGAGAGAATTGCTGGCTCTCACAGTCTCCTCTACTTCTAAATAACAATGGGACCAATGGCATAACTAGTTAATATTCCTGATAAAAGAATCAACAGAGAAGGTATTCCTGGCGGAAGAAATAATGGCGAAGGCACAGAACACTCCAGAAAACAGGTAAACTGGCTGTAGTTTCGAGAGACTAAATTCTTTTTTCTAAATATAAATGGGTCTTGTACTAATTGGAAGAGCGTACCATTACAATTTTGCTTTATTAGGGAATAGTTAGTAGTTAAAAGAGGTTTATTTGTTTTGTTAATAGTTTTGTTGAATCGTTCACTGTTAGAGTTAAATAAATAAATTGTCACTTGTTGATTTTAAAGTGAGTGTCAGAGATTTATTTTATTTAACCATTAGAAGCTGTTGAAAAGGAAGTTCCATCACTTTCCACACTCTTTTTACAAATTATGGGGAGAGATGCTCCTCTTTGGGTGTTTGAATTTTAGTTCTCAGAGTGGGGTTGGTGGGGGGGGTAACAGTCAACTTCCAGTTTATAACAGATTGGGGGCTTGTCAGGGACTTGGACAGATTTGAACAGATTTAGGGTAGAATTGTCCCAGGAAATTTAAACAGACCTGGAGACTAGTCTCTTTAAATAAAATGTTTTGAAAAAATCCATGAATAAAACTTAAGTGAGAAGTGGAAAATCTGTTGTTGGTTAAATCAAAAGTGATTTTAACATTGTTAAAGAGGTTTTGGGGGTTGAAGATGCTTCCCAAATTTGGCAAGAAAGTTGAGAAAGACAGAAAATGGCGTCTCCTGTGGAATTAGCAAACAGGCTAAAATTAGATTTAACTAGCGATAACAAGAAAGCTGAAATTGTAATGAAGTAACCAAGAATTTAGATATATCAGAGAAACTGTCAAGAACAGTGGAGTTGGAAAATATTAAATTGCAAATGAGATAATTAAAGGTGAACTTAAAAAGACTGGAGTTAGATGATATAGAAAGGGAAAGAAAATTCCTACCTGAAGAAAAAGAAAGGGAAAGAAGAGTCCAAGCTGAAGAATAAGAAAAGATAGCCATGGCAGAATATAAAGAAAGGGAAAGGACGTTCGAGTTGGAAAAGATGAAGTTGGAACTTGAAGCAGGAAAACTTCAAATGACGGAAGTAAAAGTACAGAATAGAAGTGATGATGAGCAAACTCATAGTAGCCAAAAGTCTGGCAGGGATGTATACAAATATTCCCAAACATTACCAAAATTAAATGAAAAGGACGTAGCAGTCTTTGTCATTTACTTTGAAAAATTGCTGAAACAGATGAACTGCTAGAGACTGTGTGGGTAATGGTAATTCGGGCCAAGTTGGTAGGCTGCGCTAGTGAGGGGTTTGCAGCACTGTCGGAGGATGTGTCAGGAGAATATGAAGGAGTAAAAAAAGCTATTTTGAGTGCTTAAGAATTGGTACCAGAAATGTGTCGACAACAGTTCAGAAATGTAAGAAAGGAACCAGGTCAGGCTTATATTGAGTTTGAAAGAATTAAACAGAGCAACTTCGATAAATGAATGAGAGCATTAAAGACAGAAAAGACATATGAGGGTCTTAGAGACATCATTCCATTGGAAGAACTTAAAAACTCACTTCCAGAAGTGATAAAAACTCATGTTGAGGAACAGAATGTTAAAACAACGAGAGAAGCTACAGAGATGGTGAACAAAAGTGTATGAATCGATGTACAGCTTCCAACAGCAATTTCATTCCATGATGGATAGAAATTGAGAAAGACGGAGATCCTTTAATGAAAAACAAAAATTAGGTCATTTGAAAAAAGAAACCCAAGAGGGTGGAAAAGAGCTGAAAGACCTCAGGTGTTTTCAAAGCAATAAGGTGGGACATACAAAATCACAGTACTAGTGGTTTAAGTAAGGCACTGAGAAAAATGAAGTGGTAAAAGAGCTAAACCAATGGGATTAGTTAAGATAGTAAAGGAAACCCCAAGAGAAGTCAAGGAGCTGCAGGAGACCACACAGCCTAGTCACAGGCTAGAAAGTAAGATGGTGCCCAATCTTTTCAAAGACTCCATTTCTGTGGGTAAGATTTACTCTGGTAGACCAGGGAAGGAGGTAAATAAGTTAAAATATTGAGAAATACGGGAGCTAGTCAGTCTCTAATAGTAAGAGATGAAAATATTTGCACTCCTTCTGATATATTGGCTGAGACAGTGGTAATATGTAGAATAAATGGAGAGAGGAGTAATGTTCCCTTGTGTAAGATAAGGCTAGAAAGTCCATTCAAGACTATGGAATGATAGTGGGAGTGATAGAAAAATTGATTATTCCAGGAATACAGTTTGTTCTTGGAAACAATATAGCTGGGTCACAGATGAGAGTGATGCCCTTTGTAGTAGAAAAGCCAGAAGAAAACCAAAGAACTGAGGAGTTAGAATTCTGTGGAATTTTTCTGGACAGTGTGATGGCAAGATCCCGCAGCTATAAGTTAAAACAAGAAGGGAAAACAAAAGAGAAAGATGAAGGAGTTGGGGTCCACTTAGCTGACACCTTGTTTGATGAGTTGGTAAAGGAAAAACCTGAACAGGTAGAGGATCAGGCAGAGGTGTTTAGTTTTGAAAGATTAATTGAATTACAACAAAAAGATGAGATGATAAGGGAAGTATATCATAAAGCGTACTTGGAAAAGGAATCAAGGTACATTCCAGAGCGCTCTTACCTTAAGGATAAAATCTTAAGGTGGAAATGGAGACCTTGGCAGGTTAGTGCAGATGATAAATGGGCAGAAGTTCACCAGATTGTGTTACCGGTAACATACAGACAAGATTGTATTGTGGGTAGCACACAAATTACCTGTAGGAGGTCAGCTAGGAGTGAGGAAGACTCAAAGGATAAGATACAGAAGCATTTTTATTGGCTTGGATTACATAAAGATGTGTTGAATTTTGCTATACTTGGCAAACATGTCAGATGGTAGGAAAGCCACAGACAGCGATAAAATCAGCACCTTTGATGCCAATTCCTGCGTTTGAAGAACATTTTACTTGGGTTATAATTGATTGTGTAGGTCCCCTCCCTAAAACCAAAAGTGGAAATCAATTTTTGCTAACCATAATATATGAGCCTACCAGATTTCTGGAGGCAATCATAATACAGAATGTCAAGGCAAAAAAAGGTTGTGGTGATGTTGCTTGCTTTTTTTTTACCCATTATGGACTACCCAGGGAGGTTCAGTCAGACCAATGACTCAATTTTACTGCCAATTATTTGAGGAGGTCATGGATTGTTTAGGCATTGAACACTTTAAACCAAGTGCATACCATCCTGAATCCCAGGGAGCATTGGATAGGTGGCATCAGACCCTGCAGGCAACGTTGAGGGCTTACTGCCAGGATTACCCAAATGATTAGGATAAAGGTACCCCATTTTTATTATTTACTGTTAGAGATTCTCCAAATGAATTGACTTAGTTTAGTCCATTTGAATTGATATTTGGATACGAAGTAAGATGGCCTTTAAAATTATTTAAGGAAAAGTTGATAGGTCCGAAGTCAGGGGTCTCACAGTTGGATTACGTAAGTGAGGTGAAAGATTAAACAGAGTAGGTGAATTAGCTAGACAACATTTTAAGGTTGCACAGCATCTAATGAAGTAACAAGCAGATGAGAAATCTAAAATTCGTACGTTTGTCTATGGGGATACAATATTGGTGCTGTTACCAGTGGTAGGAGTGCCCTTCAAAGCAAGGCTTAGTGGTCTTCATCAGACTGAGAAGAAGTTGAGTCAGATGAATTATCTGGTAAAGATGCCAGATAGGGAAAAACAAAATTGCGTATGTCATGTCAATATGCTGAAACATTACATGACGGGGAAGGGAACCAGAGAAACAGGGATGAGTTACTACCACTTAGAGTGAGCAATCAAATCCAGGTTATTTGTATTTGAGCTGCCTCAGAATAAATTGAACAATAAGGAAGTTCTCAAGGAATGGGATCGGGTACTAGGCTATTATCCCAGGTACAGGGAACTGATTTGAAAAAAATTGTTACAGTGCTATGAGAACCTATGTAGATAAAGAATGAGGAGGACTAATGCCATAATACATGAGGTTGACATAGGGAATGCTGCTTCAATAAAATAACGCCCCTACACATATAATCCTCGTAAAGCAGCACAGGTCCAGAAGGAAGTGGAAGTGTCAATCCAAGAAGACATCATTGAGATGAATCAAAGCAAGTTCAGTCTGTCGATTGTGTTGGTTCCCAAACTTGATGGTACTCAATGAATCCGCACGCATTATCAGAAGGTCAACGCTGTGACCAAATCTGACGCACACCCAATTCCAAGGCTGGAGGATTGTTTGGAAAATGTAGGACAAGCCACTTGCATCACAAAGTTGGACTTACTTAGTGGTTACTGGTAAGTAACTTTGTGGGATAAAGCAAAAGAAGTTTATGTTTTTGTAACCCGAATGGGCTGTATCAATTTAATGTAATGTCCTTTGGAATGAAGAAAGCACCAGCCACTTTTCAAAGACTTATGAACAGTGTTGTTGAAGGGTTGAGTAACTGTGCCGTCTACATTGATGACTTAGTGATCATTAGCCATTCATGAAAAGATCACATGGAGCATTTGGCAGAGATCTTTGAGAGACCATGGAAGGCAAATTTGGTTATAAACTTGGGAAAAACAGAATTAGCGAAGGCAGAAGTGACATTCTTAGAGCACAACCTCGGATAGAGATGAATGACACTGAGGAACATGAAGACGAAGGCCATTGGGGAATTTCCAAGACCATCCTTGAGGAAGGAAGTGCTATGATTTTCAGGATTGAGCGGATTCTACAGGAAATTTGTACCAAACTTTAGTAGAGTAGTAGCCCCGTTTATGGATTTATTAAAAAAGAAGACAAAATGTTGTGGTTGGTTCGCTCACTGAACTGGTTCGTTAGTTCGCAGACATTTCACTACCCTGCTGAGTAACATCATCAGTTCAGCCTCCAATGAAGCTTTTGCTGTGTTTTCCCACCTGGTATTTAAACTCTGGGGTCTGTTGGAGATGATTACCTCATTTCTGGTTTTTCTTCGCAGTGGTGTACATATAGGGTCTAATTCTACGTGTTTATTGATGGCCTTCTTGGTGGAGAACCAGGCCTCTAGAAATTCCCATGCTTGTCTCTGTTTGGCTTGTATTAGGATCCTGATGTTGTACCAATCGAACTGGTGATTCTCCTTATCCATGTAAATGGAGATGAGTGAGTATCGGTCTTGTCTTTTCTTTGCTAGTTGGGGTTCATGTACTCTTGTGGCCAATTTTCTTCCTGTCTGTCCAATGTAATGTTTGTTGGAGTCCTTGCGTGGAATCTTGTAAATCAAGTTGGTTCAGTCCATAGTGGGTAAGGGGACCTAGGTTTGAATTAGCAGTTGGCGTAGGGTTGACGTAGGTTTGCATGCCATTCTAATGCCCAATGGTTGTGGGAGTCTTGTGGTCAGTTCGGATATGTTCTTGATGTACAGTAACGTAACGAGTCTGTCAGGATGTACTGTATCTTCTTGTTGTTGTTTGTGTGATAGGCATCGTTGGACCCAGCTGTTCGAGTATCTGTTGTTCTTAAATACTTGGTAGAGGTATTCTTCTTCGTTTTGGCATAGTTCCAGGTTGCTGCAGGGTGTTGTCACTCATTTAAATAGTGTTTTCATGCACCTTCATTTGACAGACATATCACATTACCTCAACCCTCAGCTCTCAAGAGAGAATTGTTGGCTCTCACTGTCTGTCTATGTCTTAGAAACAGCACCATCTAAATAACAACAGTACTGACGGCACAACTAGCTAATATTCCTGACAGAAGAATCAACAGAGAACCCACAGAACATTCTGGAACACATGTAACCTGTCTATAATTTCAAGAAACTTTTTTTTTATATATAAGTGGAACTTATATTTATTGGAACAGCATACAATTAGAATCTTATTTTTTTCAAGTATAGTTAGCAGTTAGAATGGATGTATTTTTTAATAGTTTAGTTAATTTGTTCACTGTTAGAGTTAAATAAATAAATTGTTACTTGTTGATTTTAATGTGAATGACGAGGATTTATTTTATTTACCTACTAGAAGTTGCAGAAAGGCAGGCTACACCACCTTCTAAATTCCTTTTATAGATTATAGGGTGAGGTGCTCCTGTTTGGTGTTTCGGTTTTAGTTCTTGGGTGGGGGGCGTCAACCTCTGCTTAATAAGATCTGGATGTTGCTGTAACTGGTGAATTGATTGATAAGTTGTTCAATTAACAGGCAATCTTTAATTGTGTGAGAAAAACTTTTGTTGCCATATATTAGAATGTTGTGGATGAAGTCACATCTATACTCTGCCTTTGAGGTTCATGCACTGCACCAACACTGATTCTCCACTTTCAGGTTCAAAGGTCTGAAAGGTTATTGAGAACATGGATTTAATTGTGCTGGCTCATGTTTACACTGGACAAGGTACTGATATGTTTTGTAATTGCTTTCTGCAAATGGTTGAGCAGGAGTCTCTCCCATTCTTACCATCCACCATAGATATATGTTAAAAGGATTTCAAAGTCGGCGCTCAAACTGCTTAGTTGCATTCTGAATGTACAGTTGACTGTTGGAGTGGGGTTTGAGCTCAGAGGCAGGGATCCTATTCACTGGTCACAAGATCTCCAACCTTGACTATAATTGTCAAATAGTTGTCAAGTTACTTGCAATGTAAACTCTTGTTCCTTTAAAAAAAATCATTACCAAGATTTTTTTATAGGCAGCACTTTTGTACTTTTACGTGTTGAATAGTTGAATGGCCGGTGCTGCAGACCATGGAAGTGGAACAAGATATACAGCAGCTTCTCACAGCAAGACAAGGATCAGTGAACGTATTGGTACTAGTTAGCCCCACAAGTTTATTTCAAAAGCAACTGCAGTGAAAATTGATGGCCCTTGTGGTGAACCCTAGAGCTGTGCACTGCCATGCACAACACTGCTGAGGCTTGCCAAGAATAAAATGTGAAAATTGCATTTGGGAACACACAGTCGCTTTAAGAAGTTCCTAAAAGGAGCCGTTAATTGGTTGTGACTATTTCCTCTATTCCCTCAATTGCAACAGTCTGGGCAAAGTTTGAAAGTATCACAGAGGTATGATCATCTGAGACAACCTTTAACTTTCAAAGCCTACTCACATTGGCTCGGGAATCCTTCATCCTTTTGACCACTTGGTTCTTTATCTTCTCAGATTGAGAACCAATCCTTGCAGCAGGAGCCATTTGTACATTTGGTTATGCAGTAAGCTTCTTAACTCATTTACTTTCTGTTTTTCAAATTCAACATAATTTCCATGTATCCACTGAGCCCAGGAATCTGTCAATATTTCTTGGTAGAGCCTTATGTTGAATTAAACATTGCCTTGGTTTGCATATAACTCTGGTCTTTCTTGCTTGAGGACAAATGATGTAATTATTTCCTTTACCATTTGGCAAGAGATTAAAGGGAGATGTATTTTCCTTTTTGACCAATCTGTTTTTTTCACTCTGTATTTGTCTAGAATTGGGGGAAAAAGATGCATTTCATAATTTATAAACCAAATCTCTTATGTTTATAAGTATTAGCCCCTTGATATGTACGATAGCAAATTTGCATGAAGCTGCATATAAACTTGAACTAACTTCAGAGAAGAATTTGTGATATAGGGATAAATGTTACCTTTTTTTTGGTGAGATCCAAGTTGTGTTGAGCTTTTCAAAGGCCTAGCTAGTGTTCTCAGAGTATCTGAACAAATTCATAACATTATTATTTACTCTGCACATGGCACCATTCCATCAAATTCCAACCCCAACATACGACACATTATTCCTAGAGCAACTTTGAGTGACAGTTGTTATCTTGTCGTACCTGCGTCAACATTAAATACTGATGCGTATTTGGATAAGCAGTGGCATTCTGGAGCTGGCTCAGTCAAGAACAAATCATGAACACATCACCCGTATAAGAGCGAAGGGCAAGGGCTGAATATCCAGGGAACCCTGCAGGTCAAGGGATATCAAGATGTTGATTAAAAAAGAAGGAAGCATATGTCACATAAGAGATAAAAGGTACTGCAGATGCTGGAGAATCCGAGACAACAAGGTGTGGGGCCAGATGAACACAGCAGGCCAAGCAGCATCATAGGAGCAGGAAAGCTTGACG
>JAHRHZ010000009.1:38700481-38715554 GCA_024137785.1 Ginglymostoma cirratum
TTCTGATTTTTCTGATGAAGGGTCTAGGCCCGAAACGTCAAGCTTTCCTGCTCCTATGATGCTGCCTGGCCTGTTGTGTTCATCCAGCCCCACACCTTGTTGTCTCATATGTCACATAAAGTGGGTTAAAATCTTCAAAAGTATAGAGAATGTAGGAGGTTGCTTAAAAAGGAACTTGGAAGGTTGCTTATAAAGCAAATTAGGAGGGCAAAGAGGGGCCGTGAAATATCTTTGTCAGATGAGATCAAAGAAAACTCAAGGTTTTTCCTAAGTATATTAAGGGAAAGAGTGGGAATTATTAGAGACCAAAGGGACAACCATGCCTGGAGCCAATGGCCAAAGGTGAAGTATTAAATAAATGTATAAATGTACTCACAGAGGAGAAGAACATTGTAGACAGTTCAGATGGTGAGGTTTGAGAACATATTAAGATTAATAAAGAGGAACTATTAGATGTTTTAGCAGGCATAGAGTTGCAGATGCATTATTCCACAGGATCTGATGAGATGGATCTAAGGCTCCTACAGGAAGGGATGGAGCAGTTTGCTGGGGCCATGGCAGACACATCGAATACTTCACTAGCCACAGATGAAATGCCACATGATTGAAGGATAGCTAATGTAGTTTCTTTGTTCAAGAAGGGCAGCAGGGATAGGCCAGTTAATGACAGACCAGTTCACCTAATGTCAGTGGTAGGGAAATTGTTGGAAAAAAGTTCTGAATGACACAATTAATCAATATTTGGAAAACAGGGATTGATCCGGTATAGTCAGGACAGATTTGTTAGAGGGAGATCCTGTCTGACTAATTGAATTGAGATTTTTGAAAAGGTAGTGAGTGCAGTTACATGAATTACATAGACTTCAAAAGGCCTTTGACAAAGTCCCATTGGAAGGCTGGTTGAGAACGTAAAAGTCCATGGGATCCAGGGCAAGTTGGCAAACTAGAACCAAAATTGGCTTTAAATAGAGGGCATAGGTTGATGATGGAGGGTTGTTTTTGTATTTGGAAGCCTCTGACCAGTGGTGCAACTCAGGGAATGGTGCTGGAGTGCTTTTTATTTATTACATACATTAAATGACTTAGATGTGAATATAGAAGATTTAATGAATAAATTTGTAGATCACATGGACTTTGGGGATGCTGTTGATTGTGAGGAAGATGGTCTGAGGCTATAATCTGATATTGACTATCTCGTAAATTGGGCAGAGCAATGGCAGATGGAATTTAATCCAAATAAGTGTGAGGTGACACATTTTGGGAGGTCTAACAGTGAAGGATAGGCCCAATGAATGGAAGGTCTCTGGGGAGGACTGTCGAACAAAGGGACTTTGGTCAATAGATCCCTGAGACAGGGTGGTGAAAAAGGTGTATAGGATACTTGCCTTCATTAGATAGGGTGTAGAATATAGGAGAAAAGAAGCCGTGTCAAAACTTTTTAGAACATTGGTTAGGCCACAGATGGAATACTGTGTGCAGTTCCAATGCCACACTATCAGAAGGATGTGATCACACTGGAGGGGAAGCAGAGGAGATTCATCAACATGTTGTTTGGGATGAAAAGTCTCCAGAGATTGGATAGCCTGGGTTTGTTTTCTTTGAGGCATACAAATTTATGAAAGACATAGACAGAGTAGATCATGATAATTCATTCCCTCCTGCGGCAGATATGTCTAAGACCTGAGGCCATATGTTTAAGATCTGGCATAAGTGGTTCAGAAGAGATCTGAGAAAATATTTTTTCCACCAGAGGGTATCAGATGTATGGAACATATTGTCTGAGGGGTTGGTGGAGGTATGTACTCTCACACCATTTAAGAAGAATCTTGATGAGTGCTTAAAACTTCAGGTCATAGTAGGCTATTGGCCAACTGCAGGTAAAAAGGACTCGTGTAGTTTGGTGTTTATTGGTCAGCATTGACATGATGGGCCAAAGGGCCAGTTTCTGTGCTGTAGGACTCTATGACTCTAAGAAGAAGGTGGCACTGTGATTCTATGATAGGGATCTGGAGTCCAGGTTGAGAACATATTACAAAGGAGGGGCCTGGATATCTGGCAGAGGAGACAATGCCACTGGTACCTAGCAACCTTGAATGAGGTCAGAGCTCCAGCCACTGTCTGGTAAAACAGTCAAGGAGGGTCAACTTGTCTCTTGTCAAGTAGACACTCAGTATGTCTGGCCATCTAGTCACAAATGCTCCCACGCTTGCTGGGCCAAACTTCCAGCAAGGGCTAACAGGCTTCACTGTCAAGCAGGTTCCATTCACCACAGCTAAGGGTACACTCAGACATTATTGAGGGCACTATGGTGGCTGGGCTCACAATGGACTGTATGTGATTTTGTATTTTTTTAAAATAACAAAGGTGGATTGGCATGGCACGCTGTTATACAACAAGATGTAAGACCCCTTATCTGAGGAGTGCTGACCAGCAAGGCAAGTCACTTGGTTGTGTGACTGCAAGACAAGGCAAGATTAAGTGAGGTAAGTTAGAGTAAGGCAAGGCAACGATGCTGTGCCTAGACAGATGCTAAGTGAGCAAGAACTATGTAAGGAAAAATGGAGCCCTATGATGTAGGTTGTTTCAGCCCTTTGGTTAGATCCCATGTGCTGAAGGTTTTTTTTCTCTGATGCAGATTTCTATCAGCAATGTACAAAGACAGAGGTTTAAAATCCAGTTCAACTCTACAAGAGTGGTCTCGAGGGACTGAATGCTTTTTTGCATAGCAGGTTGGGTTTGAATATTAGCTTATTGTGGCATCCATCAAAAACCTATCCTTAGTTATCCCTGTGTTACAAAAAAATAGAACTTGTCTAACTCTGTGTATGTAAACAGTTAAAAAAAGTAAACACGACAACAGAAAACTCTCCCTTAACCTGAGCACTGAAAGATCAATCAGCTTATAAAACCAAAAATCTCAAAAAAAACTTCAACTATCAATGTCAATGTTACCAATAATCTCCACTGCAATGGTATTGGACAGAGATCAGGTATGAAGGGATATGATAGTGGGTGGCATAGATGTTACTTTTGATGTAGGTAGGCTCGTGTCCCGATCAAGTGAGTAAGCAGTGCAGAGTACACACAGTGTTAATTGTGTTGGGTTTTGGGATAGGCGAGAGTGAATGAGGGAAGATGATGCCGGTGCAGCAGCAGAGAAAAAATGGTACTCACTCTAGTGGAGTGGAAAAAGTCTTGACCTTCTTCCTACAGTTCTATGCATTGCTCCAGGCAGCTGAGACTGCTTTAACCTGGTGAACTTGGACATGGCCAGGTGTTGTGCTTTTCATTATTGGTCCTAGTGGAAGACCAAGTGCATCACCCCTTCAGCAGATGTGTTACCTCCCTGCCTAGACAGTGGGGTGCTGACTTGTTCCTGTCTGCTATGTCCTGGTCAGATGTCAAGAAATGCGCAGTGCTTGTCTCAGTGTATAATGTACTTTTCAAAGATGGCAGTGATGCCAGTCCATTCTAAGATGTTCTGGCAGTAGTAAATTCTTCCAGGCATGGTGAGCGCTAGAATGGGAATAGAACAGAAAAGAGTGTCAAAGCGACGGAGTAGGTAATTAATGAGGCGTGTTTGGTAAAATACAGCAAAAGGTCTCACTGGGCTTCTCAGAAAGAAGCCATCCATGAAACTTGATGTGACTGACAGCCAAAAAAAAAAAGAACCAGTCCAATGAGTTTTCAAACATTTTGATTGTGGTTACTGATATTTTCATTGAATAAAAACATTCTGAAGAATAGTCATTTTGACTTGATATGCTCATCCTGTTTTTCCATCCACAGGTGTTGCCAGACCTGCTGAGTTTCTCCAACACTTTCTGTTTTCATAAGCAGTCCTGTCATTTTGTCTGAAAATCTCACTGAACCTGCCAAACAGGTCTGTTGGTTTGGTAACCATGAGGTTGGTGAGTGAGGTCACAACACAATATAGATATCACACAAAAGTCATATCACAACACAATTAGGTAAGAAAATATTTTTGATATTTAAAAAAAAAGTTTGGAGTATATGGAGGAATGAAGAACATTGAAACTTACATGCTTTTGCAAATATTATAAGAATGTCAACATCTGGCTCATTGCGTTGATGCTAATGCTAGTTCCATATCAGAGGTATCTGGTCTAATCCACTTATTGCTATTTGGACATATATTTTACCCTTCAAGTGCTTATCGAATTCTCACTCTCCAATATCAAAGTTGACTTTGGTTGAGTAGCCACTTGCAAAACAAGCTCTTATGTTCTAATATGTTTTATTTGCTTACACTAACTTATATTGGTTGGTTCCTCAATTCCAGGTCCCAGAAAATGCAAACAATATTTTAGTGTACCCCAAAGTCTGAACATTTGTATTTTAGCTTTTCTTAACCATGGCCATCTCTGCTCTACTGGATATTATCATTCTGCATTTTTAACTATTTCATTCTAAATATGCCCTCTCACGCCTGGTGTTAAAATAGTAAATCAATACTGCACACTTTGAGTACCATGATTTAAATATGAACAACTTACTTTCATATCTGGTCTTCCTAAGTTTAAAATCTAGAGTACCATTTATATTCTAAAGTTCTCTCCACTTAAGGTTCTATTTTTGAAAAAGTGTAAAATTCACTTGGAGGATATAGGCATCATTGGTAGAGCCAGTGTTTATTACCCATTCCAAACTCTTCTGTTAATGTGTTGGTGGGTTTTGTGTTCTTTGATTCCATTGAGTGCATTGCTAGGCCATTTCAGAGGGCAGTCAAAAAATCGATCACTTCAGTTTGGTACCAGAGTACAGACCAGAATAAAAAAGGATCCTTCCCTAAAGGACATGGCTGAACCTGAAGGATTTCTTAAAATTTATGATAATGTGACAACTTCATGTTTTTTTTAATGCCTGATTTTGTAAAAACCCCCTCACAGGATGACAGCAGCATTAATTGCCCATCCCTAATTGATCAGAGGGCAGTTAAGAGTCAACCACATTGCTATGGGTTTGGAGTTTGGAGTCACATGTAGGCCAGACTGAGTAAGGATGGCAATTTCCTTCCCTAAAGGACGTTAAGTGAGCCAGATGAGTTTTTCCCAACAATCAACAGTGGATTCAGAGTCAATATTACACTCTTTAATTCCTGATATTTCCTGAATTCAAAGATCTGCTGTGGCAGGATTTGAACTCAGGTCCCCAGAACATTATCTGAGTCTCTGGGTTAAAAGCCCATCAATAATACCATTGCCTCCCCTAAACTGAACTGAACTGTAAGATCCCATAATTCTTGATCCCATTTTCCTCCCTCTCAATTGTTAATGGCAAATCATAGAATCCCTACAGTGTGGAAACAGGCCCTGTGGCCCAACAAGTCCACACTAACCCTCACAGCATCCCACCCAGACCCATCCCCTATAACCCACCTAATCTACACATCCCTGAGCATTATGGGCAATTTAGCATGGCCAATGCACCTAGCCTGCACATCTTTGGACTGTGGGAGGAAACCGGAGCACCCAGGCGAAACCCACACAGACACGGGGAGAACGTGTAAACTCCACACAGACAGTCACCCGAGGGTGGAATTGAACCCAGGTCCCTGGTGCTGTGAGGCTGCAGTGCTAACCACTGAGCCACCATGCCGCCCCTAAGTTAAGTTTTGTTTGTTAAGCTATATTTGCATTCTCTGTACTTATTCTCTATTTATTTTCAATATGTACATTCATAGTTTTCATTTTCCACATATGGACGTTATTGACAAGGTAACATTAACTGATTCTTATTGCTCCTAAAGAAATTGGTGACTAAATTCTTCTTGAAGTACAGTAGCTCATGTGGTGAAGGTACTATCATAATAAATTAGGAAGGAAATTTAGGATTTCGACCTCCAGCAATGAAGGAATTGATATACACATTAGGATGGTCAGGGCATGGAGAGCTTCTTGGAGATGTTCATCAGGGTAATCGAATAAAATAAGGAATATAATGCTACAGCTACAGAGAAGGTGCAGAAAAAGATCAAATTTAATATATGAGAGGTCCATTCATAAGTCTGATAACAGAGGTGAAGAAGCTCTTCTTGAAACTGTTGATACATGTTTTCAAACTTTTATCTCTCATGGAAGAGAGTGTAAGGGAGTATAACCAGAGTGGGAGGGATCCTTGATTATGTTGGCTGCTTTCCTGAGGTAGCAGGAGGCGTCAACAGAGTCAATGGAAGGAAGGCTGGTTTTCGTGATGGACCCAGCTGCATTCACAATTCCCTGTAATTCTTGCAGTCTTGGGCAGAACAGTTACCACACCAAGCTGTGAAGCATCCAGATAAGATGATTTCTATGGTGCATCTATAATAATTCCACACCTTCCCGCAATTAATTACAATGCAAACAGCCGATTAAAGCTGCATGAATGACTTAAGTAAGTCAAACAAGTAATGATGTGCACAGAGTTAAAGGCTTGATGTGGGCTGCCCACTATGATAAACTGTGGACAGCGAAAATGGTTGGGACTATAGGATAAAAACAGTGAATGTTACCATTGAGCTCCTCCCATTACAGTCATTGTAACTGTACCAGAATTGCACTGGAAACACTACTGGCACTAGTAAAGTTGGTTGGTGAGATGTGAGCAGTTGCATTGCTGGGGGAATTCCTAGTATAGACCAAGCTGACATGGACAGCAGGAATAAGTTAGCTTCATTGCAGCAGTGAGGCAGAGTGGAAAGACATGATAAAGGAACGGCTTATTTCATCCTGACTTTATTTCAACTAGAAGTTCAGTGCGCATTTTTTTTACAAGAAAGGCACCCCTGATTTATTTGCAAAACTGTACAGAATAAATAGCTTACAGAATCTTACATTTTTGTAACTTAAAAAATATCTTGCAGAGTTCAATATAGTATTTGAAACAAATTGCATCCTTCAGCATTTTGGTCTTTGTGTGCTTCTTGTTTTTACCCTACATGTGTCAGCTTTTAACCTTTGAGTGGTTTGAAGATTTGCAAATGAAAAGAACAACTTATTTTCTTTAAATTTCTCTCAAAATAAAAAGCAGTGAATGGAGTCCAAGGCTTGGAGGACCTGTGAATGCCTAATGATATAAATGATGGAAGAGAAACTTCATAAAGAGGAACATGATACAGTCTAAATACAGTGTGCAGCCAGCTCTGTGTCTGCTTCATACAGTAGATATTACAGACTTGCAGATTTTCAAGTACAAACTATAGTCTAGAATGTAAATTAAAGTCCAGCAGCATCAGAAGATTGGATTGTCAGAAGTCATGTAACACACCCCAATATCAGACAATGAAATTGTAACAGAAGACTGTCAGAATATACATTAAATAAAACGAAACTAAGCAAAGTTGCTTGTTTACATTGACTGAATAAGTCAAATTTTGTTTTGTTACATGCAATTATTACTGTTGTTTTGGGGATCCAGTTCCATGATTTCATGTCCACTTTTTTCACGAAAACTGCAAATCAGTAGCCTTGAAAATAAGGCTCCCATTAAATGTGCATACAAGCAGTAATCACACCTTCAGGTTACCTCTTTTAACCACCATTGGCTCACATGATAACATTTTTAGTCTATATTAATAGGATTGTCTTTACAACTACAAAATGATCGTCCTGTCGCTTTATAAAGCTTTGTGCTTGACTACTGCACACAGTCTCTGCATACTGTGAAACAAACACTGCTGACAGTTACTGCACAGGTATCTGCATTCTCAATGGCTGTTCCCAATGGTTTGTCTATCGATCCCTGAGATTAATAAGGATTACTGCTGTAGTTTGTGTAGAAAAAAAAACCATCTGTAAAGGCACTAATGTCTTAGAACAGCAAATGAGCTCATTTATCACAATGTAACAACCATGATAAAAATGTTAATATCCTTCCAGAAGTCATGGTTGGTTTAATGCTGTCTGTTGTTCCAGTACCTCTAGGTAGTCAGGCTCAGCCTGTAGTTTTGCTTTCAGCTCAAAATACTCGTTTTTTGTTTCTTCCACCACAACCTTTTTAGGTCTCGAATACATGATCGCTTCCATCAGTTTCAGCTCTTCACGTCTTGATGGATAATGAACATCAAGTTCTGATTGTAGAGGTGGGATATTTTTCTTCAAATATTCAGTGATTCCAATTTGTTGAAGCTCCCTTTCTTTCTCAAGCATATTTCTATACATTGAACCAGGATCACAGAGGGGTATAAATTCTGGGGTCTGCTCCATTACACTGAATTTGGAACCTGTGAGCATAGAATTCTTTTCTCTCATCATGTGACTCCTGTATATCATTTTCGGTTCAATTCCATCTTTGTTTTCATTTTCTAGCTCTACATCTCTAATGTTGTAAGGACGGCTTCTGCACACTGGACCAATTGCATTAATTGTATGCTGCTCGTATACATTTCCATCTGGTCTTTCTTCTGTATGGTGGGTCCTCTTGTGTCCATATACACTGTACTGAACATGCAATGGACTGCAGTCCTGCACTGGAGTAGTTTTTTGTTTCTTTTTTGATCTCCTCCGACGATGGAGCACAAGGACCACTATTCCGGCTGCACTAAATACAATCAAAATGAATACCGCCAACATGCTAAGGATCAAAACAGAAAGTGGCACTGTGTCCATGATAGAATTCAAAAGGCTGGAGGCTGTACTTGTGGCTACTGTGACTAGGTTGATATCATTTGACAGTGTTGGCGCAACCAGGACATTTATTAATCCAGGACATATCAATTCATTATTTAACATTTTCAAATCTTTCTTGGCGAACTTCTCAGGAGATTCACACATGATCTCACTCACAGTTACATTTTTACTGAGTTTTTCCATCCATTGCTTCAAGCTTACCAAGTCACAAGTACAATCCCATGGATTATCTTCTAGATCAATTTGAACTAGAAACTCGAGTTGATCAATCACATTGCTTACAGGAAGATGCATAAAATGGTTATGTTTAAGATTTAGCCGTAAAAGTGGAACACCAGAAAATATATGTGGAGGAAAACTATGAAGGAGGTTATTATTCAAATATAAGACCTTGAGCTGTGGTAGGACACTGAACGTCCCTGGTAATATCTCTTTAATTGTATTGTGTTCTAGATACAAGTACTGGAGGCACTGGAGCCCAATGAACATTTCTTTTGTTAATCTTACAATACCATTCCCATTCAAATATATCTTGTGGAGATTGGTGAGGTTGGCAAAAGCACCATCCTCGATTAGTGTTATTCGGTTGTTGCCTAAATGTAGTAAATCCAAGCTGCCATATTCTAGAAGATCATATTTTGCCACAGACTGGATAACGTTATCAGTCAGATAAAGCTTTATTGGATTTGGGGGACTAGGCACAAGGTCCGTTAAACTCTTAATGTTTCTTCCTTGACATTTCATTATCTGTCCAACATTTGGTTGTGTGCTGCAATGACAAGTTGTTGTGCAGGGTGATTTTGGATGTGATCCAGGCTCTGATATAGGAATTTTACCATCATCCTGTCCATCAGGCAGTGGAATAAATGGATCCTTTTTAGGTTCTTTAATAACAGACTTACTTGCATTGTGATTATTGATGTGAGTGTTATCAGCAGCTGGAGTTACCACCAAATGGATTGAATTTATGGGCTCTTCAAAGTCAGTACCAGACCCCATTGGGCAAATCTCAATGATGGATGTTTTAGTTAAAACCTTGCCTTTCAGTCGAGATGGGTGCATACAAACAACATTGCCAATATTAGACTGGGGAGGCATGTTTTCCAGCCACGATCTGAGTGGCAATAAATCACAGTCGCATTTCCATGGATTATCTTCCAGCTGAAGTTCCATTATTCTGCCAATGTGCTCCAGCAGACCAACATAAGGAAGTGAATCTAACTGATTTCCACGAAGGTCCAGATGGGTCAGAGGCACAAAGCGGAAGATGTTGGTGGGCAGAAAAGAGATTGCATTGTCGTTCAGGATTAGCACTTTTAACCGGTACAGTTTGCTAAATGCGCCAGGCTCAATAATGTGAATTAAATTATTGTCTGCCTGAAGGAATTCCAAATATTCCAATCCTCGAAATGTGCCCTCTCGTAGCACTTCCAAGTAATTGCCATTTACATGTAAGCGTTTCAAAGAACTAAGGCCAGTGAAAATCCCAGCTTCCAAGTCTTGCAAATTATTTTTGCCCAGATGTAATGACAAAGCGTTCTTAAAGTTGAGAAAGCCATCACGATATAATGTGGTTACAAAGTTTTCCTGTAGGTTAAGATTATAGGTACATGTCTGGGGTGGCTTTATTTGGGATATTTCAGTAATGTCTCTGTTTTGACAGTTTATGTGCAGCAAACCATCTCTCTCTTCACAGGAGCAAAGATTCTCACACACTTCTTTATCAGAAGGATCTGCCTTCTGGGAATTGATTGAAACTAAAACTGCACTTAGAACAAGAATCCAGGTCAACATTTTTGTGGAATTGAAGTTCATCAACATTTCACAGTAGCAATATCTGTAAGAGAAAGGGAAAACAAAAACAATTTTTAAGTTCACTTAAATTTACACAGTGTTTAAAGTATAAAATGTCTTTTGATTTAATGTAATCATAAAATCTTTAATGGGAAGCTGAATTACAATGAACAGGATCATGTTTTCAGGCATATTTGTATTGCAAATGTACTATTTTTATTAAGCAGTTTCTGCTCCACGTAGATGGTCACATGAAATGCAATCTGGGAGTTAGCAGTCACTTGACTCAACAAGGACTGCTGCCTTGTACAAGTTACCATATGGAGAGTAACTGTAAATCATTGCTACTTATGTGGACTTCTTAAAAGTATGCGGTATAGGTCCTCAAGAATAGAAAAAGACAAGTGCTTTCTTTCACTTGGTAGGAATGTCACTGGGAAGATTAGCATTTGTTACCCACCCCAAAGTGCCCTTGAACTGAGTGACTTGCTTGGCCACTTCAGATAGCAGTTCAGATAAGAGTCAACCACATTACCATGAGTCTCATGTCACATATAGACAGTAGATTTCCTTCCTTAAAAAAGAACATTAATGAACCAAATGGACTTTTATCACAATCAATGCTACTTTCATGGACACCATTACTGAGACACATTTTCAATTCAAGGTCTATTAATTTATTTCAAATTCCACCCTCTATCATAGCAGGATTTGCACCCACATCCTTAGATTATTAGTCTGAGTCTCTAGATTACTAGTCTAGTCATGCCATCACTACACCATTGTTTCGTCTTCCTAAAAAGAGAAAAGCTAGAAGTAGTGATCTTCTAAAAATATTTCAGGGTCCATGTCATCGTTAAATTGTCATTGGCCATAATGAATCAAATAAGTTAATGGAACACTGAGTTTTATATCTGGAGAATTGTAATGCAAAGTTATATAGTTCTATGAAACTATAGATCAAAACTGGGACATTATTTTCAGTCCTAGGTACCACTCACCTGAGATGGAGTACAACATATACTTAGCAACAGAGTGGTATTTGTACTCTAAAGCAGAGGTTAAGATGCGTATCATCTGGATTTTAAAAGATTATGAGATCATTTGAGAAAAGCTTTCATATTATAACGGGGTATTGTTAGAGTATATAGAGAAAAAGTTATTTTACCAACAGAACTCTAAAACAAGGGCCATAACCTAAAAACCAAAGCCAGGGTAAAGGTAAGAAATAATTTCACACAAAGTCTCGGTTTGCAGGTGTGGGTGGGGCGGGGTAACATTTTAATAGTATTTATTATAGATTTGGGTTCTTAGAGTTCTAACTTAAACATAAGGGTACGTTTGCAGTTAACAATTAGCTTTAAAAACCTATAATAACCATAACTCCAAGTGAGAGGAATTTACCTAGAGTTCCTTGGGAAGCTTCCAGAAGGCATAGTGGGAGAACATTTCAGATTCTGAACAAAAAAAAACCAAAGAACTGTGGATGTTGGAAATCAAAAACAAAAACAAAAATTGCTGTAAAAACTCAGCAGACCAGCAGCAGCTACGGAGAGAAAGCAGAGTCAACTTTCTGGGTCCAGTGACCCTTCTTCAGAACTGATTGTAACGACGAACAGATTGGTTTAAATGCTGAAGATGGTGTGGGAGAGGAATAAAAGATAGGTGGAGATGGAGCCCACAGACAGAACAACGGTTGAGCAGACAAAGGAACGGGTAATAGCCGACTGCTGTTATCTCTCTCCGAGCTCCATCCCTACCTATCATTTGTTCCTCCAGCAACTACCCTCCCCACCCCCCTCACCCCCATCCTTGCCTTCAGCATATGTACTAACTGTGTTTTTTTTGGTACAATCAGTTCTGAAGAAGGGTGTCTGGAACTGAAGCACTAACTGTTCTTTCTCTTTACAGATGCTGCAGGACCTGCTGAATTTCTCTGGTGAATTCTGTTCCAGATTCTGAATTTTATTTTTCAGTCTGTGTTGGGAAATCATTTGAGAGACAAGCAAATATCAACCTCCAAAGTACTGAAAAATCTTTTGATGGAGAAACATGTGCCAAGCAGCACTCCTAAGAAAAAATGTAAAGCAATGAAACAATTTTAGATTAATAAATTATGACGAACCCCAGACTGGAGGATTAGGAGACAGTCAGTCTAAAAGGGATGAAGATAAGTTTTTTTGAATTTTTTTTTGTTAGAAGAAAACACTGGAAGGAAGCGAACCAATTAGTTTAATAAGAAAAAGAATACTTTATTATGAGTTATCTACAGTTTCAGCGAATGAGTTGAAATCTTAATTACTTTAAGCCCATCAAAGTATTAAAACAAAGAGAGAAGAATCTTGGAAATGAGCAGAACTATGTCTTGCTAGAAATATATCATGAGATGTTATTAGCATTCTAATAATGTTTGTGAACCGTACCATGGTGTATTGATTCAGATACAAAGCTGTTGTTTCTGTTCAATCTACAAACAGTGCTTGGGTGATTTCCACTCTGTGTTTAAAATTCCTTGAATCTTGAGTTATAAGGCAATAAGGGTTCTTTTTTCTTGTCTGTCCTTATTTTAGTTGTCAAACTTTCTTTTTTATTTCACTCTTAAAACAAAGACATTGTGCTCTTATGTTTTAGTAAAAGGTCACTTCAGTGAGGAAAAAAAAACACAAAATTTACGATCTATCCAGTCAGGTTCCTGTCAGGGAACTGACTTGTCTGGTGTGAACATCAACTGTGATGACAACAGGGTCTACTAGATTATAACAATTCATTCAAAGGATTTGGCCATTACTGGCTACACCAACATTTATTGCTCGACACTAAATGGTCTTGGGGAAGCAACAATGAGCTCCCTGCTTGAAGCACTGCAGTTTGTAGAGCTGTGAGGAAGTAAAGTCCAGGATTTTGACCCAGTGACAATAAACGAATGTTGATATATCTCCAAATCAGGAGAGTATGTCATTTTTTGGAGAGCTTCTATGTGGTTGCATCCCCAAGCATCTGCTGTCCTTGTCCTTACAGGCGGTGTAGCTTCAGAAGGTGATATTGAAACACCCTTGGTAAGATGCTAAAGTACATTTTGTATGCGGTACACTGCTCCCATTACACATCAGTGGTGGAAGGAGTCAATATTGAAGGTGGTAGATCCCAATTAAGCGGGCTACTTTGCTCTGATTGGTTTTGAACTTCTTGAGTGTTGTTGGAGCTGTAAGTGGAGAGTATTGCATCATACTCCTGGTTTAGAGTGCTGGGGTAAGTTACTGACTGCAGAATTCCCAGCCTCTGACCTGCTCTTGTAGCTGCAGCATTTATATAGCTGAATTAGAGATAAAAGGTACTGCAGATGCTGGAGAATCCGAGATAACAAGCATGGGGCTGGATGAACACAGCAGGTCAAGCAGCATCATAGGAGCAGGAAAACTTGACGTTTCGGGCCTAAACCCTTCATCAGAAAATCTTTTTCCAGGTGAACTTCAGGTTGAGGTGGAAGGTGTTGGTGAAGTGGATGAACTGTTCGAGCTCCTCGTGGGAGTAAGAGGCGGCGCCGATGCAGTCATCAATGTAACGGAGGAAGAGGTGGGGTTTCGGGCCAGTGTAGGTACGGAAGAGGGATTGTTCCACGTAACCTACAAAGAGGCAGGCATAGCTTGGGCCCATGCGGGTACCCATGGCCACCCCCTTTGTCTGTAGGAAGTGAGAGGAATTGAAAGAAAAGTTGTTGAGGGTGAGGACAAGTTCGGCTAAGTGGATGAGGGTGTCGGTGGAGGGGGATTGGTCAGTTCTGCGGGACTGGAAGAAGCGGAGGGCCTTTAGGCCATCTGCATGGGGAATACAGGTGTATAGGGACTGGACGTCCATAGTAAAAATGAGGTGTTGGGGACCGGGGAATTGGAAGTTCTGGAGGACGTGGAGGGTGTGGGTGGTGTCACTGACGCAGGTAGGGAGTTCCTGGACCAAGGGGGTGAAAATGGAGTCTAGGTAGGTGGAGATGAGTTCGGTGGGGCAGGAGCAGGTGGAGACAATGGGTCGACCGGGGCATTCAGGTTTGTGGATTTTGGGGAGGAGATAGAAGCGGGCGGTGCGGGGTTGGGGAACGATGAGGTTGGAAGCGGTAGGTGGGAGGTCACCTGAGGTGATGAGGTTGTGGATGGTTTGGGAGATGATGGTTTGGTGCTCGGGGGTGGTAGGAGGAGGTGTCAGAGAGTTGGCGCCTGGCCTCAGCAATGTAGAGGTCAGTGCGCCATACTACGACTGCCCCTCCCTTGTCCGTGGGTTTTATGGTGAGGTTGGGATTGGAGCGGAGGGAGCAGAGGGCTGCACGTTCTGCGGGGGAGAGGTTGGAGTGTTTGAGAGGGGTAGAGAGGTTGAGGCGTTTGATGTCACGACGGCAGTTGGAGATGAAGAGGACAAGGGAGGGTAGGAGGCCTTGGGGTGGTGTCCAGGAGGAGGGCTTGTGTTGGAGGCGGGAGAAGGGGTCAGTAGAGGGAGGGTTAGATTCGCGGTTGGAGAAGTAAGCGTGGAGGCGGAGGCGGCGGAAAAACTGCTCAATATCCAAGCGTGAGTGGTATTCGTTGATATGTGGGTGGAGGGGGACAAAGGTGAGCCCTTTACTGAGGACTGACCGTTCGTCCTCAGTAAGGGGGAGGTCTGGGGGG
>JAHRHZ010000009.1:38715954-38767175 GCA_024137785.1 Ginglymostoma cirratum
GTGTTCATCCAGGCCCATGCTTGTTATATAGCTGAATTAATTCAGCTTCTCGTCAATAACAACCCCCAGGATGTTGATAGTAGGGTATTAATGAAGGTAATATCACTGAATTAAAAAAGAAGATGGTGAGATTTCCCCTTCTTGAGAGTAGTCCGTGTCTGGCACTTGCGTGACACAAATGCTACTTTCCACTTTATTGGTCCAAGTACAGATATTCTGAACAATATCAGGTCTTGCTGCATGTGGACATGGATTGCTTCGGTATCTAAGGCATTATGTATAATGCTAAACATTATGCAATCATCAATGAATTTCCCCGCTTCTGACCTCATGTTGAAAAGAAGGTCATTAAGCAAGTAGCTGAAGGCAGTTGAGCCCTGGACTTTACCTGAGGTACTCCTATTGTCGCATTCTGAGAATGAGATGAATAACCTCCAAAAGCCAATATATAGTTCTGTGTGGTAGGTATTACTCCTAAAAGCAAGGTGTTTTCCCCAAATCCCCACTGACTCCAATTTTACTCAGGCTGACGAAAGCTGTACTCAGTCAAATGTTGCCTTGACGTCAAGGGTAGTCATAAGATTAGGAGGTTACTGGCCCTTGCAAAACACAACTGAGCAAAAGCTGCATTCAAGCACTGTTGGTGGCACCTTTATTGGCTGCTAATGCTTGAGAGTGGACTGACTGGATGTTAATTCATTGGACTGTTTTTTTTTGTTACATGACTAAAGTTAACCAATTTAGGAAACAGCCTGATTTCTGAGATACTTGGCAACTGCTTTAAGATGGGAATTGCATGCTTCCCAAGAAAACATTTAAGTGCTCCTTGAAGGCCACAAATGGTGTTCGAGCTCATCACAACCCCATCAAGGAAGTCTTTGGTTTGCACAGCTCTCAATCTTTAGCTTCCTCACTCTTTCAGTCCTACCAACCTCAAACCTCTCAGCAGCCATGCTGATCACTGCTGTTTCCTCAGCTTCCTCAACACAGCTTAGGGCGAATGCTGACTTGGAACCGTCCCCAAGGATGCTGACTATAGCCTCATGTGATTGACATTTCCTCCACATTTCTGATTGGGCTGCTGTTTTGGCCAGCTGCCTGTTGGGAGGCAGCTCAACAAGAGCTTAATGAGGCTGTGCTCTTCAGATTGGTGCAGCCTCAATCATCTCAGATTTGTCGATCTCTTTCGTCCTCACTCTCTCTGGCTTCACATTAATATTTGGCTTATAAAATCTGAATTGTGATCCTGAGTTCCAAATTTTCTGTGGAGATGAAATAATAGGAGTCTTTTCAACATTCTCTATGAAAGTTGAAAATACAAATAAAATAATGAAAGAAATGAAGAATGGTAGATTTTATCTTTGGCAACAGAGCTTTTCTTTTTGAACACTGTGATTTCTCAAAGCCTTTTCAAGTCCAGTTTGTGTCTATGCCAGGTTTTGCATTGCCAGAAAGTCTTAGCAGCAGTGCTGGAATGCATCAATGAGCGCTTTAATTGGGGGAGGGGAGAATGAGGTCACCATGCTCTATGTGAAATTTACACCTCACTTGTTGAGCACAAATCACTTACATTTATATTCCAATGTTATACACAATTTGATTCAAAAAGTAAGTTGCAAAAAGAAAATGTCAAACATTCATCTGTTTTTGATTGGTGTGTGTGTGTGTGTGTGTGTGTGTGTGTGTGTGTGTGAGAGAGATATTTGTAAACCATTTGTATTTGTCTATGTGCGCTGGGGAGTGGTTGTGAGGAGAGACTCACTATATTTTTTGACAAAATGATCGTGGGTAGCATTGATAATTGACATAATTTATGAGCATGTCAGTTCTAGTTTTTTTAAAGTTAATTCTCATAAGAACATGACTGGGTTGTCAGGGCAAGTTCTGCTTGGATTAAGGAGATGGGGAATGTGCAGGTATTTTGTTTCAGTTTTCACACTAGAAGACAGTCGTAACATCCCAGAAATAGCTGTAAATCAGGAAATGTAATGGAGAGAGCATTTCAACACAACTACAATCACCACAAAATAGTACTGAGTAAATCGTGGAAATTGCAGGCTGACAAATTCCTTCATTCTAGGGCCTTAAAAGAAGTGAGATGGTTGTTGTGTCAGGTTTATTTGTCCAACATTATCTACTGGAATATTAACATTAGATAGAAAATAGTGAACATTACACCTTATGCAAAAAAGCCATGAGAGAAAATCAGGAATCTCTAAACTGGTTAACTTAATTTCTGTCACAGGGAAGATGTTCAAAACAATTATTACAGATACTATAGCAGGACACTTATAGATGCTCATACTTGGGCAAAATCAACATAGCTTTGCGAAAGTAAAATCATGTTATATTAAAATCAGGATATATTGTTTTTACAGTTCCAGAAGTTATTTAATATGATGCCACAATAAATATTACTGTGAAAAGTAAAAGCTCATCATTTGATTGGTATAATACTGGCATGGATAGATGTTTGCTAGCTCATAGGAAACAAAGATTCGGCATTAAATAGATATTTTTCAAGTTTGTAAAATGCAATGAGTGGTAATGCCATAGGGGTCAATGCTGAGAAACAATTTCATGCAGTTTATATAAATGACTTGGAGGAAGGCGCTGAATTTGTTGCTGCCAAAGTCTCTGATGACACAATAGTCATTAGAAAAGTAAATTGTAAAGAAGATGTAAGGAGGCTACAAAATGACTGGACAAAGATCAAGCAAATACAGTATGTTTTGTGAAAATGTGAATTTGTCCATATTGGAAGCAATAAATTAAAAGGAGCATCTTACCTAAATGTTGGAGGATTGCAAAGTTCTGAGATGCAGAGGGATTTGAGTGTCCTTGTGCACGAATCATAAAAGATTAGTATGATGTACAGAAAATGTTTAGAAAAAATCTTAGTAACAGAATGTCGCTGTTCACTGTGAGGACAATTGAATATAAAAATGGGGAGAGTACGCTTCGGTTCGATAGGGCATTTATGAGGCGACATTTGGAGTGCTGTGTACTGTATCAGTCTCATTACTTGAAGAAAAACATAAATGTGTTGGTAGCAGTTCAAAGAAGGTTTACCAGACTAATACCTGAAATGTGCAGGTTGTCTTAAGCAGAATGGCTGGACAAGCTAAGTTTGTACCTACTTGAACCTGGAACTTGAAGAGGTGGTTTGATTGAAGTATTTAAGCTCCTGAGGTGTCTTGACAGGACAGGTGTGGAATGAAATTTTCCTCTCAAGGAATAATCTAGAAGTAAGAAGTAGCTGTTTAAAAAATGGAGTGGCCCACTGAAGACAGAGTTGAGGAGATTTGTTCTCTCACTGAGGTTTGTGAATCTTTGGAGCTCTGTTCCTCAAAATGCAGTGGAAATAGAGTCTTTAAATATTTTTAAGACAGATGTAGATAGATTCTTGATAAGAAAAGCGATGAAAGATTATCAAAGTTAGGTGGAAATGTAATCAAGTAAACTATGATCTTCTTGTATGGTGGAGAAGACTCAATGGGCTTAGTGCCCTCTCCCTGCTTCTAATTCATATGCTCAGATTATTTGTGTGGAGAATATTAATATTCCAATCATCCACTCTATTCCCCCAGAGAGCTGAAAGATGATTTTGTTCCAGGCCTATCCTATTTCTTTTTGAATTATTAATCATCTCGACTTTGACCAGCCTCATAGGTAGCAGGTCATCACCATGTTTTGTGCTAAATAGTTTCCTCACATGACCCTATATTGTTTTCTCAAAACCATAAACTTTTGTCCCCTACTCCTTATATAATTGATTAATGGGATCAACTTTTCTCAAGTAACTTCTGCAAAACTCTGCTAATCTTGTACATCTCAATCAAATCTCCCCATAACTTTGCTTTGAGAAGAACAACCCAACTTCTCCAACCTAACAACGTCACCAGAGTCCCTCATCTCTGGTAAATCTCCTCCACAACCTGTCAAGCTTATTCACATTATTCCAGAACTGGTTGCAACACTCTTACTGGGGACAAACTGGAGATTTATAAATGCTCAGCATATGTTCACAATTTTTGTGCTCAATACCTTTACTTAGGAAGTCTAGGGTCCCATCTGCTTTGCTAACTACTCTTTTGGCATGTGCTGTCACCTTCAAAAATCAATGCACATAAACCCACACGGTCCCTCTCTTCCTGAACATGCTGAATTTTACCAATGCCTCCTTATCCTTTCTGCCAAAATCATCTCACTCTTCTCAATATAAATTTCATCTGTCTTTTGTCTATTCATTCTGCCAGCCTTTCTATGCTCTGTTGCAGTTGATCAATATCATCCTTACTGGCTGCCACAATTTATACCTCGGAGCACAGGACTATAAGGAACAGAAGTCAACTGTTCAGTCCAACATTCAGTGAGATGTTTGGTCTTCTATATCAACCTAAATTCCTATCATCATATCCCTGAAAGCTACTGGTCTCAAGAAACTTGTTGATTTCTGCCTTGAACATACTCAATGATTGGAATTCCACAGTTCTGTAGGATAAAAAATTCCAAGGATTCCCCACTCTCTAAAAGAAGAAATTCCTCACCTCCATCTTAAATAACAGACCCCCTTATCCTGAGATTATATCTCCTGGTTATAGAGACATAAGCCAGGGTAAACAAACTATCTACATCCAGTTTGTCATGACCTGTAAGAATTTTACAAGTTCAAATGAGATCATTCTATAAAACTCTAGAGAATACAGACATTGCATTTACCTTATCACAAGTGCATCCTTCTTTAGATAACGAGACCAAAACTATACACAATATCCTAGGTGCAGTTTCACCAAGGCTCTATATAAATACAGCAAGACATATTAACTTTTGCACAAAATCCCTTTCAAGCAAATGCCAACGTAAAATTTGCCTTTCTAATTACTTCTTGCACCTACATGCTAGCTTTTAGTGACTCATGGACAAGAACATCCATATCCTTTTCATCACATGCTCTTCCCAACCTCTCAACATTTAAAAAATATTAAGTCTTTCTGTTTTTTTTCCTCCTAATGAGAAAACTTCACACTTATTCATGTTAAATTCCATCTGTAGTACTCCACTAATTATAGCTTTCCAAGCTGAAAATAATCCATTTGATCATAAACACCTCTTTCTATTAACAAACTCTCAATTCACAGTAGTATATTCCCCTTAATACCATGTGCCCTAACTTTTCTCCTGTAGAGGACCTTGTCAAAAGCCTCTTTCTTAAAATCCAAATATACTACATCCACTGACTTTCCTTTTTATTGATTGATTGATTGGTTTATTGTCATGTGTACCGGAGTACAGTGAAAAGTTTTGTTGACGAGCAGTACAGGCTGATTCATAGTGAGAAAGGATGTACAGATAAAAAAGACTTAGACAGAGGCATACAGGTTACAATGCACAGGGCATGCTCGAGGTGCGATCTAAATTAGCAAGATCAGCATTATTTGAGGCTAGAGAATCCATTCATCAGTATGATAATGTCCAGGAAGAAGCTGTTCCTGAGCCTGCTTGTGCATGTGTTCAGGCTTCTGTAACTTCTGCCTGATGGAAGAGGTTTTCGGAGATCATTACCAGGGTGCGATGGATCTTTGATGATGTTGGCTGCCTTTCCACAGCAGCGTGCCATGTAAATGGAGTCCATGGATAGAAGGTTGGCTTTTGTGATGGTTTGAGCTCTGCAGACCAATTTCTGTAGTTTCTTATAGTTTTGGGCAGAGCAGTTGCCATACCAGGCCAGTATGCACCCGGAGAGTATGCTTTCAATGGTGCACCTGTAAAAGTTGGTGAGAGATCTTACGAGATGCCAAATTTCCTGAGCAGCCTGAGGAAGACGCGGCATTGTTGTGTCTTCTTGACTGTCGTATTTACGTGGAATGTCCAGGACAGGTTGTCGTTTATCGTCACTCTGAGGAACTTGACAGTATCCACCATTTCAACCTCAGTTCCATTGATTGTAGATGGGGGTGTGTTCATATCCTTTCTTTCTGAAGTCAATGATCGGTTCTTTAGTTTGCCAATGTTGAGGGAGAGGTAGTTTTCATTGCACCACTTTATCAACCCCTCTATCTCCCTTCTGTATTTTGACTTGTGGTTGTTGGATATCCATCCCACTATGGTAATATGCCAATATTTCCTCAACTTTGCTGCTTCTTAGCTCTACCCAAACTGATTCTACATCTTGGTCCTTCAATCTAAGATATTATTTTACAAATGTTCTGATCTCATCTCTTACTAGGTGTGCTATCCCACATCTTTATCTTTGATTCCTATCTCCCCTAAAATATAGAATGTCACTGGATATTCATTTCTCAAATTTGATTGTCCTTAGCTACATTTCTTTAATGCTAATTAAAACATGCATTTATATCAATTTGTGCATTCAAATAATCATTGATGTTTGCCACTGTTTTGCCTCACTTCCACTTTGGCTCACTATTCTATTATTCCCTTTACTTCCATTGAATGGTAGCTTAGATTTCATTCCCTGACAGTCTAGTTTAATCCCTGGCCAACAGCAACAGCAACAACAAACCTACATATGAGAATGTTTGTTCTGATCTTACTAAATTGCAAATTATCCTTCTTGAATAGGTCCCATCTGCCCAAAACTGGTCCCTTTGCCCAGTATCTGATACCTTATCACATTGGTTTCCAGCCATCTGTTCAATTGCTCAGTTCTCCTTTCTGTATTCTCACTAGCATGTGGGACATGGGATTACTACTTTGGGTGTCTTGCTGTTCAATCTTGTTCCGAGCTTCCTAAAATCTGCTTTCAGGACGTCATCCTCATTTCTACCTGGAGCCTCCCCCAAAAGAATGTCCTACAGCTGCTCTTTGACATCCTTGACCCAAGCACCAAGGAGGTAATGTATTGTCCTGGAGTCAGGTTGTACAAATTCCTGTCTGATCCCCGATCAAAAGGATCCGCTATTAGGATTTAACAGGATGAGATGGATATACTCATGTAGATGATAGACGATGCCAGCTGAAATTAAATGTGTGAACTCTTAGTTTTTTTTGCTATAGCTTTGTTTTTTCAAATAAATGGATGCACATTGTTTGCGTCACCAGTCCTCTGCATGAGTTAGCACAGACATGCACAACAACCACAATTCACTGTTATCTCCTTTTAAACCAATACTTTATCCAAACTGACACTGAACTTCTTGTTGCATGGGCTTCAATTTGTGAACAAATCTTTTATTGACTTTGCCATACACTTTCTGAAAGACCATAGAGAAAATATCCAGTTCATTCCCTTCATTAGCCTTCTCTGTTACTTCATTGAAAAAGTTATGAGATAAGTGTGGAGCACAAGAGAAATGTGAAATTATTTTGTTCCACAACTAAACATTTGATTTATGAAAGATTCTTTGTTATTTTACTCCATATTGGAAGCTACGAAGTTTTATCACACACTTATGATCTGTAACAGATGCTACTTCAGCAGCTTTTTATTTTTCCTGCACTGTTTCAGGTGTTTGTCAGCTTTAATAGGATAAAAATGTGAACAGATGTCCTATGCAGTAGTAATGATATACAGGATATACTGTATTGGTTGCTCTCTAGGGTGTTACACATCATCATTATGCAGACATATGTGAGGACAGCAATTGATCACAGCTCTTTTTCCTTGTCACCCTCACTGCATTGCTGTTGTTCGATGAAAATATCTGAAGCAACGGTATAAGAGATCCTCTTTTTTTTTAAACAGGCTATTGTACAGTGTACCACTTAAAGGTTAAGCAGATCCTTTAGTGAGGTTAACATAAAAGCAAAGTATTTGGCCCATACCCCTCTAAACCCTTTCTATTCATATAGCCATCAAGATCCCTTTTGAACGTTGCAATTGTATGAACCTCCATCACTTCCTCTGGCAATTAATTCCATACATGCACCACCCTCCGCGTGAAGAAGTTGTCCCTTAGGTCCTTTTTAAATCTTTCCCCTCTCACCATAAACCTGTGCCTTCAAGTTTTGGACTCCCCTACCCTGGGGAAAAGACCTTGAATATTCACCCTATCCATGCCCCTCATGATTTTATGAACTTCTATAATGTCGCCCTATATCCTCCAACGCTCCAGGGGAAACAGTCCTAGTCCATTCAGCCTCTCCTTATAGCTGAAACTCTCCAATCTTGGCAACATCCTTGTAAATCTTTTCTGAGCCCTTTCAAGTTTCAAACAAGGGGACTGGAATTGAACACAGTATTCTAAAAGTGTCCTAACCAATGCCCTGTTCAGCAGCAACATGACCTCCCAACTCCTATACTTGATGCACTGACCAAAAAGGTGAGTGTACCAAACACCTTCTTCACTACCCTGTCTACCTGCGACTGCACTTTCAAGGAATTATGAACCTGCACTCCAAGTTCTCTTTGTTCGGCAATATTCTCAGGACTTTACCATTAAGTGCGTAAGTCCTGCCCTGATCTGATCTAACAAAATATAGCACCTCACATTTATCTAGATTAAACTCCATCTGCCACTCCTTGGCCCATCGGCCCATCTGATAAAAGTCCTGTTGTACTCTGACGTGACTTTCTTAGCTGTTGACTGCAGCACCAATTTTAGTGTCATCTGTAAACTTACTAACCACACATCTTATATTCACATCTAAATCATTCATATAAATGAAAATTGACCATTTGGTTAATCCAGTCATCTCTCTCTCGAATAAAAGAGTAGCCCTACAGTCTGATAGGACTATGGTGACTTTATATTCTACTTTTACATTGCACCAGAAGTTAAATCGTGAATGACCAAATTAGAAGATTTGAAGATCCACCCCATAGTTATGATCCCTCGTAGGTATTGTTCAGCAAGATTTTATTCCTCCTTGCATTGTTTCCACAATGTGCCTGCTTTAATTGAATATAAATCAGAAGAGATGTGTTGTTGTAATATGGAACAGTATTGTAATACTGACATCTTTTAACAGAATCTGGAAAATGTTATCTGAAAACCTGTCACAGCAATATCTCCTTTTAATTTTTTTTGCCTTTATTCATTCACAGGATAAGGGCATTTACTGCCCCAGAAGGCAGTTAAGAGTCAACCACATTGCTGTGGGTCTGGAGTATCATGTAGGCCAGACCAGGTAAGGATGGCAGTTTCCTTCCCTAAAGGATATTAGTGAATCCCAACAATCAACTCATGGTCATCATTAGATTCTTAATTCCAGAAATTTATGGAATACAAATTCCACCATTTGCTGTGGTGGGATTTAAACCCAGGTCCCCAGCATGTTATCTGGGTCTCTGGATTAACAGTCCATCGATAATACCACTAGGCCCTCACCTCCCCATATTTAGTTGGTTAATATCCATAAAAGTATTTTTAAAATGACAGAAAGAAATGTCATTTTTCTTTTTAGTTTTGAAAGCAAATGCTTTTACAATTATGCCCAAGTAGCTTTTGAACAAATATATGGAAAAGATAAATAAAGAATCATGGTTACCTCAAGTTCAAAGATTTACCTGACCTTAGTCAAAGTAACAGAGAGGGCCCTTGAAATGCATAGGACTTTTACGGTAGAAAAGGTTGAGCATCTTTGTGGAAAGGTGATCAGGTCGTTCTTTAAAGAAGCAGCTTGGACTTGTTGGATTTTTTTTGTGTGTCTGATAAAAATCTTGGGCTGAATTTTTCACTCCCTTGCCAGTGGCTTTGAAAGTAAGGGAGGCACATAAAATCCAATGATGGTTCTCCTGTCAGAACCTGCCTGAAACTTTAACAGAGGTGCAGCTAGGGGAGTTGTTGAGTAGCCCGTCTCTGTTCAGCCGATCAAGGACCCTAAGTGGATGGCCACATAAGGTCCTTAATCTGTTTGAAGAAATTTATTGGTACACAACTCGTAACTTGTTACATTCAGCTGTACCATTCACATCACAGGAATCCCAGACATTCTTTCAATGATGTGTAAAATACAGACGTTAACTTACATCATTCCAGATTTATGCTTTTCTCATCCATCAAAGACCAGCTGAAATTTAAACTAATATGTAATATACCTGCGCTGTAGAGTATTAGATGACACAAACAGCACCAAGAAAGAAAGGTGATATTTTTGGACAACTTAATTTGTATATATAAAGGATGCTAACAGAATTTTGTGGCAAGTACAAGAATATTTGTCAGATTTATAAAACAAATAACTTTATTTGGAGAAGAAAACTGAAGGGAACAAAAAAAATCCCTCACGGTTTCTAAAGGAAGCAATATCTTTTGGAGGGTACAAAAATTTATTATTTTGTTTATTCACTTAAGAAATATAAATTTGCCACTCAATCATGTGGGATGATATATTCTTCAGTAGTAATTCTACTGCTACTTGTCAAAATAGTGTAACCCTTACATCAACGATGTGATAATACCCATATCATTCAGCAGTGTAGCATACCTTCTCCAGTCAATCAATCGTACATCATACTTTGAATAATTAAAATATACATAGATACAAGCACATTCACGAAGAGGAAGAAAAAGCAGACTGGAGAAAAACCTATGACATAATTCTATATAATAAATTATTTTTGTTAACCACTTAAGTTGTGTTCTGTTACTTTAGGCTCAGTTTAAATTCCTCAGTTCAATGGTAATCTTTAAGTGATCTTTGATGTAGTTATTACCTGCATCAAAATATGAGGCACATGCCACTAAAGCATGGAGCATGGTGTCAGAAGTGTGTCACTGAAATGTTGTAAATTTTGACAGCTATAAGAAAACCCACTTCCGTAAGAAGCAGCAAGTAATAGCTAGAACTCTTGTCACCAACTTGATATTACTGGGTGATTCTGCATCGCAGTGAACTTTTCAATCGCTGCTGCTATGAAGATGAAACATGATTTGAGACAGAGTTGGGGGTTTTTTCATTCTTAATTGCTAAATTATAAGACAGCCACAGACCTAAACAGAAAATGTAAACACGTAAGAGTTGCAACCATGCTATCAGGGCTGGGAAACCATTATTACAAGCTCAATTACAACTGAGATCTCACAGAGGTGCAGAAAACCAACACTGGATAAAATTTTATTAGAAATTTAAAGTGTGTGAAGATCCACTTTGAGCCCTCTACTACTGTTACTTATGAATGGTACACTTTTAAAACCGGAGCACAAGGAGAAGGAGGATTTTGATCAATGGCTGCACTGTGACATCTATCTAAATCTTAAGATTTTTGGCAACTGAAGTATGATCTCAACAGGAAAAGGATTTTCTTAGGAATTACAGAGTCCAAAATGGGAATGCTTTTGCTGAGAGAAGCTACACTTGACGAAACTACGGACATGCGCGGAACTTCTGAGGTTCCTGCAAGTCCTAACTCGAACACTGTCTCTGACACCCAGTAAGAACAGGGATATTACAACACATGGAATCATGCAATGTTGAAATGAATTCCCTCATGTCAAATAGGGTGATTGTTATTGCACATCTACAAATTAGCATTAACATTGTTAGTGGCCTGATGCCAGTTCTGTGGTAGTAGTCAGGGTGACGAACAACCAGCATCTGCTTTGCCTGGTTGGCATGACACCAGGTCTACTGTTGCAGGCTTTTTAATTTCTATTGTATACTCTACTGGCAAAGTTATTTGTATAAGCAGATGAAACATGAAGACCTCTACTCTACTGCTTTACTGCACATTTTGGCTTTTGATCACTGTGTCGTCTTGGTCTGATTATTTGACATCACTAATGCCTTGTTACTGATGTCCATGATAACTGCCACCTTAGGGCTGGATTTGGGTGGGATCATTGCAGATTGTCTGTGGACACAAGAATGTCATGGTACTCAACCCCAGTAAGCTATAAATAACTTGCTTCTAAAATTTTAATTTTTTTATCTTCTCAATTCAGGTGAATGATACTCAATCCTTTGCATTTTCGGAATTTTAAACTCTGTTCATTTCATGTACAAACCTGTTCAGCCCTTCCTGAGACCTTCTATCATCTACTACCAAAAAGCTTCACTTTTTAAGAAATACTCTGATTGGAATAAAATGTTTATCTGTTGCAAAATTTTTTATATTTGATCATTGACTTTGCATTTGGATTTGCCACTTATTGCTACTGGTGTACATCATGTTGATTACTGCATATCAAATATCCTTTTGTTATGGGTTGATAAGGTAAATTTGTATTATTTCAAATAGTTCTTATTGGATATTGTCAGCAGTATGTTAAACACTTGAATTTCTACCCTTTTATTGACAATACTATAATTAGACTGCACAACTGTATAAAAGGTCAAACTTCCAATCAAACTTCTCGTGAATTTCTATGACGTGGCTACATATCTAATCCTATCAGCATAATCTATTATTTGTTGTCCAGTGGCTTTTACACCGATAAAGAAAGAAAGAGTATTACACACATCCGTTAACAGTCAGGGTAACATTACGTAAAATACCATATCAGATTCAGCTGTGTCACTCACTTCACTGGAATCCCAGACATTCTTTCAATGATATGTAAAATACAGATGTTAACTTACATCATTCCAGATTTATGCTTTTCTCATCCATCAAAGACCAGCTGGAATTTAAACTGATATGTAACATACCTGCTCTGTAGGGTATTACATGACGCAGACAGCAACAACAAAGAAAGGTGATATTTTTGGACAACTTAATTTGCATACACAAAGGCTGCCAACAGAATTTTTCAAGTATATTTGTCAGATTTATAAAACAAATAACTTTATTTGGAGAAAAAAACTGAAGGGAACAAAAAAAAAACCCTTAGGGTTTCAAAAGGAAGCAATATCGTTCGGAGGGTACAAAGAATTATTTTGTTTATTCACTTAAGAAACACAAATTTGCCACTCAATCATGTGGGATGACATATCCCTCAGTAGTAATTCTACTTTTACTTGTCAAAATAGTGTAACCCTTACATCAACGATGTGATAATACCCATATCATTCAGCAGTGTAGCATACTTTCTCCAGTCAATCAATAGTATATCGTAGTTTGAATAATTAAAATATATGTAGATACAAGCACATTGATGAAGCTTAAGAAAAAGCAGATTGGAGAAAAATCTGTGACGTAAATTCTATATAATAAATTATTCTTGTTAACCACTTAAGTTGTGTTCTGCTACTTTATGCTCAATTTAAATTCCTTAGTTTAGCGACAATCTTTATAACTTTACTCAGGGTGTGCACTTGTATTTATTAAAACAAAACATATGTATTCTAAGCTATTTATCTCAATGCAGCAATTAGCTATCACTCCACTGTTAAGCCAGTCATTAACAGACTGAACACATTTTCATGTGATAATTATGCCTATTAGATGTTGGAATAGGTTCCAATTTTGAAATTCTTTTACTTACTTAAATTATTATATGATGAATACTTTGGCATGCCGTTCTTTTATTCATTGTTTTAACAGGGCTGTTTGTGTTTTGAAAACAAATGCGTGAAGCACTTGCATGCTAAAATTTGAAATAATTAATTTGAATGAGTCATTAGAAAAATAGACTCTTAAAAGCATTTCAAACCTCAGTTGGTCTTATGTAGAGCTAAATTATGCATTTCTTTATGCATGGATAAGAGCAGACCACTGCTCCTTACACTGGATTATATAGCACCTTAATAGTCAAAATACTCCAAAATATTTTACGCTTTGAATTTGTTACGTGGGCAGACACAGTTCTCCACATAATTATTCACCAAACAACACAAGTTTTAAAGAAGTACTTTCAATTGAGCTCAGTGGTGAAGTATACTTGCATCATGAAATATGGAAACATATAAAGAAAGAAAGCAAGAGGTTGTGGATCACACTTATCAGCTGTTTTGCTAACAAATCTTAATTAGGATCATTAAAACATAGAATTTTTACAGCATTGATAAAGGCCTCTTGCTCCACCATGTCTACATTGGCCAAGAAATGAAACAGTCAATGTAATGTTACCTTCCAGCACAGGGAGGTGCTTGCCTCATAGTATTATCGTTAGACTATTAGTCCAGAGACCCAGGTAATACCCTGGCGATCTGGGTTTGAATCTTCCCATGATGGGAATTTGAATTAAATCTGGAATGGAGTCCAATGATGACTGTGACTTCATTATCAATTGTCGAGAAAAAAACATTTTGTTCACTGATAGCCTTTCGGGAACATAACTGCCATCCTTCCCTGGTCTGGCCTAAAAGTGACTCTAGATCCACACAATTTTGTTGACTCTAAACAGTCATCTGGACAATTAGGGATGGGCAATAAATTGACGGCCTAACCAGCGATGCTCACATGAATGCCCCAAATATATTTAGCCAGAGTTCAAGTGCATGTGAATAAATAAACAGAAATTGACCCATTAAACTGTAGTTGAAGGAAACCAGATACTTTTTTTATGAGTTGCAGGTTTCTCCCTCTACTAGTCTTTCAGACAGTAAGTTCCAGACCTCACATGTCTTCCAGGTGAAAAATGTTCCTTCATTTCCTCCCTGATCTTTCCACCAATGACTTTAATCTTCTGCCCCTTAATCACTAACCTCTCTGCTAAGATAAATAGAACCTTTCCACCTACTCAATACAGGCCTCTCATAAATTGGTACCTATCAATTAAATTTCACCTGTTTCCTATCTCCTGAGGAAATGACTCAAGTGAATTCAACAGTAGATACTTGGACACTGAATAAATTGAAGGAGGAGATGGACAGATTTTTAGTTAGTAACGTGTTTAAAGTGGCTGATCAAGTGGAGTTGAGGCTTGTATGAGATCAGCTGTAATTGTATTAAATGGCAGAACATGCTCAAGGGGGTGAATCGTCTACCCCTATTCTGATGTTCTTATTCAAACGTTCTTCTTTGCTCTAGTTTTCAAGTCCTGGCAGCATCTCACAAATCTCCGTTGTACCCCAATTAGTGCATACTTTCTGTGATGAAGTGATCAGATTTGCATATAGTTATAAAGTTGTGGCCTAATTACTGATTTATCCAGTTCCATCAGCATTTTCCTGCTCTTGTATTCTGTACATTAGCTAATAAAGGAACGGACTTAATGTACCCTCTTCAATAGATCATAAAAGAGGCTTTGATTTTTGTTCTTCATCCCTTACCTGAGGGCTCCTTGCTGCAAAATGTCCAAAACTGGATACTGAGTGAGGACAGAATTGGCCTCAGACATGTTTCCACTCATTGTAGCGAGCATCTTGAGTGCAGAATCTACCAGCTGTTATGCAAAATTTGATAATCTTTGTTTAACCACATGCTGATTCTGAACAGAGCCCAAGTACAGTTACAAAGGAAATTTTCTGGCAACAATAATGTTTGATGTCAGCAGAATTAAAGGACGTCCAAGTTAAATTAAAATTTCATTCAGTGTTCTGAAAGTTCACATGAACCTCAATGAAATATTTCAGCAACTATTAAAATTTAATTTTGCACCAGCCAAGTTAAATGGGCCTTCCACTTGAAAGGACGAATTCATCCAGAGACCCAGGTAATACCCTGGCGAGATATCAAGGTATGGAGCTGGATGAACACAGCAGGCCAAGCAGCATCACAGGAGCAGGAAAGCTTGACGTTTCGGGCCTAGACCCTTCATCAGAAATGGGGGAGGGCAAGAGGGTTCTGAAATAAATAGGGAGAGGGGGGAGGCCGATAGAAGATGGATGGAGGAGAGGATAGGTGGAGAGGAGGCAGACAAGTCAAAGAGGCGGGGATGGAGCCAGTAAAGGTGAGTGTAGGTGGGGGGGTAGGGAGGAGATAGGTCAGTCCTGGGAGGACGGACAGGTCAAGGGGGCAGGATGAGGTTAGTAGATAGGAGATGGGGGTGGGGCTTGAGGTGGGAGGAGGGGATAGGTGAGAGGAAGAACAGGTTAGGGAGGCAGGGACGAGCTGGGCTGGTTTTGGGATGCGGTTGGGGGAGGGGAGATTTTGAAGCTTGTGAAGTCCACATTGATACCATTGGGCTGCAGGGTTCCCAGGCTGAATATGATTTGCTGTTCCTGCAGCCTTCGGGTGGCATCATTGTGGCATTGCAGGAGGGCCAGGATGGACATGTCGTCTGAGGAATGGGAGGGGGAGTTGAAATGGTTTGCGACTGGGAGGTGCAGTTGTTTGTTGCGAACTGAGCGCAGGTGTTCTGCAAAGTGGTCCCCAAGCCTCCGCTTGGTTTCCCCGACGTACAGGAGGCCACAACGGGTACAGCGGATGCAGTATACCACATTGGCAGATGTGCAGGTGAACATCTGCTTGATGTGGAAAGTCTTCTTGGGGCCTGGGATTGGGGTGAGGGAGGAGGTGTGGGGGCAGGTGTAGCACTTCCTGC
The DNA here is from genome assembly GCA_024137785.1 of Ginglymostoma cirratum. Taxonomy (NCBI): domain Eukaryota; kingdom Metazoa; phylum Chordata; class Chondrichthyes; order Orectolobiformes; family Ginglymostomatidae; genus Ginglymostoma; species Ginglymostoma cirratum. Next base: position 38,732,229 of record JAHRHZ010000009.1, read on the forward strand.
GGTTGCAGGGAAAAGTGCCGGGTGTGGTGGGGCTGGAGGGGAGTGTGGAGCGGACAAGGGAGTTGCGGAGAGAGTGGTCCTATTCGTCGTAGGATCCACAACCTGAACTCACAATTCTACTCAGCTTTACTGGATACTAAAAACCGTAAGTCCAGTAAACTTACTGGGGCCCAACACCCAAAACGGGCTTCCCCCACCTTCCAAATCCCCAATCCTACCCAGGACCTCCCCCACAATGTAGCCACCGCCATTGGCCATGAGGCCACTGTTGGAGAACCCACAGATGACGTCACATCCACCACCACCGGGTACACCACATCCGGGACAGCGAATGCCATCGCTGCTGAAACCACCGCCTCCATCTCCAAGACCAACACCACAGACACTACCGTCACCTCTGCTGCTGCCGCCTACTCCGCTCCGCCCACCGCCGATGCCGACACAACTCTGCCCACCGCCGAAGCAACTCCGCCCAGTGCCGACGCCGACGCAATGCCACCCACCGCCGACACAACCCTGCCCAGTGCCAACGCCGACACAAATCCGCCCATGGCCGATGCTGACAACGCTCCGCCCACTGCCTCCACAGCCAGCAGCTCCAGAGGAGACAGCAAGACTGAGCCCTGCCGAGTCTTCACCATCCCCCCAGACCTCCCCCTTACTGAGGATGAACGGTCAGTCCTCAGCAAAGGGCTCACCTTTGTCCCCCTCCACCCACATATCAACGAACACTGCTCACGCTTGGATATTGAGCAGTTTTTCCGCCGCCTCCGCCTCCACGCTTACTTCTTCAACCGTGAATCTAACCCTCCCTCTACTGACCCCTTCTCCCGCCTCCAACACAAGCCCTCCTCCTGGACACCACTCCAAGGCCTCCTACCCTCCCTCAACCTCTTCATCTCCAATGCCATCGAGACATCAATCACCTCAACCTCTCTACCCCTCTCAAACACTCCAACCTCTCCCCCGCAGAACGTGCAGGCCTCCGCTCCAATCCCAACCTCACCACAAAACCTGCGGACAAGGGAGGTGCAGTTGTAGTATGGAACACTGACCTCTACCTCGCTGAGGCCAAGCGCCAACTCTCCGACACCTCCTCCTACCGCCTCCTGGATCATGACCCCACCCCCGACCACCAAACCATCATCTCCCACAACATCCACAACCTCATCAGCTCAGGTGACCTCCCACCCACCGCCTCCAACCTCATTGTTCCTCAACCCCGCACCGCTCGCTTCTATCTCCTTCCCAAAACCCACAAACCTGAATGCCCTGGTCGACCCATTGTCTCCGCCTGCTCCTGCCCCACCGAACTCATCTCCACCTACCTAGACTCCATTTTCACCCCCTTGGTCCAGGAACTCCCTACCTATGTCCGTGACACCACCCACGCCCTCAACCTCCTCCAGAACTTCCAATTCCCCAGTCTCCAACACCTCATTTTTACCATGGATGTCCAGACCCTATACACCTGTATTCCCCATGCAGATGGCCTAAAGGCCCTCTGCTTCTTCTTGTCCCGCAGAACTGACCAATCCCCCTCCACTGACACCCTCACCCGCTTTGCCGAACTCGTCCTCACCTTCAACAACTTCTCTTTCAATTCCTCCCACTTCCTACAAACAAAGGGGGTGGCCATGGGTACCCGCATGGGCCCAAGCTATGCCTGCCTCTTTGTAGGTTATGTGGAACAATCCCTCTTCCGTACCTACACTGACCCTAAACCTCACCTCTTCCTCCGTAACATTGATGACTGTATCGGCACCGCCTCATGCTCCCACAAGGAGCTCAAACAGTTCATCCACTTCACCAACACCTTCCACCCCAACCTGAAGTTCACCTGGACCATCTCTAACACCTCTCTCTCATTCCTGGACCTCTCTGTCTCCATCTCAGGTAACCAACCAGAAACCGATATCCATTTCAAGCCCACCGACTCCCACAGCTACCTAGAATACACCTCCTCCCACCCACCTTCCTGCAAAAATGCCATCCCCTATTCCCAATTCCTTCACCTCTGCCGTATCTGCTCCCAGTATGCCGCATTCCACTCACGTACATCACAGATGTCCTCATTCTTCAAGGACCGCAACTAGCCCCCCGCAGTGGTCGTGAACATCCTCGACCAGGTTTCCTGCATTTCCCGCAACTCATCCCTCACACCCCATCCCCGCAATTACAACCAAAAAAGAATCCCCCTCGTCCTCACGTACCACCCCACCAACCTCCGGATCCAACACATCATCCTCCGACACTTCCGCCATCTGCAATCCGACCCCACCACCAAAGACATTTTTCCCTCCCCACCCTTGTCTGCTTTCTGGAGGGACCACTCTCTCCGCGACTCCCTTGTCCGCTCCACACTTCCCTCCAGCCCCACCACACCCGGCACTTTTCCCTGCAACCGCAGGAAGTGCTACACCTGCCCCCACACCTCTTCCCTCACCCCAATCCCAGGCCCCAAGAAGACTTTCCACATCAAGCAGATGTTCACCTGCACATCTGCCAATGTGGTATACTGCATCCGCTGTACCCGTTGTGGCCTCCTGTACGTCGGGGAAACCAAGCGGAGGCTTGGGGACCACTTTGCAGAACACCTGCGCTCAGTTCGCAACAAACAACTGCACCTCCCAGTCGCAAACCATTTCAACTCCCCCTCCCATTCCTCAGACGACATGTCCATCCTGGCCCTCCTGCAATGCCACAATGATGCCACCCGAAGGCTGCAGGAACAGCAAATCATATTCAGCCTGGGAACCCTGCAGCCCAATGGCATCAATGTGGACTTCACAAGCTTCAAAATCTCCCCTCCCCCAACCGCATCCCAAAACCAGCCCAGCTCGTCCCCGCCTCCCTAACCTGTTCTTCCTCTCACCTATCCCCTCCTCCCACCTCAAGCCCCACCCCCATCTCCTATCTACTAACCTCATCCTGCCCCCTTGACCTGTCCGTCCTCCCAGGACTGACCTATCTCCTCCCTACCCCCCCACCTACACTCACCTTTACTGGCTCCATCCCCGCCTCTTTGACTTGTCTGTCTCCTCTCCACCTATCCTCTCCTCTATCCATCTTCTATCCGCCTCCCCCCTCTCCCTATTTATTTCAGAACCCTCTTCCCCTCCCCCATTTCTGATGAAGGGTCTAGGCCCGAAACGTCAAGCTTTCCTGCTCCTATGATGCTGCTCGGCCTGCTGTGTTCATCCAGCTCCACACCTTGTTATCTCGGATTCTCCAGCATCTGCAGTACCTATTATCTCTAATACCCTGGCGATCTGGTTTTGAATCTTCCCATGATAGGAATTTGAATTAAATCTGGAATGGAGTCCAATGATGACTATGAATTCATTATCAATTGTCGAGAAAAAAACATTTTGTTCACTGATAGCCTTTAGGGAACATAACTGCCATCCTTCCTCCAGCATCTGCAGTACCTTTTATCTCTGATGCCATCCTTCCCTGGTCTGGCCTAAAGGTGACTCTCGATCCACACAATTTTGTTGACTCTAAACAGTCATCTGGACAATTAGGGATGGGCAATAAATTACGGCCTAACCAGCGATGCTCACATGAATGATCCAAATATATTTAGCCAGAGTTCAGGTGCGTGTGAATAAACAAACAGAAATTGACCTATTAAACTGTTTGATTAGTGCAGTTGGATTTTATTCAGCCTATTCTGTCATGGGATGTCGGCATCAGTGGCAAAGCCAAAATTTGTTGCCATCCCTAACTCTGTCTGAAAAGGTGACAGTGAGCCATCACTTGAATCTGTTTATGCAAGTAAATTGACATCACTGTTCAGGGACTCCCAGGATTTTGATCCAGCATTAATGAAGGATTTGTGATATAGTTCCAGCTTGGGATGGTGTGTGACTCAGAGGGGAACACAGAGGTAATGGTGTTCTTGTGCATCCACTGCTCTAGTCTATCAAGCTGCTAGAAGTAGTAGGTTTGGAAGGTTCTATGAATGGAACATGGATGAGATGTTACAACATGCCCTGCAAATATATTATGCACTGCTGCTACCATGGACCACCACAGGAGGGAGAGAATGTTTGTTGATGGAAAGTATGCTGACCAAGCAGACTGCTTTGTCTTCGATGATATTAGCATCTTGAGTTTTGTTGTAATTACACATCCAGATTACTGTAGAATATTCCATCATACTGCTGACTTGTGCCTGTAGATGGTGGGCAATCTGTGGGGAATCAGCAGGTGAGTTATTAACTGCAGAATTCCTAGCCTCTGAAGTGCTATTGTAGCCATTATATTTATATGTCTAGTCCATTTCAGTTTCTGGTCAATGGTAACACCCAGAATCTTAATAGTGAATATTGATCAATGGTAACTCCATTGAATACCGGAGAGTGATAGGTGGTCAGGTGTTTTTTTTGTTAGGGATAATCATTAACTGGCACTTGTCAACCCGAACCTGGATGACATCCAACTGTCAGGCTGAATGACACACAGCAACCAAGCACAAACTAGACTGCACTTCTTTCAGAAATTGAATACACCCATGCACAGTTGCAGTTAGTACAGCACATACTGGGATAAAACAGTAATACCTGGTTGTGTAGTTTCACTTGACAGGAGCATGAGTCAGAGGATTGGATGTACATGTCAGTCATCTTAATGGATGAGAAACTGTGAGTTGTGTGGACTAAATCCAAATTGTAGATAGGTTTTCAACTTGCAGCAGGACATTAAATTGAAGATTTTGTTCCTTTACTTAAAGAAACCAATTTTGATTTCTATTCATCTCAAAAAGATTCACATATCCATTCAGCTAGTATAATTGTACCAAAAACCAAGACTCTGAAACATTAAATATCTTCTGAACAGTGCATTGTGTAGGAAGTAATCTTGTATTCCACAGTTGGGGTAATATACTTCCTAATGCTTTGTTGATTTTTTTTTTAAATTGCCTTCTCAAACATTGACCTTAATGATATGCTAAAATTTCAAATTATCTTTCTCAATTGTCCTAGGTTAATTCTAATGAATTCATGCATCATATATTGTTCCGTGAATATGAGCAATATTTTCATTTAGCGACATAACATTTCAAATGCCAATATCCAAATCTTTGTATATTTTTGTTCTAGATTCTATTACTCTCAGCCAGAAACGCTTAATATTAAAGTTGGCATCAATATCTAAGTCAGTTTTATTAATATGAAGTGGCTCAAGTCTGAACATGACCACCACAGGAGATCATTCAACACTTCAACCTATCAGTGAGACACTCCTCTCTCTCTGTCCTGATTAAGAGTGCCAATTTTTTAAAACAAAGATTGGTATCTAATTCCATGTTTATTTTTCTAATCTTTGATCTCTACTTTACATTAGTTCTATAAATTGAATGTATGATTCTGCCTGTCAGTGCATCCACTTTTAACTCTTTGTCTTCCTGTGTCCTTGACTCTAGGATTGTTTTCTTTCTCTGATTATTCAAAATAATGCAGTTTTTTTTTAAAATTTGACTGTTATTTCTCCTCCCTCATGCTTGTACCTCTTTTCATTCTTAGCACTGCTTGTAGATGTTGAATATTTCATCAAAACAATGAATGACATGAGATAATTTGATCTATTTTTGGTTCAACCAGAAGGAAACTATTGGCATGGATGACATATAATTAGGGATATTTTGAGGTTAATCAACATATACAGCAATAGATGGGCAAAGTCACTATGATGTGAAATGAATTTGGTCAGGTGTGGCGCATGTCGCAATAGTGAGTAATGATTGATGCAGGCCTGCTTTAAATATATGGCTTTGCAGTGAACAATGCCTGATATCCATAGGGAGCACAAGTCAAAGAAATTATGATAAGGATTCAGCTCACTAAGAGCAGAAGTAGGACAAATAGGCTGGTACATGTCACAATTCCATGCTATCTTTATACAAAATTACATGTGCCATATCTGAGAATAACAACAGGAGTAGCACTCTGGTGCTTGTTAGCCACAACCACAGGATAATTTCTAATGATGCTAAACTCCAGTAGCTGCCATTACATCTACTACCTGCGCAGTAAGGCATGCATTGTGTCTTTTTTCATGCCAGCCTCTGAAATGACTATTTTAACAATTTTATTGATGAATCATGTAACTGTGTAGGCGAGCAATACAACACAAGGGAAAATTACAGCTTAACATTATAGGTGGCACACTCATGTATCAGTTCATGAAGGTTAGGTATTCTGAAAATCCCAAAGCAGACCACAGATTCAATATGAGGGGACTTTTCACTACAACAAGAAAATCTTGCTTGGTGAATTAGCCACCTAACCTGGCAATAATATCTATGAGAAATAAAATATACATTTCCAACAATATGCATTTTCATATTCATGATAAATGAATGCCAAAGTTCAGAAATGGGGTTAAAATTGTATCAGAGATAAAAAGGTACTGCAGATGCTGGAGAATCCGAGATAACAAGCATGGGGCTGGATGAACACAGCAGGTCAAGCAGCATCATAGGAGCAGGAAAACTTGACGTTTCCATCCCCGCCTCTTCGACTTGTCTGCCTCCTCTCCACCTATCCTCTCCTCTATCCATCCTCTATCCGCCTCCCCCTCTCTCCCTATTTATTTCAGAACCCTCTTCCCCTCCCCCTTCAGAAATGGGGCATTTGTGTAATTTTGAAATATAATGGCTGTGAATTTGGTGTACGACTTATATGCGGATGCATCTATTCTAGAATGTGAAAATAAGCCTAAACTTAATTTGGATTGACATGTTTCATACCACTATCTCTGGAACATGATGAAAAGTTAGTAGGCAAAGGTTATCTGCCAATTGTGTATCACATGGCTGTAAGTAACAATGGAGAACTGAACATCGAAACGACTTCAGTTTCTGGAAGCTTTTTTAAAATGTTAAGTGTGGACAGAAGTGTTCGCTTCAACACTTCAGTGTTTTTTTCCGAAACTGAACTATATGTTATTAGCATATAATTGTGTTAATGGGTTGATACATATTTATGTTTTCAATAAGTATAATTAAGGCATCATAAAAATATTCATTTAAATAAATGCCTTTCAGCAAAACTGAATCTCATTCAAATTGCTAACATATTTAGAAGCTAATATCACATAGAAAAATGAACCTAATTGAGTGAATTAATTTTTAAACTGCCTAACCAATCCTTAAGTGAAACTATATTCATAGACTTTAGAGATGGTTTCCGAATTAGTGTCCAGAATATCAGATGGCAGACTGTTACACAAGTCTTATGCCACTGCACTTTGGTTGCTTACATTTTCAGCTCAAAGCTGGGAGTGTGAATTCAGTTCCACTCTAGCTCTTGAGCACAAGGGTTCTGGTTGACATTAAGTGGGTACTGTATTGCTTTTAGAAACAGATGATTCCAGAGGCGATCCCATACACCTCCTCCTCACACCTAAACTAAGTGGATGCAGAAGATCTCATGGTATAATTTCAAAGAACAGCATTTAAGGATATTATCCCCACTTGCTGGTCAATAATTATTGTTAAATCAACATCTGTGCATAAGACAAGGCTGAAGCATTTGTGATCATCATCATCAAAAGTGCCAAGTGCACGATCCTTTCCAGTCTCCAGCTGAAGTCCCCAGCATTACAGATGGCATTCTCCAGCAAATTTGATTCATTCTACTCAATGTCAAAGAATGGTTGAAAGCATTTGATGCAGCACAGGCTACGGGTCCTGACAACATTCTGACATTAGCACCTGAGACTTATGCTCCAGAACTAACCGTGTCCTTAGGCAAGCTGTTCTACTCTAGTTACAACCTCATCATTCATCCTGTAATGTGGAACATTGCCCAGATCTATTCTGTTCTCAAATCTAACCTGGTGCATTTACAGCACCAACAATCTGCTTTCAAACATCGGCAAAGTGATGCAAGGTATTGTTCAAAATGCTATCAAGCAGTACATACTCAGCCCTAACCTGCTGACTCACATTCAGTATACATCCATTAGAACCACTCATCTCCTGACCTCATTTGAGCATTGGTCCAAACATGGTCAAATGAGCTGAATTCAACAGGAAAAGCAAGATCGTCTGTCCTTCACGTCAAGGCTGTGGTTGACTGAGTATGGCATCGAAAAGCTGTGACATAACTGGAGGCTATTGAGGGCAGTCTCTCCACTGGTTGGAGAGATAACTAGCACACAGGAAAGCACATGTGTGATTGTTGGAGGTCAATCGTCTGTGTCCATTTGTGACTTCTCCGATACAAAAGCAAATTGTGCCCATATGCAACAAGACCTTAGCATAATTCAGGCTTGAGCTGGTAACAATTGTGCCTTACAAGTGCCAAACAATGGCCAAGTTCAACAGTAGAGAATCTAATAATGTCCTCTCAAAATTCAATGGTATTACATCACTAAATTCCCAATTATCAACACCCAGGAATTTACCATTTACCAGAAAATTACCTGTATCAGTATTATAAATACTATGGCTACAGTGGCAAGTCAGTGTCTGAAAATTCCATATCAAGTAATTATACTCCTGACTTCTCAAAGCCTGTCCACCACCAACAAGGCATATGTTAGGAGGGTGTTGAAATACTTTCCATTTACCAGGATGAGTGTAAGTCCAATAACACCCAGATATTTAACACCAATTCGAACAAAGTAGGCTGCTTGATTGGCACTGCATTCACCACCTTCAACATACACTGCCTTCACTACCAACACACAGGGACAGAAGTGTGTACCATCTCCCAGGTGTACTGCAGCAACTCACCAAGGCTCTTTGAACAGAACTTTCCAAACCCATAACCTCGATCACAACCTAGAAGGGCAAGGGTACCAGATGCATGGGGACACCTCCAAGCCACTCACCATCCTGACTTGAAATAAATATGTTGCAGTTCCTTCAGTGTCGCCGGGTCAAAATCCTGGAACACACTGCCTAACATTCTGGTCCTAACTATAGTACATGGTTGATGCTTCTCTTGTATTGCACCAGTCACCGCAATTTAATTGCATTTAGTTCATAGATCATAAAGCATTTTGGCACAGCTGGAGGGTCCCCTGTATGTAACCGCGAACACCCAGAACATTTTATTTTGGCAACATTCTGCGTGTGGCAGTAGAAACTTTAAATCGAAATTTCCAGCAAAAGTTATAGAACACATGGTGTTGCTACGGTCAGTCATTTATCTTGATCTTTATTTTCTTTTCATAAGTTATTATTTGTTTGATCTGAGTTATTCTCTTGAGCGAAACCACGTCTGCATTATATCCCTTGCTGGGCTACGAGTCCATTTTTGAAAACTGGGATTACAAACTGCTTTAGGCAGTATTTGCTTGGCCGCCTCAAACGCCGGCGGGAATCTACACAGACTTCGCAAGCCCTGAGCAACGCAGCAATAAGAGGACAAGCTGTCACCGACGATGACCTGTGCTCTTTAGCCCGGATGGCTGTGACAAGCTGTTAGTACAATTGTCTGGTTAACTGCCAACATGATTGCCTGCTGGTCAGATTAGGATCCACTGTAAATGTAGGTCAAAGTGATTATAAATCGGGAACACAGACGCGCACCAGAATCATTTGCTGATCTGTCATTCCAACTGAAGTAGCTTTGCCACTAATTCACTTTTAGAAAATTCCTGGTGAACATTTTTGATCCAATATTATGAATTTCTGGCGGAAATCCCCGGCCAGGACCTGTGTATGCGTGCGCGCCCGCGTGTGTGTGTGTTTTTTTTAATCTGGACCTCTACTTTCTGAGTCCAAATGCAAATTACCGAAACATTTCGCCACTTCCAAGCAAGCCTCTGATAGGACCGAGACATCCCGAACTGTTTCGGAAAAGAACATCCGCACAGAAGAATTTCTCAAAAGCCTTTAACTGAAGCCCGATTGGGGCTGGTGGTTTACTAATACCTGCACTGAATTTAGCTTTATACAAGTGACATTCTCCAAAAATAAGACTGTACCACAAAGGCAATTAAACTGCCAGCAAATACGATTGCACCTTAAATGTTTGACATCATTTGACTATCATTGTTCATTACTTTACAGGGGTCACTATAGACTTATTTAAAGTCGGAACTTTATAGTAACAATTGTGTCTGACCATCTCTAAGGTGATACTTTCAAAGGAACAAAATCTGTGCCGTGCGCTCTCTGAGCCCTTTATTACATACCCCTTTCATATCGTGCTAAAATAACTCTGCAACTCCAGAAAAAAAGTCACCTCCCCCAACATCAAGCAAACAGGAGTAAATAACTGTTTACTCCGCGTTTGTATTCACTGAACATTTTAAGTCAGGAAAGCAGGCAATGTGATTTCTCTCTGTCTCCCTCTCCATATAATGCGATGCCTTGTTGTACGACACTGGCAAGAAGCAGCTGTGAGCTATGGGCTGTGGGCACTCTTACCTGGAAAGCGGCCGGACTGTCCCAGAAACAGGTTCAAATCGGGTTGGATCCGCTAGCCAGTTATCTGGGGACCAACGCGAGGTGCAACTGCATTTTTGTTTTGAACGCTGCAAGCGGCGAATCAAACAAGCTGCGTTATCTAAGAGAGGATGTAGGTGTAACGTTTAAGATTCACTTACCCGCAAGTGCAGCCTGCCGATGAGCAGAGCTGCGCAGGTTCTCGGCGATGTGGATGGGCAAACAGGCAAACGAAGTTTCCTCTCACTTGGCATTTCCCCTCAGACAACAGAATGGTCTCATTTTGATTCAGGCTATCAGTTTCCCAACAGGTCCGGAATTGTACTGACGCTGGCGGTGTGTGGAAGTCAAACACACAATTGCAGGTACTTGCTTTAAAATTTAAAAAAAACGTTTGGAAAGATACAAGGCTTTTTCTCCTTCTCAAAACTGTGTTCACAATCCAACAGACTCAAATTGCTCCGGCGACAGCTTCCTCAGATGCTGTCACAGTTTATAATCACTGCGTTTCCTTTCTCCTTTTTATGGTTCCTATACGATATAGACGACAGCAGAGACAGAGAGAGAAATACAGACCGGAATACACACTGGAGCTGCAAAACTACTCTTTTCCTGGTGTTCTCTCAGTAATCTCAGGTTGCCAGAGGTTTTTTTAAAAGCAGACGTCTTTTGACTTCTGAATCAGCTCAGAAGCCCTGCCCCCTTCTAACTCGCTTTAATCTGCACTCGTTGGAAAACTCAGGAGCTCCACCCTAGCGATTTGCATAAAACCTACGCTTCAGCCCCCGCCCCCTACCAACCCCTGTCCTCAGTACTATCTAGACACCCCGTAACTTCTCAGAGGTGAGAACTGCTCTCAGCGGGGCGCCGAAACTGAGCGCGTCACTGCAACATTTCATTTTAACGCTGCAACGATTTGTGCTATTTTTTTCGGATAGGGAAGTGCACGGCCCTGCATCGGTTCATTTGCAGCAAACAACTACTCAGGAACATTTTGCTTCGCCAGCGGACCGAATCTCTTTTATTGAAACCAAAAAAAAAGGTACTGTGGATGCCGGAATCTGAAATAAATAAAAAAAAAACCTGGAGAAACTGAGCAGTTCTGGCAGCATGTGTGGGAGAGGCGGAGAAGTCTCTCCACGGACTTTGCTGAGTTTCTCCAGCATTCATTTTGTTTTGTTTTGAACCGGTGACAATAAACGGCTGGCAAGAGGAGTGATGAAGATGAACTGAATCGAGGACACACCCTGGGACAGTTCCTGAATGGAACTGTCCAAGCTATTCAAGCCCATTATGGGAATATGTTAAAAGCATGAGATAAATGATGTGCATTTTGCCAATAACGTGTCCTGCACTGGCACTTGATCTGCTTCAGCGCCCACCCAGCACGCCTGCAAACGTTGCATTGTCGCTGGGTTCTGTAGGGAGAACGGCGATCTCGTCTGAGCTAAAGTAAAACCCACCCTGATCTTCAGCATGGAAACTAGAAGTACGACCCTTGCATAAAAAAAGACAGGCACACTGAGACTTTGACTCGGTTTACATTCCACATAATGTAGTTTCATAGGTCCATATATGCTTCCTTCTAATCGAGTCATACACTTTAAAGTTTATTCTGATAAAAAAAAGCACTTTTTTAAAAAAACGGCAGACTTAATAGCAGTAAAAAGTTATTCTTTCTGACTATATTTTTGATTTTAACCGTTCGCCGACATACGTGCCAAAACTAAAAGAGAAAGTAGCTAAGGGCGCTCCAGGCCAGTTGTACGTACAACTCCCCGTTCCTTAGGTAAACCAGATCCAGTTATTCATGGTGATCACAGACTTCTATAAACACAATGTGTCGGATAAATGCCTAATTCAAATAAACAGACTACACATATACAATATCCCTTTCCCCTCTCCCAGATAAATATAACACGGACTTTTCTGGGATCAAATCTCTCTTATTTGCTTTGCCAGATGAATTTGCCGCTAACAGAGCCACACTTTTTGTTTCTCTCGGCAGACCCAACAGCATTGTGAAATGAATTGTATTACAGCAGGCAGCTAACTGTCTCATTATTTGACACACCAATGGAATCCTTCTTGGGAGGATTTTCGTGAGTTTACGGATTTTACCACTTCAGTGTGGCCTGATTACCCTAATGCCTACTTTGCCGTGAAAGCAAGCCGGAAACAAGATTTTGAACTGCAATTCAACACTGCCCTCTCCTGACCGTAAACCATGCAGGAGGACTTCGCAATTAAAGAGTCATGGAGACATCCAACGCGGAAACCGACCCTTCGGTCCAATTAGTCCGTGCCTACCAGATATCCTAGATAAATCTAGTTACATTTGCCGGCATTCATCCAAAATCTATCCATGCCGTTTCTGTTCATTTACTCATCCAGATGCCTCTTAAATGTTGTAATGGTATTACCCTCCACCACTTCCCCTGGAAGCCTATTCCATACACGCACTACCCTCTGGGTGAAAAAGTTGCCTGTTAGGTCCCTATTAAATCTTTTCCCTCTCACCTTAAACCCATGCCCTCTAGTTTAGGACTCACCCACCCTGGGGAAAAGACCTTGGCTATTCACCCTATCCATGTCCCTCATGGTTTTATAAACCTCTGTAAGGTCACTCCTCAGCCTCAGACAGTCGGGGGAAAACAGGCCCAGCCTATTCAGCTTCTCCCTACAGCTTAAACCATCCAGCCCTGGCAATATCCTCATAAATCATTTCTGAATCCTTTCTAATTATTTTGTACTTTCCCGTTCTGTGTTGCAGGGCACCAGTAGTTTTCTTGAGCACAAATTCTTATAACAAAGGTCCCAAACTGTTTTGCTGCCTGTATGGTTTACTGCAGCTGAACATTTCGTTAACAATTAAATCGCCACTTCTCTTCAAGCCTGAAACTATGTCATGCCCAGATACTAGCATTTATTTAAAAAGTTTTATTTTTGGCAGACATTTTATTAACACAGATTATCTAAACATACCATGGACATTCAACCTTTCAGCGTATTGATTTGAGGGAGTGTTATTCTCTCTCAGACTGTGGTCTGATCATGAAATACATTTTCAACTGTTCGGCCATGATTTAACACACCTCTGAGGCAGATGCGATTTGAACTTGGGCTGCCTCACCTAGATATAGGGAGACTATCTAAAATCCTAATAATGCACATCATAATATTTTCTAATCAACTAACTCAGATATGTTATTGCACAGGCACCTCCTAGCTCAGAGTTGGGACACTAACAGCGCACCACAAAAGCCCGAAGAACACACATCATAGTTTTTAAATCATCCTGCTTAGGAGGTATTATGATACACCACTGGAGGAGGTTAGATTTGAACCTTGGTCTCCTGGTTCAGAAGGAGGGACACTACCAGTGCAAACAAGAGCCCTAGACATGTTACATTCTTTTTCTTATCAACTTGTTCAGAGATGCTATAATAGACATCTGGGGCAGGTGGAACTTGAACTCAGGCCTGTGGACTCAGAGGGAGGAACACCACCGCTGCAGCACAAGAGGGTTCTAAAGCACATTTTTTACACTTGTTTCTATTACATGCCTCTGCAGCAGGTGGGACTTGAACATGGGCCTCCCAATCCAGAGGTAGGGATACTATCACTGTGCAACACAGTACATTCTGGTTCTGCCTTTTAAAACAAAACCCTATTTTTCTAATAAACCTGGTCAGAGGTGGTATTGTATACCTCTGGAGCAAGTGGGACTTGAACCTGGATTTCCTATTCCAGGAGGGAGGGACACTTCCACTGCACCGCAAAAGGCCCACTCAGCATGTTATATTCTGATGCAAATGTATGTTCCAGGTGCTCCGACTAATGTAGCTTTGCTCACTTTATCCTACGTTATTTTTTTAAATGATAAAGACATGGTGAGGCAGCAATTATATCCATAGCTAATGGGAAAATAGTTTGACATGGAAAATATATGTCTAGTCCCAGAGTTGGAAATAAACTGCAAAGATGCCAACATTTGTGAAATATGTTGGCTGTTAGAAAAATTCTTTCTAAACCACAGACCCTGATGTATTGCAGTTGTGCAACATCAATTATAACTGTAAACATTGTGGTGCAGTTTCGGATGGTTAGGCTTTAGCGCATGCTTCACATAAAAAGATGTCATTTTTGCATAATCACAAATGATTTTGCAGGAACCAGCAAAAATGGGCAGTGGCAGTGTAGAGCAGAATACTTTTTTTCCCTTTCCATATATATATCATATTCATTGTTACACATAGATGTGGTAACCTGGAGCAGTTTCATTAATTTAGCAGAAAGTGAATTTTATCAAATAGACACAAAATAATAATAATTTTTAGGAAGATCATCCAGTCGTCCATTTTTTTTGTATCATTCATTCATTCATGAAGTATGGGCACCTCTAGTAAGGCCAACGTTTGGTGTCAATCCCAAATTGCCCTTGGGAAGTTGGTGGTGAGCAATGGTCCATATGGTTTGTCTACACCCACAGCATTGTTAGGAGGCAAGCCCCAGGAATTTAGCTCAGCATGTGTGATCGGCAACACAGTTCAAGTCAGGATGGTGTGCAACTTGGAGGGGAACTCCCACACATGTGTTGCCCTTGAGCTTCTAGGTGGTAGAGGTTGCAGATTTGCAAGGTACTGTCAAAGATCCTTGGTGAGGTGTTGTGGACTCAGTCATGGTAATAACATTGAATGTCAAGAAAAGGATTAGATTCTCGCTTGTTGGAGATTTTCATTGCCTTTTGATCTTGCCTTGACAATAAATTGCATTACTGTAGTTGAATCCCTGACTATTAACATCCAGATAGTGAACTGGACTATCTATATTAAGACTGCAGCTCCAAGAACAGGTCAAAAGCTAAGAACCCTGCTCGTAGTGATTGAACTTGATTGAATATCAGTGAAAATTACTTTAACAAAACTAACTGGAACCATGACTAATTTCATTGATGTGTTCCAAATGACTTTTCTGTATATTAAATATTTTGTGACCTGTAGAAATGTTAAAAAAGGACATTGTCCATTTAAGAAAATTAATACAATTTGATCAATCAGTAGAAACATGCACTATTGACTTATGGACATTGTGATCAGGGCTAGATTTGGATGAACTAATGTTAAATCATCATAAAAAGATCTCAAGTCCTTAAATGTGAATAGTTTTTCATTATCTTTGATAATTCCCTCATCCTTTGGGCTAGTTTGCTCAGTGTCACCTGGAGTGTGCTGACATCATTGCCATAAAGTTGTAGAAAGTGAACCTCATAAAGTGAACCTCAGCATTTCTGATGAAGGGTTTAGGCCCGAAACGTCAAGTTTTCCTGCTCCTATGATGCTGCTTGACCTGCTGTGTTCATCCAGCCCCATGCTTGTTATCTCATTATGTATATTCTGCCTTTTGATCCAGACAGATGTATTCTTGTAAATTCATGACATGCTGCTGAAGTGACATGCATAGCGATATAAATTAAAATAATTCAAAGGAAAAAAAACAGAGTTAGCAAATTTTCCCAAATTTTACTATTGTGACTCTAGTTTAATATACTTAGAAAAAGATGAACAAACTTGTCACTTCCTCAAATTTTGCTCATAATGTAATTTTGATGTGAAGAACACTTTGATACTCATGGGATAGTCCTAACAGCTGGTAAGAGCAGATATAGAATAGCAGGAAGTTCTTCTGATCTTTTAAAGTAGAAAGTAAGTCTAGAGGGAACACTTTCAACGTTAAAGTACCTCATTATCTAGATAGTCACCAAAAACTGAAGAGAAAAGCAATCATTTATCTTGAACAAGATAATCATTAGATTAATCACAGCATCATTCCTTGGCATCTCTCCTCTCACTGAGATGAGTCAGGAAGTAGCTTCACAAGTGATCGTATAAATTGACATTTTGATTGATCATCATTGAATCCCTACAGCGTGGAAGCAGGCCATTTGGCCTATCG
The DNA here is from genome assembly GCA_024137785.1 of Ginglymostoma cirratum. Classification (NCBI taxonomy): domain Eukaryota; kingdom Metazoa; phylum Chordata; class Chondrichthyes; order Orectolobiformes; family Ginglymostomatidae; genus Ginglymostoma; species Ginglymostoma cirratum. The sequence goes on from JAHRHZ010000009.1 coordinate 38,748,595, forward strand.
AGACCACACTGACCCTCCAAAAACCATCTCATTCAGACCAACCCCCTTACCCTATCCCTGTAACCCTGCATTTCTCATGGCTAATCCACCTAGCATGTACATCCATGGACATTACAAGGCAATTTAGCATGGCCAATCCACCTAACACATACATCTTTGGACAGCAGGAGGAAACGGGAGCACCTGGAGGAAACCAATGCATACTCAACATAGACAGTCACCAAAAGTGGAATCAAACCAAGGTCCCTGGTGCTGTGAGGCAGCAGTCTAGTCATTGAGCCAATGTGCTGTCCCACATTCTGGGACCTTCAGAACTACACCTGGTACCTGGATGTTTCCCAACCTACATCCATGATTACATTAGATGTTGACCTGTGTGATTACAAAAATTGCAGCTTTCAAATAAAAACATTTGGTCCAACATGAATATCTTCAATTTGTCCTAAGAGAAGATGTCCTGTGTGCCAAATGCCTTCTGTCACATCAAGTCAGATGGACGTTCTTCATTTTTATATTGATACAGTTTCAGGAGGCATCATTGGTGAATTCAAACAGTTGTCATCGGACATCTGCAGTTTTTCATTCATCAGATTCATTGAATAGCAATCCAGTCCAGGAACACAAGGAACATAAGAACAGGAGGAGACCATTCAACCTACCAAGCCTGCTTTGCCAGATGATATGATCATGCCTGAATATTCAATTAAATGCCTCTTTTACACACTGTCCCCATACGCCTTTACATGTATACCTTTATTTAGAAATACGACAATCTCTACTTTAAACATACTCAACGACTGAGAATTTTTTTTTACCTGCATGTACCTTTAAGTATTTTGTAAGTTTTTAATGGAGTACCACTCATTCTTTGAAAGTCAAGGGAATACAGGCCTAATTTGCCCAATCTATCTTCATAGGTCAGACCTGCCATCCTGGGAACAAGTCTGGCGAGCCTTCATTGTACTCTCTTTATGGTAATAATATCCGTCCAAAGGTAAGGGAACCAAATCTGCATGTATTTGTCCAGGTGCAGTTTAACCAAGTTTCTATCCAACTGAAGCAAGACTTTAGTAGTCTTATAGCAAATTGCATTAAATACAACTTACGCTTAGGCTTCTTAATTGTTTGTTAACCTGTATGTCAGCTTTCAATGACTTAGAAAGGGTGCCACAAGCCCTTTGTACATTTAGGCTTTTTAACATCTTTCCATTTATAAAATACTCTGCACATCTGTTCCACCCAGTGAATGGATAACTTCAAATTTTCACACATTATATTCCATCTGTCATATTCTTAACCATTCCTGAAATTGGTCAAAATTGTTTAGAAGCTGCTTTTCTCGTCCTCACAGCAAGTACTTAGTTTTGTGTCTTCTGTAAATGTGGAAACATTATATTTGGTCTTCACCTTCAAATCAATGCAATATGTTGTGAATAGCTGGGGCCAAATGCTGATCCTTGTCGTACCTCACTAATCACTGTCTGCCCTAGTGAGAATGGCCCATTTGTTCCTACGCTCAGTTTTCTGTCTGTTAGTCAGTCTTTAATCCATACCAGTCCATTACCTACTATTTCATGCACTTTAATTTTGCTAATCAAACTTTTGTAGTGATCTTTATGAAAAACCTTCTGAAAGTTTAAGCCTACTTCGTTCCACTTTTCAATTGTGTTTGTAATTACTTCAAAAGTACTACAGGTTCATTAACTATGACTTCCCATACACAAATTCTTGCTAACAATCAGATTGTTATCCAAATGTTTATTTATCACATCATTCATAACAGTTTCTACCATTTTTCCTGCTACTGATGTACAATTAATAGGTCTGTAGTTTCCTGTTTTCTCTATCCCTGCTTTGTTAAATAGTGGGACATTTGCTGACTTCTAATCCTTAGGTACTATTTCAGACTCAGTAGAATTTTGGAAGATGAGCAAAGTGCATCCTCTATCTCAATAGCAAGCAATTTTATGATCCCGGGATGTAGAACATCAGGTCCCAGTGACTCATCAACCTTCAGTTCCATTAATTTTTCCATTAATTTTTCCAATACAGTGTTCTTACTGATAAAAATTTCATTCAATTCTTCATTTTCCTTGTCCCTTTGGATCTAAAATACTGGCAGATTTTTTATTCATTCCTAGTGAAAGCAGACACAGGGAAATCATACAATTTTTCTGTGATTTCTCTCATGCCTGTTATAAAATATCTTCACTCTGTCTATAAGGGCCCACCTTTATCTTTGCCAGATGCTTCCATTTTACCTACCTATATAAACTTTTAAGACTTTTTTTTAACGAGTTTACATTCATATTCTGTTCTCAATTTCTTCATCAGTTTCTTGGTCCTCCTTTACTGTAATCTAAATCTCCCAATCCTCAGGTTTATTACTATATCTGGCAATTTTGCAAGATTTTACAGCATTCAAACAGTCCAGGTTTGGGTTTAATTTGTCTATCTCAATAAAACCACAGACTATACAGACTTATTGGGGGAATTCTCACCTGATGTAATACCAGGATTCATGGTCACTCTGCACATATTATTTGAATGGAAGTTTACATGTCTATACAGAGAAACATCAGTTGCCTGCTCAGAGTTCAACCTCATGGGAGACATGTCATGTGTGATAGAGCAATCATGTTTCCTCCTTGTCAATGCAGATAATTACATTGCTTCATTTTGGTAAATTAACCTTCTAGGCCTCTATTTCATGTAACCTAGCCTATACTGACACAATTCGGTTAAATTTAAGCTTACAATTTATTTTCTAACCTATAAATTTGTCACATGCATAGCTACATCACTTCTTCACAGGTTAGCTCATTAAAAGTACAACAAACTGCTTGTCCACAGCATTATTTAGGCTGTCACTGACACTTATGTTATCTAAGCCCTTTAAGATCCATCAAACACTTCAACAAAGAGGTTACAAATGAATTTATCCAGGTATCCCTCAATACTAGAATAGCCAAATTGCTACACACATAATTTGGTACTGATGCAAGCTGTCACAATTTTACTAAGGAATAACGAACAGTAAGACTTTAATACAAACCATACAATTCTTAATCTTGCCCAATCCCCTTAGTTGCCACAATATTTCTTAGAGTTTTGGCTAATTTTTGTTGGATTCGTAATGTTGTTGTCCTCTCTCTCTCAAATCACACGGTCAGTTGGTCTCAGCCTTTGCCACGCTGGTCAATTTTTTCTTCATTTTCAGATGGTCCAAGAGATTGATCTGTAGATGAGCCTTGTTTTTATACCTTTTAGGATGGTTTTCTCAAACTTTTCTATAGTTCTGGCCAATCAGAAACGCTCACTTAATAATTCAAAACACTTTTAATTGTTTGGATGGCTTGATAATGTTTGTTTCTTTGTGTAGCAGGGCCTGGGTGCCAATCATTTGCGTCTGATTGCTATGTTTCCACTGTGTCGAATTTCGGGGTTTGCAATTTACTTGGCCAACATGTCCCATACACAGCATGACTTGTTCAGCCAAGTTAGCAATCTACTTGTGTTTTAGTAGCCCTTAGGCTGCTACCCCTGTTTTTACCCATCATTTACGTATATTTTACATTCAACATTATTTTAATTTACAACTCCATCTTTACCTAATTTTATCTTATTTTTCTTCTGAGAGCCATAACAGACACTAGAGATCTGCAACTGCATACACAGGAGTGCTGTTAAATCCAGGTAATGTGAGGCTAACCTGCCTACTGAAGAACCAGAGAATGAAGTTTATGCTGCTTCCTTTGGGTAACACGCTTTAGTCAGTGAGTCAAGAAATTTTATGGCCAGCCTCTTCTGGGATCATGGAGCTGCTAGATCACTTGATCAAAAATTGAGTTCCTTGCAACAACAGAGGAATTGCCTGGAGGCCCACAGGCAAATACAAATCCAAGCCTTAGCAGGATGAATCCTTTTAAGTTGGCTTTAATTGTCCATGGAAGGGCCTTACTTGGCATCAGGACAGGAGGAAGGGAAGGGTGCTGATGAGAAAGGCATCTAGACTGTATTTAAAAATTTAGTCATTGTAGAGGTGGGGAGGCAGCAGCTAAAACCCTCCTGCTCAATAATATATCTCCAGCCCCTTCCAAATGTGCCTCAGGCAGGCATTAAATCCTCCACAGACAATGCCTGCGTGACAAGTTTGGTCAAGTTTGCTCCATATCGAAAGTAAAAACAGCCTCTGATTGGCTTCTCTTTCTGTTGGCATTGAGACCAAAAACTCAGGACATGAATAAAGATAACCATGAGCTCACGAGGTGGTCGAAATACTCATTGCAATGTCACCTATTATATATGATTATTGCTGACACGCTATTTAGACAATAGAATTGATAGCTCACTTGCTGTCAGTGAATGCAAAGAGGGAGACCAATTCTGCACTATTCAAGTTGTGTATTTGAACAGTAAATTTAGGAGAAAAATCAGAAGGGTATTAATCAACACGTAGAATATGATTCTCCAATAAAAACAGAAAATGGTAGAAATGCTCAGTGAGTCTGAGAACAGAAGCAGAGTTAACATTTCAGGACAGCTACCTGTCATCAGAAATTTTAAATTAACAGAAACAAAAGTTTGGTTTTACAAGGATTGGGTGACACATTTCACCAATTTCCTACCTTGGCAGTCAAGCTGAAAATTATCACAAGTACAGTGTCAATCTTTCACACACACAGTACGTAGTTGTGGAACATTTGTTTCTGCAATGCACTTGACAAAGTTGGTGAAGAGCAATTACAGGTCTAAATGTTAATGTTTGCTGTAAAATTGCTTGGTGAGTACACTATACCGTCCACTTCCCTGTTGTTGCTACCATGAGGCTTAATCCATTTTGATGTATGGATAGGAAAGCTGTATGTAAAAAAAAATACATCAGCAGAGCTTGGCAGATGTGGAGATTGGGATGTGGGATGTTAGTTAGTTCCTCCATGGATCAAATTGACAGCCCAGTGCTATCTTGAGGACAGGGTGAAATGGGGTTGAAGTTTGGGGTGGAGGGGAGGTGGTGGGTGAGGCAGAGGTGGTCAGTGAGTACAGGGTGGAGTATTTCTATATTTGTCCAGACCTCACAACAATAAGAAATGAAAATGGTATCAGCCACTTTTGTTGACTTTATTAGGCCACTCAATACTTCAAATCTCTTATTCTTTATAATTTCACATTTTATTTAGTTCCCATACGTGTTATAAAGTCAAGATTCATGTGGTTGAAATGATCTTTTTGCAGAAAACAGGCTGGCATTCCTGGTGTCCAGCTAAAGGACATTAAGACGGTACCAACTTGAGTGCAAGTGTAAATTGGATAGTTTTGGGCTGAAAGGTGAAATGCAACATTCATGCTAAACAAATGCCAGACAATGACCACCTGCAATAAGAGAAAATCAAACCATTGCTGCTTGACATTCAGTGATGTTACCATCATTGAATCCTCCACTATTAATATCCTGGGGGTTACCATTGATCAGAAACTGAAATGGACAAGCTACATAAATACAATGGCTGCAAGACCAGATCAGATGCTCGGAAATTGCAGCAAGTAACTCACCTCCTGTCTTCCTAAAGCCTATCCACCATCTACAAGGCACAAAAACATAAAAGTACATAAAGGAATAGGCCATTCAGCCCCTCAGGCCTGCTCTGCCATTCAATAAAATCATGGCCAATGTGTGGCCTAACTGTATAAGCCTGCCTTGGTCCCATATCCATTTATTTCATTGCTTAATAAAAAAATTGGGTACCTCAGATTTAAATTTAACAATTGAATTAGAATTGACTGTCATTTGAAGAAGACAGTTCCAAACCTCCACATTCTTTGCATTGGGAAGTACTTTCTAACATCTCTCCTGAATGGCCTGGCCCTAACTCTTAGACTATGCCTCCAATTCTAGAATCTTTCATCAGTGGATATAGTTTATGTTTATCTGCCCTGTCTTTCCCTGTTAATATCCTGAAAACCTGAATTAGATCACCAACCAACCTTTTAAATTCTTGAAAATAAAGGCCTAATTTGATTAATCTCCCCTCATAATTTAATCCCTGAAGCCCATCCTTGTAAACCTGCGCTGAACTCCATCCAGGACCAAAACATCCTTCTTACGATGCAGTGTTCAGATCTGCCCTTGGTACACCACGTGGGGTCTAATTGGCATTTTGTATAATTGCAGCACAACGTTTGCATTCTTATACTCCACGCCTTGAGAAGTTTAAGAAATCAAATGTATGATGGAATACTTCAAATTTACTTGGATTAACTCAAAAAGCTTGACACCATCCAGAACAAAACAGCTCCCTTGATTGCATCACATCGACAAATATCCACTCCTCCTGCCACTGATGCTCAGTAGTTGCAACAAAAACAAAGTTGCTGTAAAAGCTCAGCAAGTTTGACAGCATCTGTGAAGGAAAAAAACAGAGTTTCGGGTCCACCTGAAACATTAACTCTGTTTTTTCCTTCACAGATGCTGCCAGAACTGATGAGTATTTCCAGCAATTTTGTTTTTGTTCCTGATTTACAGCATCTGCAGTTCTTTCAGTTTTTACTCCGTAGTAGCAATGTGTGCAACCTGTAAGATGCACTGTTGAAATTGACCAAAGATCCTGAGATGGATCTATCAAACCCCGAATCTCTACTGCCTAAAAGGACAAGGGCAGCACATACGTGGGAACACTTGGAAATATATCTTCATATCTTCAGTCTGGCTGTGTAAAAATCCTGAAACCTCCTCTCTGATAGCAGTGTAGGCCCAACTACAGCACGTGGATTGAAGCAGTTCCAGAAGGCAGCTCACTACCGTCTTCTCAAAGGCAACTAGGGATGGGCCCAGCCAAAGATGTCCACATTGCACGAGTGAATAGAAAAGTGAACAATTGTTGGACAGCCACAATATAAGTCAGATCCACATTTGTGATGGAACTTTACACCTTCTAATAAATCTATATCATGAGCCACTAAATTAAAGACTTAAATATTATCGATAATGATTACCAGAAGCAAAAAAAGAGAAATCTTACTGACAAATTTGCATCAGGACATTGAAATTACTGGACTCAAAAGATGTATTACAATATATAGGTATATTTCATGATTTCATCCATTGATTGGTATACTCTGTTTTATCCCCTGTTGTTAATGGTGATAGAATTACCTATAAGTAATGTATTATCATTACCTATAATATAAAAATGCACTTGCAAGGATATTTTCATGATACGAAAGTTACAGAATTTACTTTAGAATCATTCAAATATAGTTAAATTTAGACTGTATATTTAGCACTGTGTTCCTAATGAAAAAAGAATATTCATTTGGAAAGGGATCATTCTTCGAGGTAACAACTTCATCATTTTAGTTTTCTTTGTGGAGGCTTGTGTTCTTGTATTGTTACAGTAAAATATTTTGTTTATGATGACTGTGATAAGCCTATACCCCTCTACAGCTAAGCAGAACATAGTACGGCGAGGTCAGTTATTTTTTATTTTGGTTTCTGTAAATTGTTAAGATCCCACCCCTCAAAACAAATCTGAAACAACAGAGAGAAATGATCTTTGATTTTAGTAATTGGATTCCTATTAACATATTACATTGACTAATCATATAGAACTTAAACAAGCAAGAGGAAAAAAAACTGTCTTTTGTCTGCGGTGTAATGTCTGCAGGTACTGGGGTACCCCCTTGATGGTACAATATGTAGCCACTACCTCTGCCACTGTTTTAACAGGTTAGTTTATTGTAACGGGAGTGCTAATTACTATGGGAGTTCCCACACTTTCAAAATATTGACATATCAGTTAAGAAAGCTCCCCTTCAATGTTCTACTTGAACTATTTTGTATTTATCTGACAAGGCAAGCTGATGTTCTAATGAGATTGTACAGTCAGTGATTTGTTCAGATAGACGAGAGAACTCTCTGATTTGGTCCTTAGTCTGTACCTTATCGTATGAGCCTAGCTAGGCCAGTAATGTGGAAGTTATTAATGCCTTCACAATTCTTTGATGCGGGGGGTGGGGGGCAAATGACTCCAGATTTTGTCCACAATAATCCATGTGTGAAGTTATATAGAGTGAGGAAAAGGTAGAACTGGACTCAGTTACAATGCTTCCCCTTGATTGACAAGCCTGCTAAAACAGGATTTACATTTCAATCACTGCTATTTCAATCACATATCAGAAAGTGGCTGATGGCTATGTAACCAACAAAAAATCAGATCTTAAAAATAAACAAGGAAGAGACTAATTTGACAAGCAAAAATCATGGCTTGAAATTCGGTTGCCATTATACAGTATTTGGTGTGAATCCCAGAAGGGATAAGACTGCTTCCTGAAGACTTTTTTTTTTACATTTTATGCAGTTTTTAGTCTGATCAGTGACCTGACTCCTGAAAGATTTGTTGGTTTTGTACTTTTGAGCTTCTACAACTGTTTTGTACTGATATCAGAAATAGCGTCATAACAGTACCATTGAACAGCTCTTGAACTAATCAAAACACTCCAGTAACAACCAGAGATAGTAGGAACTGCAGATGCTGGAGAATCTGAGATAACAAGGTGTAGAGCTGGATGAACAAAATGTCACCTTTCCTGCTCCTCTGATGCTGCTTGACCTGCTGTGTTCATCCAGCTCTACACCTTGTTATCCCAGTAACAACCAGCTTGTTTGTGTTTTGGACAGTTTGCTTTCCAAACATACCCATCTGTTGGGGACAATTCAGTCTTCCTGGTTGGAATGGCATCAGACTGTTGTTGCCCGATGAGATTCCACGCTATCAGCTTGGGGGTTCTGATTCAATCAAGTCAGCGCATGGTTACAATTGCAATATGCTTCCCATTCTTCTTCAAATCTACAGGGACCTCTATGGTTGTCTATCATCCTCTTGTCTTGAGGGGACATCAGTTATCAAGTCCTACCATGTTCCTAATACAAAACTGCTATTTTATATTGCTTGCAGATTTCTGGCTGTTCAGCAGTGGTAACTGGGCAAGGGAAAATTAACTGATATGCTCATCCTGCCCCCTTTGAAGGAAGGAAGCTTAAATATTCTGTCAGAAGAATGACAGCAAAGGAAGTTAATCATAGTTGGGGGAATCATCCATAATACTAGAACGTGCAATAGCGTTTACAAAAAACATGGGAATGAATACAGAAAAATTCTTTAGTCAGAAAATTGCAAAGTTAAATCTGAGCTGTGTTTCCTAAATCCAACAAGGGCCCTGACTATAAATCACATGTCACAAGAACTATGTTCTATCCATACACCAGAGCAGCAGACACGGTGTTAGATTAACAAATCTTTCTAATTTCACATTACCATTTTCTGTCCTCCTGTTTGTCTTTGGATATCTTAGGTTGAGATTGCATCCTGGTGCCCCTAATTTGTTAACTCTTCAGTATCTGATATTTTGCAATATGCAAAGATATGGATGTCATTAGAGATAAGACCATATTGTTTAAACAACCTTGGTGGAATCTCCCTCAGCATGTACTGACTAGGAGACCAGGTGGAGGTAGCTTGAATTAGCCTGGAAGTTTCTCAAGGGCTTTATGAATCATGTTGAATGTTATCCTCGGTTCTAGCAGGCATCTCTCCGTTCTGCCTGCTCCTTCACAAGTAATGGTAGTTTCATCTACTGCAAAATGAAGGCATCTCACTATGTGAAATAAAAACACTGTGCCCATTCATGCTGCAGCTAGCTTTCCATGTCGGATTATAGTTATTACCCTGCCAGATAAATTTAACACTGCAACTATTTTCTAAATATCAGTGGAGTTCTCCCTGTGACCAAACCAGCCTAAATTTCATGTTTAAAAGGGTGACAAATCATAGCACCAAACAAGTTGCAGATAGCAAAAGCAAGGCTCCTGAAAAATATGCAGGTAGATGCATCTGTATGGACAGACGGCCAATATGCTAAGGCTTCATTCCAAAATGAACTTACATCCCTTCTATAAATATAGGCCTATAGGAATGAGCAAAGGCATTCCTATGGTGGCAATCAGTATTACAAATAGAAATGCTCAAACACGGGAGCAATGATCGTGGCATTGTCTGTTTTATGTGCAGTGAGAAGATTTTAAAAAATGAACCAGTAACAATCATCAATGATGAAGTTCACTTTAATTAGAAGTGGGCTTCCATTAAAATAAATATCAAGTGGTGTAAGACAGTTGTCTGTTGAATATCATTCATTAACACTGTTGCATAGAGGTAAAATAACCTGACAGAGTACATTGTTAGTAAACTAGCCTTCGTGTACTTTTGCAACGTATCATAATATATATTATTGCATCAGTACCATTTTTAAGTTGAATCAGCAAGTTGGCAGGCTTTTTGAGAGTAGTCTATTATGATTGTAAACAACATTAATTTTATATTTTTTTCTGTGGAATATGTAATGGTATTTTGTTAATGTTTAAAGTAGTTTTAATGCTGTTACACTTTGCCAAGCTTATGTTATATTCAATATTTCCTATTTATCATATTGATTTTGAAAAGCTAATGTTGATATTTGCCATTCATTTCCCATTCTCCAAACTATCAAAGCAAAGCAATAATACATGTAAAAAAATGTCTATTAGGCAACTACTCCCCTGGATAGTTGACAATATGTTGGGTGTATTACAGTCAATAATTATTATAAGAACAGTTTTGGAACAAATCCATTTTATAATAAAATGATCATTAAAAGGGAATGAGTAGTTCTGAGGAAACATCCTCACCAGAGAGTCTAGCAAAGATTAGTTGCAAAATGGTCCTTTGCAAATTGAATTGTCAGTATGTTCCAAAAAACATACAATCTATATAAAAAGTGATGCTTTTAGTTTCCTCTGTGTCTCTTTAAATAGCCTTGGCATTCATATCACAGCTTGGCAGAGAGTTAATGTAAATAAATATCTGTACTATAAATAATTAATATTCACGACTCTGTAATCAAACAAGAGCAAAATAAATGCTATGATTTGAACGGTTATCATTTTTCAGCAAAATTTCCTCCTTGTACCATATCCCATGCTCGGGTCACCCACTGAGGCAATGCATCATATTGGCAGCAAGTACACAACTGGGATAATGTCTACTCTGTCAATGTTGAATAATGAATTTTACATACTAGTGTCCTTTATTTAGCCTGGCATTTCACTGTCAGGACTAAACCAACTGGTCTCAACATACTTTTATTAATTCACTCATGGGACCTGGTTTTTGGTGGCTGGCCAGCATTTGGTGCCCATCCCTAGTTGCCTTTGAGAAGGTGATAATGAGCTCCATCCTTGAACCGGTGCAGTCCACAATCTGACTTTGAAGAGAGCTGTCACAAGCTCTGTGGTATAGATTTAACTTTTTCCAATGTAAATTTTATTTTAGCACCTAGGGAATTTCTGTCATCCAGCAACAGTGATCAAAAAGATTACATGGCCAATCACAATTGAGAATCCTCATAGAAAGTAAAACCAGTTTTGTCATTCACATTATTTAATTTTACAATGAAGACAGTATCATATACCTAGGATTAAAGTAGAAGCTGATATATCAAAAAAACAAATTTAAAATACAGTATAATGATTTTTAAAAATAATCGACATTGTTTGTAGAATGGAGAAATCAAACATTCTACAAAGGTAAAATTGGTTTGTCAGGAGGATCTGGGATTCCTTCACTCCAGAGGAGCTGTGTGGAAGCACTAGATTTGATTTTGCATTCCATAGAACAAGTTGTCTTCGCCAACCATTATTTTTCTTCTTTCATTCATCTGGGCTGCAGCATCAGTGTGTCTCCTTGGCCAGATCCACCACAAATAACATTTCCATTAAATATTTATACAAAATCATTTTCATATATATCAACAGAAACACATTTTGTGCATTCGCTTTATTCAATCCCTAGTCCTGTGGGTGCCTTTGCCAGTGCCGGTGTTCCTACAGAGTGTGTCTTCAGTAACTATCTCGTCTCTGGTGGAAAGCTGCTAACTGTCAGTGGTTGTCATTGGCCTTAAGAGGTGACCTTGAGCAGCTCTGGCTCTTAAGACCCCAGCTTTGGACTTGAACAATTCAGAGCCATGACTACTTACGCTGGGTGACCGCTAAGCAGTCTGCTGAAGGATTGATAGCTAGGTTGCTTCAGAATCCTTTAGGCCTCTGTGAGATTCCACAGCCATGATTGCAGTAGTGCGGAATGACACAGCAATTGGCATGTCTCTCATGATGCCCATCAGTGCCAGTACAGTGCCAAGATGGGGTGCCTTCCATCTATACTGCAGCAAAAGCTGAGACTGTGAACAACAGATGCTTCATCATGGCTGATTCTGCAGACCATGGAGTCAGCCACCGCCTTGACACTGGAAAAGATGGACTCCAACTACATGCACTGCCCTCTGGCATATTGGAAACAGACTTCACCGTACTCCTTGATAGTTGACAGAATACTTTCCAGCAGGTCCTGCCAGATAACCAGGCACCTTAGCAAGTACCCTCATTGGCCTTCTACCCTGCTGAAATCCTGACCTTAATTCCCTATAGTAGAACATGCCTGTGATCTACACTTCTGCAGAGCTGGCACACAACTAAACCCTTCTCCTTGGCCCAGCTACAGCTCACTTGTGACTCATCACATGCCGATCCCAATTCTGTACTCACCTCCCAGTTTTGCCCACAGAAAATGCATGAATTTGTAACAATGAGTATCAAATTAATTAGCAGGGCTTTTTCACTAATGCAGTGGTTTTCCTCTCCCTCTTTTTCCTGGGGGGGCTCTGCACTGTCAAAGGAGCCATCTCTCAGATGAGACCGTAACCAAAGCCCCTTTTTTCTGCTCAGATGGATCTAAAAGAAAGTCATGGCACTATTTTGAAGGTGTCCTGGCCAAACGATATTCTCAAACATCATCACAAAAACTAGATTAAGCTGGTCATTTATCACATTGCTATCTGTCAGAATTTGCTGAACAAAAATTGGATTCCTCATGTCTAACAATACAACAGCTACTGAACTTCAAAAACAACTTTGATGGCCATAAGGCTCTTTGAGACTTCCAATGGTCATCAAAAAAAACTGCATGTCTTTTTTTTGCCTTTTGCTGTGTCTGGTCAGGTTGAATTCTTGGGTATATGAAAGCACAAAATCAGAAGGGGAAAATGAGGTGAGAAGAAAGAGAGGTGCCATGGGAAGTCAAGCAAGAAGTCTATGGTCAGTTGTCCCTCATGGAAGAGAGGAGGATGAGGTCTGGGTTGAGAAACTGCATTAGGCAGTAATGTACCACCATTATTGAGTATTCTAGGTGATGCTGCTGGCTCCAGGCTCTTTCATAGTCAGTGTCATCTTGTGCAGCACTATCTTCATTGCTGGAATCAGGGGATGAGGCTGAGACCCACTGGTTGGATTTTACTTGATTATTTTGTGAGTAACCTTGTCCTCCAAAATATTGCGAAAATTTTCGGGAGACGTGTTATAAAGTGATTGGTTGTTGTACCTACTGTAGCTGCACAGCTGACAGCCAGCATCGGAAGCTGGGTCAGTGTCTTGGATTGCAGGGTGTACTCAAGTGGTTCTTTTCAGATTCGGTTAACTGTAATTAAGAGAAAATTTAACAATAGCAATTTGCTTAAATATAACTTTTTTTGAGTAATAATCAAAGATGAAAAAGATAGGAAAATTTATTAAGTTAATAAAAAGAATGAAAAAGAGAGGAAAAAGACAATAAGCCTCATGTCCTTCTGCCCGTTGGGACCCCTCAGTCGAGGGCTGGTCTGGAGGCTGAGGTTGTTCCTAGCACTGTTCGCGATCCTGATCCGAGGTGAAGTCCAGTGACTGAGAATGAAACTCTCCCTCTTTTTCCAATGTAACAAAGAGCAAGGCACAGGAAAAACATTGGTTTGTGGAACACCTACGCTTGGTTCGCAACAAACAACTGCACCTTCCAGTCGCGAACTATTTCAACTCCCTCTCCCACTCCCACTCCTTAGACGACATGTCCACCGTGGGCCTCCTGCAGTGCCACAACAATGCCACCCAAAGGTTGCAGGAACAGCACCTCATATTTCGCTTGGGAAATCTGCAACCCAATGGTATCAATGTGGATTTCACAAGCTTCAAAATCTCCCCTGCCCTGACCGCATCCTCAAACAAGCCCAGCTTGTCTCCACGTCCCTAACCTGTCCTTCCTCCCACCTATCCCCTCGTCCCACCTCAAGCCCCACCCCCATCTCCTACCTACTAACCTCATCCCGTCCCCATGACCTGTCCGTCCTCCCTGGACTTACCTATCCCCTCCCTAACTCCCCACCTACACTTACCTTTACTGGCTCCACCCCCTGCCTCTTTGACCTGTCTGTCTCCTCTCCACCTATCTTCTCCTTTATCCATCTTCTATCTGCCTCACCCCTCTCCCTATTTATTTCAGAATCCCCTTTCCCTCCCCCATTTCTGAAGAAGGGCCTAGGCCCGAAATGTCAGCTTTCCTGCTCCTCTGATGCTGCTTGGCCTGCTGTGTTCATCCAGCTCTACATCTTGTTATTACAGAAAAACACATTGACTGTGCTGGCTTCGGCACATACAGGAATGTTCACAGGACTCACTCAATGTCATGCAGCTGTTGAATATCATCAACAGTTTAGCCCTTCAGCCCATCCTACAAAGTCCACCCTGATGATATTGATGGTACATGTTACAATTGCAAATACAGACACAAACCAGCGACTGCTGTGTGAGAATGTATAGTAAGAGTATGTAACCTACACTGGAAGATTAAAACTACAGTGAAAATATCCATCACCAATATGAACAATAGAACAATAGTGCTGATCATCAAATTAACAACCGCAGTGGCCTTTGGGGACCAATCCTAAAATAGATATCCCACCCCAGATGTACAGTCAATGCCATGATGGGACCAGCAAGTTGTGTCACCTGACTGAGGCAAACAGAATATCAACTAGGTGTAGAGCTGGATGAACACAGCAGGCCAATCAGCATCAGAGGAGAAGGAAAGCTGACATTTCGGGTCTAGACCCTTCAACTACATTTTTTTACAGTTAATCCATTTACATAGTTTGCTCTAAAGTCAATATATTCCAGATACAGGTTTCTTAATTTGTATTTTTTATGCTTCAGTTCCCTATCAACAGATTACTTTACCCAATAGCAATAAAATAACAGCGTACATGGACTCAAAATTTCTCCAGCTCTCTTCAGCTGTGTGTGTCTTGAAGGTACTTCAATATGTTTCCTTCCTTGTCAATTTTATAAATGATTGTGTCATTGAGTGGTAAGTACCTCCATATGTAAGTACCCCTTTTAAGCTACAATATACATGGTATCAAACAATGCAGCTCTAATGTCACCTGTAACGTATGCTTCCTGCCTTTTGTTTTTTTCCCAGGGTTCTCTTAGCACAGACTCCTACACCACCCGAGTCTTAGTTCAGCCTTCTTTCACGTACACTAACTGTCCCAACATATTACAATTCCACCTACTGGTTTAAACACTGGAGTACATGTATCATAATAATGCTCAAGATAGAGTATCTGTATGTCATCCAATGGGCCCTTTCATTCAGTCCACCATTACTCCTCCCAGAGTCCATATTCTTTCATTTCTGTAACATTTTGACATAATAACCAGTCACACATTTTAGTTTGATTGTAATTCTGTTTAGATCCCTTTCACTAATATTGCTTTCATTGTTTTAAAGTCATTTTTCTATGGATTTTGTGTCAGTATCTTATCATTTAAACTATGTTTTTGTGCCCTCCCAATCCACACTAATCCTTTCATCAAGTAGATGTCTGAGTACATGTCTGAGACCTGTTCTTCAGTGCATATTTTTTACCATCTCATGTTTGTTACCTCCGAGGTAGCATTCACTTTTGCACACTTACATCAATGTCCCAAGACCATGTTATCCATTCTTGACTTCCACATCATTTTATCAAATGATCTGTGAGGTTTTACTTATCTCTCCATGTATGGCCCTGAAGCATGGGGTAGTGGTTCGATCACCAATTCAGTCTTTCTTAAAAAGAAAGACAAGGACACAAACATCATCAAAAGAAATATATCAGTTTTGTGGTGTCACTTAAACACCCTTTCCACTAAAATGCATTTTAATCTTAATTGCTATTTCACCTCATTATTCTATTTTTTCCTGGCACCTGTCTCCATCCTTAATTGCATCTTCTCAGCCAATTTTGCAATTTAACTATTAGTACCATATTTAATTCCAGAGATCTGCAGAGATTTGTAGTCCATGGAATATAATCTTAAAATATTTAAGATATTCCTCAACTTTCCTTTCTTAAACTCCTCACCCATAGGGAGTTGGATTTTGAACATTCCAATGTCCCTTTCACTTGGACATTAATAATGAGCTAATCTTATCATCCAGAATTTAAGATTCACTCCTATTAAAACAGTGTTTGGAAGTTCACACTGGCCAGAAAATGAAATCCCAAACAGGTAATTTCTGGGATCAAAATTTACCCACATCCAAACACAACATGGAGCCAATTCCAAAAGGTAAAGTTTTTACAAACCAAATTTTTGAATCAACATTTCGCAGACTTTTGCTTTACACAGCCACTGATGGTTTCTTAAATGGATATTATGTTAAACATAGAGATAGCAAGAACGGCAGATGCTGGAGTCTGAGATAACACTGTATAAAGCTGGAGGAAAACAACAGCCCAGGCAGCATCAGAGGAGCAGGAGAGTTCACCACCCTTATACTACAGCCCAATGGCCTAAACATAGAATTTTTTCCAGTTTTAAAATCTCCCCACCCCGGCCTCATCCCATGCCCAAGCCTTCCTCTCATCCCTGCCTCCTTGACCTGACACAATCTGTCCATCCTCTCTCCCATCCCACTGTCCAATCCCCTCCACTGCCTACCTGCACTCACCTATCACAATCCCACCTACCTTCCCCAGCCCCATCCCTCCTCTCTCTATTTATTTCCCAGCTCCCTTCCCCCTCCCCATTTCCGAAGAAGGGTCGCAACCCGAAACATCAACTTTTGTGCTCCTCTGATTCTGCTTGGCCTGCTGTGTTTCTCCAACTCCATACTGTGTTATCTCTTACATTAAACATACATGTTCCACACCAATACAGGCACACACCACACTTTAAATCACCAGAGAGTCACAAAATGCAAGCAAAAACTTCAAAGTATCCCCAGATCTCAATCTCCAAGGAACAAAAAGACACAAATTGTACAAGACAACATTTAGCAACCAACAAAAGATGCATTAAAACGAGATCACAAAGAGTTAACTCTTCTACAAGGTTCAGTGCACTTGCACAGTGCAAAACCTGGCTTCCAGTCCTCTCTTTTTCTGGCAATAACTGTCTCCTATTCTTTCAGGGGTCCTAACTGTGCTAACATATTAGCTACGGACCCAAATCCAGAGTCTGCCACATTCCATCCTGGAATACGGAAGGTCTCCAGAGCATCAGGTTGCTTTATCCTACTCTTAACCATTTTCCCAAACTCATCCTCATCACCAAAAATGTCTTGGATCGCAGGGTGTATCCAAGTGGTTCTTTTGGATTTGATTAAATGAAGTTAAGAAAAGACTCAACAATAGCAGTTTGCTTAAATATGAACATTTATTGAGTAATTACGAAAAACAAAAAAGAAAGGAACATTTATTAAGTAAATAAAAAGAAAAAGACATTAAGCTTCATGCCCTTCTGCCCATTGGGACCCCTCAATCAACAGCTGGTCTGGAGGCTGAAGTTGTTCCTAGCACTGTTCACGATCCCAGTCTATCAAAATATCAACTAGAACTGGATTTGGCTTCCAGATCAATTAAAGGCCTCCCTGGTTAAAATCCTGATAGGTGACATTCCCTCCAATTTTCCAATTTTCTGCCCCAGGGTGGGTGTATCACCTAGTAACAGACTGTCAAAGTAAAGGCTAAGCCATTGAACCCAATTCTATCTGAATCCAATCTTACTATTATTAATTCAAGAATTGAGCCCTTCTAACTATACCACCTGAGATCCACAAATCCCAGGGATTGAACCAGACAGTTCTGCTTTTTGATTTAAGTCGACACTAAAAAAACTTGGGTTTAAGAAACAGATTCCTAAAAATGATAAAGGCACTGTTACCAGTATTAGTGGATTAAGGTTGAACACATTTATGTGTCATATCACTGTCTGCTATTAATTGAAATTGATAGATTAAATAAACAGTGTAATTGTTGGGCTAAAATTGTACAAAAATACTATACCGCAGGGGCTGGAAATCTGAAATAATAACAGAGAAAGAAACTGGAAAAAATCAACAGATCAGGCAATATCTGTTATGAAAATCAAAGTCAATGTTTCGGGTCAATGACTTTTCATGTAAACAGAAGAGTATTGTAAACTGTTTGCGGAACTTCTTGATAATGCTGGAAGTATTTTCTAAAAATTTGTCCTTGAATACTAAAGTGCTCAATGTCTGGCAAAACAAACTCAATGCTCCGTGGATAACAAGCATGGGGCTGGATGAACACAGCAGGTCAAGCAGCATCATAGGAGCAGGAAAACTTGACGTTTCGGGCCTAAACCCTTCATCAGCCCGAAACGTCAAGTTTTCCTG
>JAHRHZ010000009.1:38772175-38806322 GCA_024137785.1 Ginglymostoma cirratum
AACCCTCAGAGCATCCCACCCAGACCCATCCCCATATAACCCACCTAATCAACACACTCTGAACACTATAGCATGGCCAATCCACCTAACATGCACATCTTTGGACTGTGGGAGGAAACCCATGCAGACACAGGGAGAATGTGCAAACTCCAAACAGACACCCAAGCGTGGGATTGAACCTGGGTCCCTGGCACTGTGAGGCAGCAGTGCTAACACTAAGCCGCTAAGCCACTATGCCTCCCTGCCAATGGCCCACTTCAAACACATGGATCATCGTAAGTAATATTCTTTTCTCAGATAGATAGAACTAGACAGAGAGTAAATATTTTGGGAGTTTGGGAAATACTCACATTTTAATAAGGAATATTTTGTTAATAAAATCAAGTTGAATTTCAAACCGAATTCTGTGTCCCTTTGCGAATGCTACTTACAAGAGCACTTGGGTAAACTGTTTTTAATACATAAACTGGTCTAAGTATCCAAACCCCAGTCAGCTTAAAGTATGAAAGTAGTAACGTAGACACAAGACCCTACACCAGTGGTGTAGTTACAGAGTCATAGAGTCATACAGCATGGAAGCAGACCCTTGGTTCAACTCATCCGTGCCAACCAGACGTCCCATTCTGAAACAAATTGCATTTGCCAGAATTTGGCCCCTGATCCTCTAAACCCACCTATTCAAGCACCCATTCAGATATCTTTTAAATGTTGTAATTGTACTAGCTCACCACTCCCTTTCACAACTCGTTCCATACATGCACCACTTTCTGCATGAAAAAGTTACCCCTCAGATCCTTTTTTAAAACTTTCCCCTCATCTTAAACCTATACCCTCTAGTTTTGGACTCTGCCACCCTAGGAAAAAATGACCTTGACTATTCACTCTATCCATGTCACTCATAATTTTATAAATCTCTATACGATCATCCCTCAGACTCTGATATTCAAGTGAAAAAAGCCCTAGCCTTATTCAGCCTCTCCCTATGTTATAATCAAACTGTTCAGATATGTTCTGAAGACTACAAGACTAACGAATTTGAACCCAATGTGGCAGTTAGCTAATCTGAATAGGATAACTGGGAATATTTTTGAGCTAGGCTGAGGAAAAGGTTATTGTGAAAGTTGCTGAATTGCTGAACAAATTCCAGTTGGCTCAGTCATGTTCTTCAGGAATGGTAACTTACAGCAGGCCTGCACGTGACTCGAGTCTGCAGTACACGAGTGTCTTTCAGCGCTATCTATAGTAACAAAGCAAGTTGTTAGGCAAAGAGTTAATATAGAACTTTGTCAATGGCAGTTCAAGAGGAATGTCCAATGCCATTCTCAAGAGTGGACAATGGATAGTGTCAGCGTCATCATGTCTTGGGAACAAGTCAAGATTCATTTCAAAAATTTGTTTTGTGAATATGCAAATCTAGATGTGACAAAAATCATGGGATAAAAGTGGAGGCACTAAAACTATGAGAGAAAACTTATCAAAAGAAATGGAGAGTCATTAAAAAAAAACTGAAGGATCCCTTCCCCTACCATGCTTATATTAAAATGTCCCAAAAATAATAGCGCTATCACATTTACTGAATATTCACAGAGATTTTGAATGTTGTGGTCAAATGCTAAAACTATGTTTTGAAGAAAAGGACTTACACCAGTGGACTGGCCACTGGTGAGATTTTTCAATTGCCTCTGTGAATGGTGTGATTGCACTGTACTACCAGCGGCCTTTGTTTTCTTACAAGGGACATGGGATGGGATTTCTATCTGGAAAATAGATATCTAGATCTTCCTGGAAACTTGTAGCAAAATAATGCTGTGTGTGCTCTGTACTACTGCTTCTCAGTCAACAATTGTGAGGAAACACAACCATTTGGTTAGCTGCAGGCTTGTGGTTTCACTCAACACCATGAGGCAGGAATAGAATTAAGGTCATTAACTATCACGTTATCTAGGGATTAAGACAGTTCACTGAAATTTTGAAGTTGGAGAAAGTGTACTGGAGAGTAGGTTAGCTGCTTAGTGGTGGGCACTGGTTGGCTGGTATTGGTGGCATTCCAGGCAAGCCTAAAGGCCCACTCTGCTTGTTTGGATGGAGGCACAGCCAAAGACCATCTCTTTAAAGGCTCTTACACTGCCATAAAATGTAGCCTGGCTACTTCATGTTTAGCTTTAATAAAGAAGAAAAGTATTTGTTGGATTTGTAACTTTTTTCATAGCATCCTCACAATGGCTTGTCTTGAAGTCCATATTTTCAAAATGGGTTACATAAAAAACTTTCAAAAACAAAACATTCCACAAAGATGACTTAATGACATGAGTTTTCCTGATTCAGCAAAGATTATGTTATTTCCTAACACAAGCAGCTGAAGATGGATATTCTGGTATTGAAGAATTTAACAGACATTTATGACAACATTGTACAAACATTACATTACTTAGGCATATAACGTGACTGGAATAATATTAAGGTATTAGTTTATAACAGAGAAGCCCGTGTCCCGTCAGGTGACATGCTTCAAGTGATTCTGGGGCAAGATGAAATCTGAGATCTTTGTACCTTATTACGCAGTGTTAATGTTATGACTATGTCTCTTAAGTGCTAATTGACATATTCGTCATGAGATATAACAAAATAAGATGTACCGAAAGAGCATGAATGATGGTTTGAAAGTTTAACATTGAATGTTCTTACTTAAAGATAGATTTTTTTGCATAAATTACCGACAACGCTTTGTTCACTCACATGCACATGCTATTAAAATTGACAGGAAATTCAGGTGTAAATATCGACTGCCAAAATTAACATAATAACTGGTGTGGGTATTGGTTTAATTGGATTGTTTCCCTCTCCCAGGAAATTCATGGCCAAATGTATAAAATTCGAGACATAGTATGCAGTATGAGACAACAGGGTGTGGGGCTGGAGGAACACAGCAGGCCAGGCATCAGAGGGGCAGGAAGGCTGACGTTTTGGGTCTGGACCCTTCTTCAGAAATGGGGGAGGGGAAGGGGACTCTGAAATGAATAGAGAAAGGAGGAGGCGATGATGGAAGGTGGATAGAGGAGCAGACAGGTGGAGAGAAGACGGACAGGTCAAGGAGGCAGTGATGGAGCCAGTTAAAGTGAGTGTAGGTAGGGAGTTGGGATGGGAGTTGGTCAGTTGGAGGGGGTGGTGGGCGAGTAGGTGGGAAGGAAGACGGACAGGTCAAGGAGGCGGGGACGGGGCAAGTAGGTAGGAAGTGGACGTGGGGTTAGTCAGTGAGGTGGGAGGAGCGGATAGGTGGGAGAAAAGACATACAGTTCAAGGAGGTGGGGACGAGCTGGGCTGGTCTTTGGACAAGGTCGGGGGAGGGGAGATTTTGAAGCTTGTGAAGTCTACATTGAGACCATTGGGCCGCAGGGCTCCCCAGCGGAATATGAGGTGCCGTCCCTCCAGCCTTCATTTGGCATCTGGTGGCACTGGAGGAGGCCGAGGATGGACATGTTGTCCAAGGAGTGGGAGGGGGAGTTGAAGTGGTTCGCGACTGGGAGGTGCAGTCGTTTGTCACGAACTGAACATAGGTGTTCCACAAAGCTGTCTCCAAGCCTCCACTTGGTTTCCCTGATCTCGAGGAGGCCACATCCGGAACAGCGGATACGATATACCACATGAGCAGATGTGCAGGTGACCACCTGTTTAATGTGGAAGATTTTCTTGGAGCCTGGGATGGGGGTGAGGGGGGAAGTGTAGGGGCAGGTGTAGCACTTCCTGTGGTTGCAGGGAGAAGAGCCAGGTGTGGTGGGGCTAGCAGGGAGTGTGGAGCGGATGAGGGAGTCACGGAGAGAGCGGTTCCTCCAGAAGGCAGATAAGGGTGGGGAGGAATAAATGTCCTTAATAGTGGGGTCAGATTGCAGGTGGAGGAAGTGGCAGAGGATGATGCGTTGGATCCGGAGGTTGGTGGGGTGGTACGTGAGGATGAGGGGGATTCTGTCTTTGCTGTTATTGCGGGGAGGGGGTATGAGGGATGAGATGTGGGAAATGCAAGAGCCACAGTTGAGGGCGTTCTCAACCACTGTGGAGGGGAAATTGCGGTCCTTAAAAAATTAGGACATCTGGGATGTCCAGAAGTGGAATGCCTCATCTTGGGAGCAGATGCGGCGGAGGCGAAGGAATTGGGAATAGGGGATGGCATTCTTGCAGGAAGGTGGGTGAGAGGAGGTGTATTCTCCGTAGCTGTGGGAGTCGGTGGGCTTGAAATAGATATCAGTTTCCAGGTGATTACCAGAGATGGAGATAGAGAGGTCCAGGAAGGAGACCGAGGTATCGGAGATGGTCCAGGTGAACTTCAGGTTGGGGTGGAAGGTGTTAGTAAAGTGGATGAACTGTTCAAGCTCCTCGTGGGAGCACGAGGCAGCACCGATACAGCCATCGATGTAACGGAGGAAGAGGTGGGGGATGTGGCCAGTGTAGCTTCGGAAGAGGGATTGTTCCACGTATCCTACAAAGAGGCAGGCATAGCTTGGGCCCATGCAGGTACCCATGGCCACCCCCTTAGTCTGTAGGAAGTGGGAGGAATTGAAGGAGAAGTTGTTAATGTTAAGGACGAGTTCGGCTAAGCTGATAAAGGTGTCGGTGGAGGGGGACTGGTTGGGCCTGTGGGAGAGGAAGAAGCGGAGGGCTTTTCGGCCATCTGCAAGGGGAATGCAGGTGTATAGCGACTGGACAGCCATGGTGAAGATGAGGTATTGAGGACCAGGGAATTGGAAGTTTTGGAGGAGTTGGAGGGTGTGGGTGGTGTCACGGTCATAGGTGGGGAGTTCCTGGACCGGGGGGAGAAAATGGAGTCAGGATAAGTGGAGGTAAGTTTGGTGGGGCAGGAGCAGGCGGAGACATTGGGTCGACCAGGGCAGTCGGGTTTATGGATTTCGGGAACGAGATAGAAGCGGGCGGTGTGGGGTTGTAGAACGATGAGGTTGGAGGCTGTGGTTGGGAGGTCACCTGAGGTAATGAGGTTGTGGATGGTTTGGGAGATGTTGTTTTGGTGGTCGGGGGTGGGGTCATGATCAAGGGGGCGGTAGGAGAAGGTGTCAGAGAGTTGGCGCCTGGTCTCGGCAAGGTAGAGGTCAGTGTGCCATACTACAACTGCGCCTCCCTTGTCCACGGGTTTGATTGTGAGGTTGGGATTGGAGTGGAGGGCTGCATGTTCTGTGGGGGAGAGGTTGAAGAGCGTGAGAGGAGTGGAGAGGTTGAGGCGATTGATGTCTTGACGGCAGTTGGAGATGAAGAGGTTGAAGGAGGGTAGGAGGCCTTGGGGTGGTGTCCAGTAGGAGGGGGTGTGTTGGAGGTGGGAGAAGGGGTCAGTAGGGGGAGGGTTAGGCTCACGATTAAAGAAGTAAGCACGGAGGCGGAGGCGGCGGAAAAACTGTTCGATGTCTAGGCATGAGTGATATTCGTTGATGTTCGGATGAAGGGGGATAAAGGAATAATTGATATCTATTTCAAGCTTACTGACTCCCACAGTTACCTAGAATACACCTCCTCTCACCCACCTTGCTGCAAGAATGCCATCCCCTATTCCCAATTCCTTCACCTCCGCCACATCTGCTCCCAGGATGAGGCATTTCACTTCTGGACATCCCAGATGTCCTCGTTTTTCAAGGACTGCAATTTCCCCCCCACAGTGGTCAAAAATGCCCTTGACCGCATCTCTTGCGTTTCCCGCAACTCATCCCTCACACCCCCTCCCCGCAATAACAATAAAGACAGAATCCCCCTCATCGTCATGTATGACCCCACCAAACTCTAGATTCAACGCATTGTCCTCCGCCACTTCTGCCACCTGCAATCTGAACCCACCACCAAGGACATTTTTCCCTCCCCACCCTTATCTGCATTCTGGAGGGACCACTCTCTCCGTGACTCCCTCGTCGGGTCTACACTCCCTGCTAGCCCCACCACCCCTGGCACATTTCCCTGTAACAGCAGGAAGTGCAACACCTTTCCCTACACCTCCCCCCTCACCCCCATCCTAGGCACCAAGAAAACCTTCCACATTAAACAGATGTTCACGTGCACATCTGCTAATGTGGTATGTTGTATTCGCTGTTCCCGATGTGGCCTCCTCTACATTGGGGAAACCAAACGGAGGCTTGGAGACCACATTGTGGAACACCTATGTTCGGTTCGTGACAAACGACTACACCTCCCAGTGGCTAAACACTTCAACTCCCCCTCCCACTCCTTGGACAACATGTCCATCCTCGGCCTCCTCCAGTGCCACAACGATGCCACCCGAAGGCTGGAGGAACAGCACCTCATATTTCACTTGGGAACCCTACAGCCCAATGGTCTCAATGTGGACTTCACAAGCTTCGAAATCTCCCCACCCCTGCTCTCATCCCAAGACCAGCCCAGCTCGTCCCCACCTCCTTGAACTGTCTGTCTTTTCTCTCACCTACCCGCTCCTCCCACCTCACTGAGCAACCCCCACCCCCACTTCCTACCTACTTGCCTCATCCTTGCCTCCTTGATCTGAGCGTCTTCCCTCCCACCTACTCGCCCTTCCCTCCCAACTGACAAACCCCCATCCCAACTCCCTCTCTACACGCACCTTTACTGGCTCTATTCCCGCCTTCTTGACCTGTCCGTCTTCTCTCCACCTATTTGCTCCTCTATCCACCTTCCATCATCACCTCCCCCCTCTCTATTTATTTCAGAGACCCCTTTCCCTCCCCCATTTCTGAAGAAGGGTCCAGACCCAAAACATCAACTTTCCTGCTCCTGTGATGTAGCCTGGCCTGCTGTGTTCCTCCAGCTCTACACCTTGTTATCTCAGACTCCAGCATCAGCAGTTCCTACTATCTCTGTATGAAACATTAGATTGTTTATCCTGAAAAAAATATTAATCGACTTGGTGCCTTATGATGTTTATGATTTATTAAAGGCAGAAAATACCACTTCTGGCTTTTCAAGAATAGTCTTTATTTTTGAAGAAATTGCAGACAATGAAAACACTAGGAACTACGATTTTTGAAACAAATTCTGACAAGACAAATGCTCAAGGGACGCTAATCTCTAGCACCGAGTGCTACTGACACAATTATAATGTTATATGTTTTGCTAAGAAGACTAATCTGTCTTTAAAATGCGCACAAACTTCTTCAAAATTGCTCCAAGATGTCACATGACTACTATTGTGGTTTGCGTTGTTACTGCGAGTTGACGATACTTACCTCAAAAAGAAATATCAAGAGATCTTTTGAGATTCAACGTTTCCAAACTTAAACAGAAACTCTTCCAAAATAACTCTCCTGGAAATATAAATACTCTTAGCTCACCACAACCTGGGAATAAAGTCCATCTAAACAAATGGTGAGGCAATTGAAAGTTAATTTCTCAACTAAAAGACAATGATGGGCCTGTTGGCTAATACAGAAGCATGATGCAACAGTTTTGGGATGACAACCAACTTAAGTTTTGATTGGTATAAGACTGAATTTAAGACAGCATTTTGGTCAACTGCAAGAACTAGCCTGAGAGACACCATCAAAAAGAAAGAATTGTCAACAGACAGATGGAAGGAGACAAATCAGATAATGAACTGTTATATCAGGAGTTGCCTGTGAACGTGACCACTTTATCTTCTCTCTCTGTTTCTTGTTAGTTAGCCAATCATCTATCACTTTTAAGATATGTTACCCTAATAATATGAGACCTTACCATCTGAAGGATGTGGTACCTTATCGAATGCCTTTTAGAACCCCAAGCACAGAGAATTTACTGGTCCTCCTTTATTGACTTGGCTTGTTACATCCGCACAAACCTCCAACAAATCTATCAAACATGATATCCCTTCAGCAAAACCATGCTGATTCTGACTGATTGCACTCTGATTGTCTAAATATCCTGCTAGTACTTTCTAAATCCCAGCATTTTCCCAATGATAGATTTTAGACTCAAAATCAAAACAGAAATTGCTGGAAAAGCTCTGCAGGTCTGGCAGCATTGGTGGAGGGAAATCAGAGTTAACGTTTCGGCTCCAGTGACCTTTCCTCAGAGCACCTGGGCTGATATTACTCCAACTGGCTTATAATTACCTGCTTTTCATCTCTCTTTTCTTGAATATATCTGTTGTATTGATTATTTTCCAATCTGATAGGAGCTTTCAGCACTCTCCAGATACATTGAGAAGTTTGGAGTTCAAAGACAAAGCACCCATGATCTCTACTGCCTTTGGATGCAAGCAATCAAGTCCAGGTAACCTGTCAACTTTAGGTCCCATTAGATTTTTCTAATACTTTTTCCTTTGAATGTAATTGTTAGATTCCTCTTTCCGATGTCCCCTTTGATTTTCTCTTGCTCTTGAGAAGCTTTGAATGGTTTCTATTACGAAGCCAGATACATAATATTCATTCAAAGTCTCTGCCATTTCTTTGTTCTCCATTATAACATACTGATCAGAGGAAATGAGAGTTTCCATCTGTTACAAAAAGATCAAATCTAGTTGCATCCTTCCATAACCTCTCCAAAGCCTTCAAACTCTATTTCATTTGTATCCAGAATTAGGCATCATATTCCATCTAGGGCTTGCAGTGACCTTCTTCAAAGTAGTGTCACAGATTATTTTCAGTTGAGAACTTCATTCATATAGCTTTGCAATTAAGTCTACATCAATTACCAGTAAACGTCTATGAGCAAAATTGTGCATTTAAATTAGCTTATTCCTGTTCTTTAATTGGCAGGTTCTCCTGACAGATATGATGAGTTGTTTCATTAACACCATTGGACTGAAATACATGGCTCTGTAGTACTGCTGAAACCAGCTCCAGAGCCAGGCCTTGGACTGTACCACTGCAGCATGGACCGTAGCTGGTTGTCCTGCCTGGAAACAGGTGTGGAGCTCAAGACCTTTGTCCGAGCTTTCTGTGAAAAACTGAGTGATTATGGGGGTTCTCCGTGTGCTGTTGTTAAAGCTGAGACAGCAAACACTGCATGTTTAAGACAGTGTGGGCTGTTTGACCGGACAAGGAGTTGATCACCACTTTTGTGGTAGAGAGTGCGGCTGTGCGATGCCCTTTGTCAACCTGGAGCTAAACACTTCCATGTGACTTTACAGTGTCAGAAGGCAATTTGGCAGGCCTGGCCACATAGTCAACATTTCAATGTAAATGTCGTCAGTGTTTTTTTCTGAAGGCTCATCTAGCCCATGTGAGTTCTCATGTGAGCTCTCAGGACCTCACACACAAATTAACCTTTACCACTGACTTGGTTACAACCCGTCTTGTACCTGGTAACTCACCATCCATAGGTCCAGTTCTGAAGAAGGGTCACTCAACCTGAAACGTTAACTCTGATTTCTCTCCCCAGATGCTGCCAGACCTACTGAACTTTTCCAGCAATTCCTGTTTTTGTTTGAGGCTTGGAGTCCATTAAGGTTGACACCTGGGCACGCTTCTGCAAGGGACAAGGTAGAGGGAAAGGGATAGCTTCTGGGGTCATTTCTTGAGGGAGAATTCAAGTGGGAACAGTGTGTGCAAATTGGAGACGACTTTCCCTTCCCTTGGAATCTCCATGTTGCTGCCAAATTTTACTTGGTGGTTTGGACACTTGGCACTGTCCTACCACCCTTAGTGTTATTCCAGTGGTATGGGGAGCATATCTTTAAGTGTCAATGACCTGTTTCTTAAAGGCCACAAACAACACTTGGACAAATGCCTTTCCTGCCAATGATAAAATACTTGCGGGGCAGGTCGGGACAGATGGACTATGGCCTGCATATCTAACATTGCAATCAGTCATTAATCAGCAGTACTTGTCCAGACGTGAGATTTACACTTTGCAATCACTCAACAACTGCATTTCTGAAATTACATCGGTCATCATACAATGAGGCAGACTAGTTTAATGAGCAAAACGATTACTTGTAAGACAGCTAATTCAGTGTAATCTTACATACTCCTTTTAATCTTACATGCTCCTTTTCTGTGCTCCTTTTTGGGAGATATCCCTCCTCTAATGTTCAGAGCTTCTTCAGGTGCTGTAATCTGCTTGCAGCACCACCAGATGGCACTGGTGGGCTGCTGCATGCTGCACACTGACAGTGAAGCCAGCCCGAGTCCACGTGGCACATGTAGTGACCGGGATTGAGGCAACGGGTAGAGGTTCAGCCCAAACACACCAAGACCACAAGAAAGGAACAATCTTCAAGCACAGATTTTAATAGTTGAGAGTAGTTGAAAATCAATGGCAGAATTCTCCCAGATCTCCAGCTACAGGTGATGCTGAGAAGTTTGTGAGAATGTGGCAAGAATGAAAAACATCCTAAGAGATACAAGCCTGATTTCCCCTTAAGGCTTCAATGGTAAGATGGGAACGTTGTTAGTGAACAACCAGCATATTGTTTCCATACATTTGCATCTAATTATTAGCTTATTTTTCTCATTTATGTGGAGCACACAATTCCCCAGCACTGGAGAGAAATTAGATGCCACTAATTCTCAACTTGAATGTTGCACCAGTTACCTGGCAGTCTTAGCTTTCCACTTGCTTCTCCAGGTCTCCATTTTAAGGTCTTTTCATCAACATCCCATGGTGCACTGCATGGGCAGTGACTGGATCCGAACTTCGTATATTGACGTCAGCCTTGGCAAAACAACACTTCCACCTGCTCATCATGACCACTCTCAGACCAACTCATGACTCGCTTCAGGCTTTCACTATTGCAGTTTGGAGGTCACATACACCTCACAGTGCAATGCTTCTGCCAGGACACAGTACACACAGCAATGCACACCCATCTTGTGTATCCAGAGGTTCTGCAACAGATTTTGCTTCTGTTTTAGGTGAAAAAAAAAATACTTAATGTCACCCTCATCCTGCTGGCCACCTTTGTGTGCAGCTGCATCAAGCTGTGCATAGACCCTCCGTATGCAAACACTAAGTATCACTACATACTGAGGTTCTACCTGCCCCCAGCGTTGTGAAGGATGGGACTGGCCTCGCTGTAGCGGAATGCTCCAAGTAGTTGGACAGTTCCGTATCACCTGTCCTTCAGTAGAAATTTGCAAAGGAAAACCACCTTTGACCACAAGTCCCTCAGGAAGTAGTCAGCATGCAGCATCCTCGATACCCTGAGGGAAAAGGAGAGGGTGGATCCTGTTGCGTGGTTTCCTGTGCAGATTGTCAAAGTCATTTGGCAGAATGCCTCTTCACCAGAACTTTCCAACAAGCACCAAGACATCGCTTGGCTGGTGGTGAGAAGGGCACTACCTGTGAGATCCTTTATGTATGCTCTGTCAGTCTGTGCCACCGCATGCTGCCCTCAAAGTGGCTGCGGGAACGTTGAGTCAGTAAGGAAGTTGGAGGAAAATGCAATAGTTTGTGTCGAGGTTTGTTGTGAGCAGCTCCTTGATGCAGGACACTGCACTTTATGGTCTGTTCCCCAGGATGCACACCATGACTAACATCGACTGTGTCTGGAGGACTATCAACTCAGCGAAAGACACATTTTGGTTTGCCCGAAACTTGCTGGTCTTCCGGAATGAGGATTTGTCCCTGACTGAGTTTGACAGACTAGCACATTCCAAGGTCTAGGACAACGTGCTGAGGGACGCCCTAAAACTTGGGGAAGCTGCCGCCAAGGCGCAGTGGGGAAAGACCACCGTTTGAGGTCTTCCTGCTGAAGGTAAATGGACATCCATCCAGTTATCAGACCCTTCTAGTGCCTCGAAAAAATGTAAATATTAGTATTGCATGTGTAGGAGAGGTCTTTGGCTTTTTTGGATAGAGTCAAATTCCAATGTTTTGTTTATTTACTTGATGTGATGCAGTAAAGAGCCAAGCTGCTTTTGTAATGATGTATATATACAAAGAGTTTTTTTTTATGAATAAAACATATTTTTGAAAAAAGGAGCTTCTGTTTCAGACTGGCAAATTCCAAGGTCCAGGACTACTTGCTGAGGGATGCACTAAAACTTGGAGTAGTTGCCACTAAGGTACAGTGTAGAAAGGCCACTATCTGCGGTTTTCCTGGTGAAGTTAAATGGGGGTCTGTTCAGTTATCAGAACCGTCCTAGTGCTTCAAATGCAAGTAACAATAGTCTCATTGAAGTAAGAAATGCCTTTGGTTTGTCTGGATGGAGTCAAATTCCGATGTTTGTTTGTTTCCTTGATAAGCTACTGTTGGGGCATCCAACTGAGACTTGATATATGCATGCAAAAGTGTGTGGTTTGAGCCAATGATCCAATTTTTGCTAGATGCTTCAAGGGAACAACACAAGGGATTGTGGTCAAGTGACCATGGGCCAAGTTTTGGACATTCTAAATTGACCCACAACTAGAGAAATCAGGTGGGACTGAAAATGGCCACACTAATTTAAACAGCAACCAGCAGCCAACAACTGCAGAGAACATTGGAAACCAAGGTCAAAGAGCTTACAAAGATTCAAGGTGAACCAGTTAAAATCACCCCAAAGGTTTTGTATGGGAGCAGTGTCATTTAGACTTTCTGGCTCCTCGACTACCTGAATATATACATTTTAAACATTCCAGCATGGCCACAGTGGATGGTATTGATGCAACACCATTGGCTGACTTGAACACAGCTCATCACCCAAGTGGCCAAAAGCCTCAGACCATTCTGGAAGGTTTGCGATGTAGAGGGATAAAATCACACATCTGGCTGTTACCCCTCAGCGGAGGCTGACCATTGCCAAGGAGAGGGAGTTCTGACCACCTGGAGAAAGAGAAAGGTGGCGACAGAGAAAGCCAATGTATTGATAATGATCTTCCAAAACTCTATGGATTCTGGAATGATTTTTGCAAGTTGGAAGCTGGTAAATGTCATTCCACAATTTCAGAAGGGCACAAGAGAGAAAACAGTGACCCACAGACCCATTAGCCTCACATCAGTAGTTGGCAAAGTCCTAGAACTTATAATAGTGAACATGGTAATTAGAAACTTAAATAAAATGTTCTGAGTGTGCATAGTCAACATGGATTTGTGAACAGGAAATTGTGTTACATGGACTTGTTGGAATTATTAATTTATAAAGGTGATTTGTTGGACGTAATATACTTGGATTTTCAAAAAGGTTTTGATAAGGACCCCACAGGCATTAGGTTAGCAAAATTAAAGCATATAGGCTAGGAAATAAAGTACTAGCATTGATTATGATTTAGTTAAGAGGCAGAAAACATGGATTAAGAATAAAGAGCGGTTCTTTGCAGACTATGACTATCAGAGTAGTCCAAGGATCAGGACTTGGCCCCAGATGTTCACTAAATGTATAAATGTAAATATATAAATATGCTATGTATATATATGTATATATATGGTACCAAGTATAAAATTTCTATATTTGCCGATGATACAAAGCTACGTGGGAATATAGGCTATGAACGAGATGTAAAGCAGCTTAAGCAGGATCAGGGCAAGCTGAGTGAAAGGGCAAGAACAAAGTAGATGGAACATAATGTGAAAACAATGTGAGATTGTCTACATTGGTAGGAGGGATAGATATGCGGAGTATTACTTAAATAGTAAGAGGTTGGAAAGTGTAGATGTACAAAGGGACTTCGGTGTCCTTGGCAGTAAGTCAGTGAAGGCTAACATGAGATGTAGCAAGCTTTTAGGAAGGCTAATGGAATGTTAACTTTTATTGCAAGAGAATTTGAGAACAGGAAAAATGAAATCTGGCTTCAATTGTATGGAAGTTTCATTCAACTGCACCTGGAGTTTATTTGCAGTTTTGGGTTCCTGACCTCAGGAAAGTTATTATTACAATGAATGTTCACCAGACTTGTTCCTGAGATGGCAGAACTGTAATCATGGTAAAATCAGACTGATACTGTCTCAAATTTCAAGGCATGAGAGGTGATCTCATTTAAAACTACAAAATACTTGAAGGGATAGATGGAATAGAGTTAAGATGTTCCATCTGAAAGGAGAACCTAGAACCATCACATAATTTGAAGTGAAGGAGAATTCACAAAAGACTGAGATGAGAAGAATGTTTTTCAGAGAGTTGTAAATCTTTGGAATTATCTACCCCATAGCACTTTGAAAGTTTAGTCTTTGAGTCTGTTTAAAGTAAAAATTGATATATTTCTGGTTGGCAATAATGTACATTGGGGTTATGGGGATATTGTGGTTAAAAGGCATTAAGTTATTTGATCAGCCAAGGTCATCTTAAATGGCCAGGCAGGCTCAATGGGCTGAATGGCCTACTCCTGTTCTTATGTTCCTTTGCTCCTCTGTTGCACTGTGTCATTGGTGCCACCTGATTATGTGGCAAACCCACTGCATGTGTGTTAACCAAAGAGTCATGTCTGAATGTCAAAGGGGCCAAGTCTTTTGTGGATTCAAGGGGTCAGTCGGGCGTTGATACAACATTCAGCCAAGGGAATTGTTTGATTTTAGTCCAAGGGGTTGGCTACAGTCAGTCTAGTGCTTGGTGCAACCTGGATCCATTGATCTGAAGATTGGGTCACAGTCAGTCCTGCAGGTCAAGTAACCCAGTCCAGGGATCAGAGGTAAGCCTGTTATGGAGCGGAGATGACATTAGCCTGGATGCTAGGCCTTGCCCAGTCAGGCCTATCCTCAAAAGTCAGTCAGGTTTGAGCAGTAAATGACCTGGTGATTGAATCAGTATGCTGCCTTATTTATGGGTAATGACTGTGAAATTGGGCAACTTCAAACTTAAGGGTGGGATCTGATATCACATGGGAGGGCACAGGACAGTATGGGAGGTTTCCTTTCAGAGGTTACCCCCACCCTGATTTCAATGGATGGTCAGTAGGCATGACTATTCAGCAGGCTAAGGGCTGAGGTGGAAAATTTTGGAATATTAAATGTTAAACACAAACCTGGGGACCCTGAAAGTTGATAGGTTTATCAGGGACAACAACACAAATGTGTACATGAATGATTAGGGCGGACCAGCTAGTCCTGATGACCATATACAGCCTAGAAATCAATCAATTGAGCTCACACTGGATCACGTACTATTTTCCATCAAATCTTAAGTAATCAATAAGGAAAATAAATGACTGGCAACACATTCTCAGTGGAGAGACTAAGTTCTGTATCCTTTTCATCTGCTGAAAATGTTTGCTCTATGACACAGAGTTTGGATGTTGTTGAGCATTGGTCATCACTGATCTTTGAATGAGTATGTTCTCCCATATTAACAACATAGGCAGAGTGAGCCTCTACCTTGACAGGAGTGCTTACCCATGAATGACTGCATGGACACACAAAATGGCCATTAGTGGGGAATATGAGATGAGTAAAGGACCTTTTACAAATTGTTCGCATTACCTTTAGCTAGTAATCTGTTCACGAAAGTGCCTGGTCTTATCCGCACTGATGAATGTGAGGTTTGAAGGATGCCAGAAATCCGCTGCTATCCAGGTAGCTTCTTAGAGATGAGCAAAACCTGTCAATGCATCTTCTGTCCTCCTTGGGATGTATGATGAGGCTACCTCACTTTGATATGGTGGACTCAAAACCAGATCCCACAGCTAAGAAAACAGCCAACCAGAAATATGGCAGTTGAAAATGTGTACATGATTATGAATGTGAAAATATATTTGCACAGATAAGTCAGCCAAGCCTGTATCTCTGCCTTATTGGTCCTTTTATGAGACATTTTCTCCCGCAATGAGACAAAAAGAGGAATTGCATGTGATGAAAGTGGATGGAAGAGCTGTCAGTAGCAGTACAGAAGCAGCAGAGATTGTGAGAAGTCCTGTGCGAATATGTGGGAAGTGCAGCAAGTAGGAAGGATTAGTAGTTTATGACAATGGGTAAGAGCTGTTGAGTAGAGATGCTGCATTAGTCAGCCTGAGATGTGAACCATTAGCCTCAGTAATGATATTGTGCAGTGGCAAACTTAGAACAAGTTTGAAGAATCGGATAGAAAATGGTGGCGGTAAAAGATCATTGACTTTCTTTTGGCACTGATGAGCATTATTTTTGTTTGCAAAACTGCATTGACCTGTGCCACTCCCTGTGTTCAGACTGATCATGTCTGGTGTTGTGTTCTCTTGGTGGATCACAGGAAAGAAAATCCCTCTCCTCTCTACCATCGTGTCCATGTCTCTTTCTCTGAAGCAGATGTTAACTTCCCTTTCTAAAACATTTTGTTCTAGAACTAGGGGTCGTATTTTAAAAATAAGGGGGCGTCCACTTAAAACAGATGTTAGGAATCTTCATTTTTTTTCTCTCAGAGAGGTGTGAGTCTTTGGAATTCCTTTCTTCAAAAGGTAGTGGATGCAAAATCTTTAAATGTTTTTAAGACAGAGGTAGATAGATTCTTGATTACCAAGGGGATTAAAGATTATTTGGGATATCCAGGACATTGGTGAGGCCTCTTCTGGAACACTGTGTCCAGTTCTGATTGCCCAGTTATAGGAAGGATATTATCAAGCTGCAGAGGGTTCAGAAGGGATTTACCAGAATGTTGCCAGGTATAGAAGGTTTGAGTTATTAGGAAAGGCTGAATAGGCTGGGACTTTATTCACTGGAGCGTAGGAGGTTGAGAGGTGACCTGACTGAAGTTTATAAAATAATGAGAGGTATAGTTAGAGTTGATAGTGGTTGTCTTTTCCCCAGGATGGGGAATTTCAAGACTAGGGCTGCATTTTTAATGTGAGAGAAGAGATATTTTAAAAAGACATCAGAGGCAATTTTTTTACACGGAGGGTGGTTCGCACGTGGAATGAACTTCCTGAGGATGTGGTGGATATGAGTACAACTACAATGCTTAAAAGATATTTGGTTAGATACATGAATAGGGAGGGTTTGGAGGGATATGGGCCAGGAGCAAGCAGGAGGGACCAGCTTAGTTTGGGATTATGTTCGGCATGAACTGGTTGGGCCGAAGGGTGTGTTTCCACGCTACATCACTCTTTGCCTCTATGACTCAAGAACATACAGTAGAATTTAAAATCAGATCAGCCACAATCTTATTGAATAATGGAGCAGGTTTAAAGGGCCAAGTGGCCTATTTTTGGTCATGTTTGTAAAACAATGGGGACTGAAACAGATAAATGCAACCATGGAAGATTTATAGACTTTTTCTGTACGGAAAATGATTTTAAAAAAATCATTCCCACATTGTTGATGTCTTAGGATATGTCAGCATTTAATGGTCTTGAAAAGGTAATGGTGAGTTGCCCTTTGGAACTGCTGCAGTATCTGAGGATGTGGGACCTCAATGGTGCTGTTAGGAAGAATGTTCCAGGATTTGCCCCTAATGACAATAAAGGAACAATGATACGAGACAAATCAGGATGGTACATGATTTGGAGGGCGGTGGTTGTGTTTGCATGTATCAGCTGCTTATGTCCTTCTAGATGGTAGTGTTTGTGCATTTGGAGAGTGCTGTTGAAGAAGCCTTGGTGAACTGTTCCAATGCATATTGAAAATCATGCTAACTGCTACCCTCTGTACCATACACCAATGGTGGATGAGGTGAATATTGAAAGTTTGAGATCAGTCCCCATCAAGAGGGCTGCTTTGTCCTGAATGGTTCAAGCTTTGTAAATGTTGCTGAAGCTGCACTCATTCCGGCAAGTGGGACTATTCCATTGCACTTCTGACTTGTGCCTTGTAGATTTGTCTTTGAGGAGTCAGCAGTTAAGAAACTAATCACAGAATCCCAAGTCTGTACCTGCTTTTGTCACTACAGTACTTATA
Source organism: Ginglymostoma cirratum (assembly GCA_024137785.1). Taxonomy (NCBI): domain Eukaryota; kingdom Metazoa; phylum Chordata; class Chondrichthyes; order Orectolobiformes; family Ginglymostomatidae; genus Ginglymostoma; species Ginglymostoma cirratum. Next base: position 38,789,850 of record JAHRHZ010000009.1, read on the forward strand.
TGGCTAGTCCAATTCAGGTTCTGTTTAGTTGTATGTTGGTAATCGACAATTGAACTATTGTCATTGAATGTTAAGGGAATGGCTCAGTTCTCTCTTGTTGGTTATGATCATTAGATGGCACTTGTTTGGCATAAATGCCACATTAGCTTAAGCCCAGGCTTTGTCCAGGTCTCGTTGCATATGAACACAAGCTGCGCCTGTGGAGTAATGAACATGGTGCAATCTTCAGAGAATATCCCACCCTTAACCTGATGATGGAAGGAAACTCATTGATGAAGCATCTAAAAATGGTTAAGTCTTGGGCATTACACCGAGGAACTCCTGTAGAGACATTCCATGGTTGTGATGCAGGTGACATAAGATGAAGTCAGATAGACTGCCTTAATTCTATCTCTGTCATAACTTCTTGAATGCATTCCCAACACGCAAAGCCTGAAGGTTAACTATCCTTTAGTTTCCATACAAGGCCAGGTGCATGGTGTCTTCCAGCAAAACTATCAGGAACCAGCCCACGTTGATATCATCACTGTAAGGTTTATTTCATGATTATATGTTGTTTAAGAAAAACCTTCAGAGAAACAATCCACTAATAGAGGTGGCATTAATTGCATCCACAGTGACATTAATAACCAAATATTTTATTGCCCAATCTGTACAACAGTACTATGTACAGCATTTAAATCAAATCTGCCATAAGTGGTCTAAGATAAAGCAAAGTTTAATTCTTTAATACACCTTCACTACTTATCAATATAGGTTTGTAGTGACTACTTAAAAGTACATTAAACAATGTGTCTGCTATAATTCTATGATTGTACTGAATAGAAACCTTCCGGAAGCTTCTCAGAAGCTAATGTCAGCCAGCCACTCAACACATTGTGTTCCTCTTGATTTGAGCTGGAATCCTAACTATTGTGGAATAATCTTTTACAGAGACGATTGTCTGCAAGGGGGTAAAGTCTGCTAAATAGAATTGCAATTTACAGCTATCTTGCAAGGAGATCTGTTCATGGCTTTCCACAATGTCTGGTTTCGACAATAGGCCATTGGTGATCTGCAATGTAAGCTGTTTTCTTATTGGCAACAGCTCACCACCAGCTCACCAATTTCCCACCTCAAAAGGTCACATGACTCTCACAGGACTGAAACTTTTAACAGTACAATTTTAAAATAGCAGTTGGATAGGGGGTCAATGCTGCTCCGTCCAACATTTATTCATAAAATTCCAACCCCAAGCTATGGCTGCATAAGGCAGTCAACAGTCTGTATTTGTGCTACCCATAAGTAAACCTTGATTTTGACAAAAAAAGCCAAAATAAAATAAAGGCATTATTCTTTACAAGACCATCACAATGATTTTTTAAAGAGAAGAACTTGTCTATGACTGCTGAACTGTTGACCAGCCAACCAACAACTTCCAGAAAGGACATAAACCTTTCTCCATTAGTTGGTCTGTAATTACCTTGGGCTAGATTTTCTGAGGAGTATCAATCACACGACCTATTTTTCATGAAAGAAGTGAAGTTCACATTTGTGAGAGGGAATTCCTATTAGGACACTTTCAGAAATGCTGAGCTTTACTTTCATTTTGCAGCTTTATCAAAGTGTAGAATTATCAGGGGAAGACAAACTATGGCCCCTTTCCACAGCAGACAGTTGTTATATTCTGAAATGTAAAAGTCCTGACAGCCATTTTAATGGCTGTTACCAAATAATAAGTACAGAAGGCAAGTATCATGCTAGGGGGCCAGGCAGTTAGGGTGCCAGGTGGATAGTGTGTCTTTGATAACCGCTACAAGGCCCATGGGAATCACTAATTAATCTCCTTGTGGAGCTCTCTTGGCAACAGGTAATGGCTTGCCAAGCTGGAACTCATCACCTGAGCCCTTTATGACGTAGACCCAGAGAATCCTCTTGCGGCACAATAGTAGTGTTTCTATCCCTGGACCGGGAGGCCTGTGTTTGAGTTCCACCTGCTCAGAAATGTGTAATTATTTTGCTGAACAGCTTGGTTTGAAAAATAGGATAAAATAGACCCAGAGGATCCTTTTGTGTCCCAGTTGTAGACTCCCTACCCCTGAATTGGGAGGCCTCGTTTCAAGACAAACCTGCTCCGGAGATGTGTCATAACATGTTTGAACAGGTTGATTAGAAAAATAGGTCAATTATAAAAGCAGGCCCAGAAGGGACTGTTGTGGTACAGTTTAGTGTCCCTATCCCTGGGCTGGGAGGTTGGATTCAAGTCTATCCTGCTCCAAAGTTGTGTAATAACATCTCAGATTGATTGGAAAAATAGGTTAACTCAAAAAATGGCTAGAAATGACTATAGATGGCACACGTGAATGATCAACTCAAGTTAAAAAAAATTAAAAAGCAGACCCAGAGGGGGCTCCTACGATGTAGTGCTAATTTTTCCTACCGCTGGACTGGGAGGTCTGCATTCAAGTTTCACCTTCTCCAGATATGTCTAATAATTTCTTTGCACATGTTGATTAGAAAAAATAGCCTAAATAAAAAGCCTCTTCCCACTTTCCCTACCCGTCGCTCACTTTTAACGGTTTGCATTGTCCTTAAAGGGCTTTGCATGTAAATAACCAGTTGGCCACACCGGTGAATGATTGGTGGCTGTTAATAGATGGTGATAAAAAAATGGTTTATTGATGGGAAAATGAAAACTTTGAGTTGTGTGTTAGAGCACTTCTGGCGAGAAAAGAAAAAGCAGTGAGGTGAGCACCGCAGTGCTTTAATTCTCCCTTCCAAATCCATTTAGATCCTTTCTTCTCTCCCTCACCTTAGATGGTTCGCATTGCCTTGTACAGGTTTTACATGTACATTATTGGATAGGAAACATGGGTGATTTAATGGTAGTGGTTAAAAGATAAAAACAGAAACACAGTAATTTGGAGATGGGGGAAGGGAAATATTCAGTTGCGCATGATAACACTTCTGGAAATGAAAAGAAAATGCAGCCCCAGTCTGCAGAACTGCCTGTCCTGGGCTGGGACTAGCCCATGAATGTCATGAGTAATGGCTCTATTCTGGTGCTCGACAATAAATGACGTTCCTTTCCAGCAAGACTTCCTGAATTATTAAAGTGTCCGATAAATAGAATGCCAGCAGATAAGACAGTAGGATGCAGGTAGGTAGGTAACATCTGGGTAGGATGTCAAGAGGGTAGGGAGTGTGATACAAAGTGGGTAGGATGTGTAGTGGTTAAGGAGCCAGGTAAATACGGCGCCAACTGGGAAGGAGTAGGGTATCACGTGGGTAAGGCTTAAGGCTCTGGATAAGTAATATGCTGGTCGGGCATGGTTAGGCTATGAGGTGGGTAGAATACCAAGTTGGTATAGGTTAAGGTGCCAGATGGGTAAGATGTGACGATACAAGGTTCTAAGCTGATCAAGTAAAGGGTGCAGTCTTTCGGGTAGGTGAGGATATGTGAAAGAAATTGGGTCCAGCAGGAGTTGGATGTCAGATTAGGACAGGTCCAGTGTTAGGGGGCTGATGAAGGTGATTGGCTCGGTTAGTCACAGCAGGGCCTAAGGCATCATCCTAGGTGATGTGGGGTAAAGGATGTCAGTCTTGGGATCACGTTTTGGGAAGTGTATGTCATTTGCGAGGGGTTTAGTAGGGAGGTGTGTGAGGTGTTGAATAGCTTCTCAAGAGTAAAATGAGCATTTCCTGAACAACTACTTACTTAAATTAATTGAAACTTTCCAAATTCTCTGATTCAAATGGAGACTTTTGGAGGGTTCCAAGCATACAGGAATTTTCAATTTCTGGGGCATTTTCTTCAGGAAATGCAAAGATGAGGATTCCATAGGGTCCCAACATGAAACTCCCATCCAGACTGGAATAACAACTTTCTGGTCATCAGAGTATCTGAGCCCCTGTTTTTAATTGAAGACCCTTTTTGGTTTGGTTTCTTCTTTTGAATGCTTGCAAGTGTGCTTGTGATGCAAAGTATTCCCCCTTCCCCTACCCCCTGTCCATGAGTGTGTTGCATAAACCATCTTTCTGGCTTAACTTTACAACAGTGTTGTGGTCCTTACAATGTCAGAGTTCACAGAGGGAGTGGGGGAAACATGCTCTCACTGTTAAGAAAGATGATAAAGAAATCACAGCTATGGTCAGGCAGTGAGAACAGGGCAGCGATTTATTTTAAAACTTGCAATAAGTTTGTGACAAGCCAAATAATTTTATATTTTGTGAGGGGAATGAGCAGCTCTCACTGTATATTGCATTGTGTCTAAAATTCAATTGAGCTCTGGTCTCGATAGATAGTGCAGTGCACAAAATAAAGCAACATGTATCCACTAAAAGCATCATAGAACAAAATAGCAGGATTGGGAGACACATGCCTCCAACTCTGTTAGGATAAGATTATAACTTAATAACGACTTGAAAGAAACAATTCATTCCACTGTATTTTCATTAGCACTTAAATATTGAATGTGTCGCATAAATTTTGCATTGTGGCTCAGTGATAATTGATTACATTGGAGCCGAATTTAATTCCTCAGGGTGTTGACTGTCTGCAGATTGAAGTAAAGGGCAAGAATTTACAGAGAAAAAATGACATTTTCTTTACTTATTGGAGGTACTTTTATGACTCACTGATGTAAACAGAAATAAGAAGCTTACTGTTTGCTTTATTTAGTAGTGGTAATGACTGCATCTGTAACATTAAACTACCTAATTGGCAACTCTATAACATGTAGAACTCATTAAAAAAAACAAAAACATTACAAATCATATCCATTTATTATACAAGAAGCCTGATGTTTTAATTTCATTTAATGATATCATTCATTAAAAGTTAAAATTAAACAGCTTTTCAATAACTTGCACCTGCACAGAAACACATGTCACTTCTATGGGTGCACCAACCACGGGTCTGACATGAAGGGGATATATGATGCATTGTGTAACCAGCAAGTAACAGATGTTTAGTGCACATAGAAATTACATTGATTGTTGTTGTTAACTCAATCGCCACAATCATCATGGAAAACAGGCAGCCTGCTGGCCAATTAGATTGATTCCTCAGTGAAACTCAATCTGCATGGTGGGCCAAATGGTCTATTTCTGTTATGTGTAACTCAGTGATTGTAAGAGGATGGTTGGGTTCGGGATTGGGTCTACTGCACAAGTAGCTGTACTGGGACCTAGGAAGATTGTGGACAGGCGTTGTACCTTGGTCACACTCGCAAAGGATTTCAATAAAACCAAAAGTTGGGCTGTCTGTTTGTGACCCGAGGAAAAAGCTAGAGCGGGGCACTTTCTAATTTGTGAAAAAGCTGGCAACAGTCAAGACCAGAAGAAAGTTGGAACAAAAACAAAGTTGCTGGAAAAGCTCAGCAGGTCTGGCAGCATCTGTGAAGAAAAAGTCAGAATGAACATTTCAGGTCCGGTGGCCCTTCCTCAGAAAGTTAGATGTCCAGATACAGAAGTGATTAAAATGTTATGAATAAGTGTGCAAAATAATCAGAAAGACTGATAGAACACTGAACTTAAAAGAACAGAATGTAATATGCCATGACACTGTCATAAAGATGTAATGTATGGAATATTAGTCTTCAATCACATTGACTAATTTAATACCTGGGTCTTTTGGTTTAAGGAAACCAACTTTCAGTGAGCCAGGGCACTGTACAGAAGACACATTTAGCCGACAAGAGAGTAGTCAAGTTTCCAAAAAAAAGCATTGAGGTAGGTTACCAACAGACACGGCAGGGACATTCCATTGAAGAATATTACACTAACTGTTTATCAAATTTTACTCGGAGCAAAATCTTAAAGAACAATAAACTAAAAGACAGCAGATATCTTGACTTCAGAAACTACCTAAAAAATAAAGGCAATCTACCAAATCCAATTCTGCAAAAAGCGTGTGCTTGAAACTCCCCAGTTGGTATCACTGTCACCTCAATAACTTTGGTAGGGTTAACAAAAACATTTTGTTAACGTAGATTGTCCCTACTCTGTTCCAGTAGATACCTATTACATGACCAAAACTGCATCCTTAGGAAAAGCTGTGATTATAAGGTTGTCTTTTTGATGCAAAGAAGTGTAACAACAAGAAAACCCACAGTAGCTCTCCATAGTTCTGGCACTGCATTTTAAGGAGACCACGCTTTGGATGGGAAACAAAGTAAATTTATCGGAGCAAGCATTAAACCAGAGGAGAGATTACTATCTCTCTATGTTGATGTATGGGCACTATATATATATTTCTGTACATTTAGAGCAAAGAGGAAGTTATATTGTTATATTATTTCTAAACAGCAAGGAGTTAATCATTATGTAAAAATATATCCGAGGGTTCCACATTCAGTGCTGCACTGGAGATATGTGCTGAGTTTATCGGTCAACAAACAATATGGAGAACAACAAGAAAAATAGTTGATAAAGCTCTAGCACTTGAGACTGAAGTGTGATAATTTCTGTCTAGGTACAAAAATGGACGAAAGAGCTCAATTCCAGAAATGAGGTGACAGTGACTGCCCTTGACATTAAGGCCACATTTGACCAAGTATGGTATCAAGGAGTTGTAACAAAAGTCAATGGGAATCAGGGGCATACCCCTCCATTATTCGGAGTCATACCTGGCATAAAGGAAGATTGTTATGGTTGTTCGAGGTCAGTCTTATCAGCCCCAAGACATCACTGCAGTAGTTACTCAGAGGAGTGTCCTTGGTCCCATCATCTTAAGATGCTTTATCAAAATCTTCCGTCCAGCACAAGGTCGGAAGTGAGGATGTTCACCAATAACTGCACAATGTTCAGCACAAGTTGTGATTCCTCAGAAACTGATGTCATTTTTATGTTTATTTCATGAATGTTGTGCATCAAGGGGGACCCGGTTTAGCCATAAAACTGGCCACATTCCCAAGTGGAATTATCATTAGGTGTTCCACTAATTGCACTAATTTGCAACTGTTCAAGAACGCTATAAAAATTAAGCTGGATCTACAAAATGCTAGAACACTAATAGGGATGTTCTCCAAAATTTTGGATTTTTTTTTAAAGGCTGCCCTTACTAGCACACAAAGACAATGCACAATACTAAAGAAATCTCTCAAATGTGTTTAAATAAAGAGTGATAAACATACCTAAAAATAAGGAAAAAACGAAAAATATTTATTGGTGAAGAGAAAAAAAGTATTAAACAAATTAGAACTTTTAAAACATTTTTGTAAATTGGTTTTATGTATGCGGTCTGAGCAAATCAGACGTGAGCGTGCATGTTGGCTTCCATAATAGGATCATTGACGTCAGCAGACTCTTTCTAACAAAAATTGCCTGTTTCTTTTAATTTACTTAGGAACTGATCAGATTACATCATTATAATTGAAAAATAGTCTTATCTGCCATTGAAACTCATTTCCAGTAAAATTAAGTTACTCAGATGTAGACAGTTCTGATTAAAAATTCTACCTTTTCTTGAAGACCCAACTTTACTGACTGAATTGAAATTGAGCAAGTTGTTGGCCTTAGATATATCAATGAATATGTTAAAGCAATTTTATAAAAAAAACATATATAAATACACTGCACAAGTATATTTGTTTGTGACAGATGTTGCACTTGGCAAACTGTGAATGCACTTGAGCAGAAAACAGGAAGTTAAATTATTTTCAAAATGTATGCATTTTTTATTAAAATTTGTGCTGAATTTACAAATACGTAGCTAGTGGAAGCAATATCCTATATGTACATAAATTGTTTTATGGCTCAACTCAATGTCACCTCATAATTTTTCTTGTAATCTCCCTTTGCCTCCTGCATGAAAGTTTTCAATTCCCTGCTGCATATACTTTCTGTGACCTTCTTGCTTTTTATTGAATTTTGCTTGTAGGTACTTTAGGCTGTACTTTAAACAACACGCACAGAGTAAGGTGGAGTAGCTCAGTAGCTTAGCATGAGAAGAATGTGCTAATACAAGATAAGATATTTTGAAAATCAAAGATTAGCAAACAGCTGCAGTTAACAGTTTTAACTAACAAGTCAATCAATTACATTTAAAGTTCATTTCAGTACATTGTGGATAAAATTCCAGCATTAACCTAAACAATTAATTGATTTCTTAGAGCTCTCTCCTCATGAATCGAACCTGATAGCTGCTTCTCCTCCTAGGAAATCGTATTTCCCTCACTCATAAGCAACTTAGCATAGGATTGAAGTTTGACATGCAGAATGCATTAAAGTTACATTTACCACCATAAGCCGGGAACTGTGGCCTACTCCCAGAGAGGAATGTCTAAGTTAGACAAGTGGCTTGAAACTTTAAAAATGAGGATTCCATTTAAAATCTTAAATAAGCCCATAAAATTTTAGCAACATACATTCAGCACTGCACACTTTGTCTAAGGTATTGACAAAAGAGGTTGCAATCGTTTTTGTTGCACCATCATATTAAGCTTGAATTCTCTTGTCCCATAGTTTGGTGCCAGTCCAGTTTTATTCAGAGGTGAGAAACACTTCTAAGTAATGCTCTCAGTGGGTTTGCCCAAGTTTCTTTTGCACTGCTGGTTGAGTAAAGGTCACCTTGTTTTTACTTATCTAGTTTTTGGAGTATATTTGGTTTCATAAAATGGTGACAGGCCCTCAGCTATTAGCTGCAGATATCTGACCTAACAACATTCCTAACTTTCTGTTTATGTTATCCCACTACTGAATGCTTCCAATGGGAGTCAGAATCCATAAAATGTGCATCTTCTCAAGCTGCAGGTCTGCAGCATTCTTTTCTTTTGAAAACCAAAAATCAATGATATCTTTTGATGTGCCCCCATGGACCCCATTCCTCACTAAGAACACTTTCTCATAATCTTTGCTAGTGTGTGCTTCCGAAGGGCAAGGTACTGCCACAGTTTCATGAATTTGACTGAAGTATCCTTTATCTTCATATATTAACAGAGATATTAAAGGATTAAATTAGCCACCATGACATTGGATTAAGGTTACCCTGAGCTAAACTCACTATTCAAAGACCAAACTTTCTTCTTTCACTCCTGGAAGCAATCTGTCATTGTGGTGGTATCCAATGGAAAAGAAGACATAAGTTTCCAAGATTAAACTAAAATGCTTCAAGATATTTTGCTTACCATTTTTTTCTTCAAAAATATTTCTAAAGCAGCGCGTCATAACCTACCAGGTCCATCACAATTCACTGATCAATGGGAACACAGATTCAGGATCTAGTGGAGTGACTGTCAAGGGGATGAAAGATTATTAGGGGATAAGCAACAATGTAGAGTTGAGGTGAAAACCAGATCAGCCATGATATTATTCAATCTCAGAAGGCTCAAAGGGCCGAGTGGCCTACTCTTGTTCCTTGTTCATGTGTTCATAAGATGTTGGCTTGAGACAATGTGTTTGAGCTACAGGGGGAGGCTGACTAGGGTGGGGGTCTTTTCCCTGGAGCATTGGAGGCTGAGGGATGACCTGAAAGATGTTTATAAAATCATGAGGGGCATTGGTAGGGTGAATAGCTAAGGACATTTCCCCAAGGTGGGGGAGTTCAAAATTAGATGGCATAGGTTTAAGGTGAGAGGAGAAAGACTAAAATGGTCTAAAGAGGTAACTTTTTTATGCGGAAGGTGGTGCATGTATGAAATGAGCTACCAGAGGAAGTGGTGGAGGCTGGTAAAATTACAATATTTAAAAGGAATTTCCATGGGTATATGTGAAGGAAGGGTTGAGAGGGATTTTCTGGTGAAGGGTCTAGGCCCGAAACGTCAGCTTTCCTGCTCCTATGATGCTGCTTGGCCTGCTGTGTTCATCCAGCTCTACACCTTGTTATCTCAGATTCTCCAGCATCTGCAGTTCCTACTACCTATGGTCACAAGCAGGAGGAAGAGCATCCAATAGAGAGCAACAGAGAAACTTTGCTTTGCTTTGCTTCAATGAGGAGCATTCTGGGAGCAGTCGGCTCAGTAACTATGACCGATCAGCCGAGTGAGGAAGAACCCCATGTCAAAGAACGGTAGGCCCCCAAACTTTACATTACTGTACTGTTTCCATCCTTTCCTCCTCCTCTAACCAAAACAAAAGACGAGAGAGAGATTGAGGCAGGCTGTTATGACGTTTGTTGTAGCCTAGAGGGTATTTGGTCTCAAAAACAAAGTTGCTGGAAAAGCTCAGCAGGTCTGGCAGCGTCTGTGAAGTCAAAAAACAGAGTTAACGTTTCGGGTCTGGTGACCCTTCCTCAGAACTCAGGGTATTTGGTCTGTTTGTAAGGATTGCGTTGTAATTTAAGTAACCACTCAGTGCTGCTACTTGGTATAAGTGCGGGGCTAGATGAATAATGGGCTACAGTGAGTAAGGTGAGTGTGATAAAGTCAAGGTAAGATTCTTTTATCTTACTTATTGTAAAGAGACAGAGATGGCAATTAGGGCAGTGATGTGCTCCTCCTGCCAGCTGTGGGAGATAAGGGAGCAGTCTAGTATCCCCGACAACTGTGTCTGCAGGAAGTGTGACCTGCTGCAGCTCCTCACAGATAGAGTTGTTAAATTGGAACAGCAGTTGAACACACTAGAGATAATACCGTGGGCAGAGACCGTGATAGATACTAGTTACAGGGAAGTGGTCACACTGCAGGTTCAGTCAGGTAGACGGGTGACTGCCAGTAGAGGCAGGACGGTAGTCCAGGAGTCTCCTTTGGCTATTCCTCTCTTTGGCAGGTGTACCATTTTGGATACTGTTGGGGGAATAGCCTCTTGGGGAGTATAACAGCAGCAGCCAGGCCTGTGGCACGACAACTGGCTCTGCTGTAGAGCAGAATCGTGTAATATCCAAACTATTGGTAGTGGATGGAGAGTCACTGGTTAGGGGCACAGACAGGCATTTCTGTGTCTGCATTCGAGACTCCAAGATGGTGTGTTGCCTCCTTGATGCCAGGGTCAAAGATGCCTCTGAGCAGTTGCACAAAATTCTTAAGAGGGAGGGGGAGCAGCCAAAGGTTGTGCTGCACATTGGTACCAACGACATAAGCAGAAAGAGGGATGTGGTCCTGTGGAGTGAGTTCAGGGAGTTAGGAAAGATGTTAAAAAGCAGGACCTCAAGGGTAGTAATCTCTGGGTTACTACCAGCGTCATGCACTTGTCAGGCAGGGAATAGAAAGATAGGACAGATGAATGTGTGGCTAAGGACCTGGTGCAGGGGGCAGGGTTTCAGGTTCTTGGATCATTGCAACCTCTTCTGGGGCAAGGGTGACCTGTACAAGAGGGATACGTTGTACTTGAACTGGAGGGCAACCAAAATCCTTAGAAGGAGGTTCACTAGTGCTACATGGGAGGGTTTAAACTAGAGTGGCAGGGGACAGGCAACCAGAGCAGCAGGTCAGCAAGTGGAGGAATTGAGGGGAAGATACCGGTTAGGACCGGTAAATCAGAGGTTGTGCATTTAATCAAAAGATAAAAGGAAGCATATTTAAGGTTTAGGAAGCTAAAATCAGATGGGGCCCATGAGGAATATAAAGAAAGCAGGAAAGGACTCAATCAGGGAATTAGGTGAGCAAGAAGGGGTTAAAGAGAATCCCAGGCATTTGAAACACACATTAAAAAGGTCAGGCAGAGACAGGTAAATAAACACGAAGATATTGATGAGCTGAAGTGTGTTTATTTCAACGTAAGGAGTATTATAGGTGAGGTAGATGAGCTTAGAGCCTGGATCAGTACATGGGACGATGATGTTATGGCCATTACAGAGACTTGTCAAGAGAGGGACAAGACTGGCTGCTCAACATTTTAGGGTTTTGTTGTTTTAGAGACAGAGAGGAAGGTAAAAGAGGTGGAGGAGTTGCATTACTAATCAGGGAGAATGTTACAGCTGCACACATCCACTGAGGCAATATGTCTAGAGCTCAAAAATAAGATGGGTGCAATCACGCTGATAGGATTATACAATAGGCCCATCAAAAGCCACCGAGACATTGAGGAATAAATGCGTAGGCAGATTATGGAAAGATGCAATAAAAACAGAGTTGCCATAGTGGGTGATTTTAACTTCCCTAACATTGCCTGGGACTCCCTTAGAGCAAGAGGCTTGGACGGGGCAGAATTTAACTGCATCCAAGAGGGTTTCCTGAAACGGTATGTAGATAGTCCAATGAGTGGGGAGGCCATATTGGCTTGTATTGGCTAATGAGCCTGGCCAGGTGACTGACCTTTCAGTGGGAAAGCATTTTGGGAACAGTGATTACAGCTTCTTATGTTTTAAGATAGCTATGAACAAGGATAAGCCAGGTCCTTATGGCAAGGTACTAAATTGGGGGAGGGCAAATTACACCAGTATTAGTCAGTCAGCATGGCTTTGTGCAGGTACATCTGTCTTACTAGTTTGATTACATTTTTTGAGGAGGTGACAAAGGTGATGGATGAGGGTAGAGCAGTGGATGTGGTCTGCATGGATTTTAGTAAGGCTTTCGATAAGGTCCCTCATGGTAGGCTCATCCAGAACATTAAGATGCATGGGATCCATGGTGACTTGACCACGTGGATTCAGAATTGACTTGTCCATAGAAGGCAGAGGGTAGCGGTGGAAGGGTGTTTTTCAGGCTGATGGTCCATGATTAGTGGTTTCCCGCAGAAATCCGTACTGGGACCTTTGCTGTTTGTGATATATATAAATGCTTTGGATGAAAATGTAGATGGGTGTGTTAGTAAGTTTGTAGATGATAAAAAGATTGGTGGAGTTGTGAATAGTGCAGAAGGTTGTCAAATGATGCAGCAGCATATCGACCAGTTGCAGAACTGGGCAGAGAAATGGCAGATGGAGCTTAATCCAGGTAAGGGTGAGATCCTGCACTTTGGGGGATCAAATATTAAGGAAAGTTATACAGTTAGTGGCCGGACACTGAACAGCATTAATGTACGGAGGGATCTTGGGATTCAAGTCCATAGTTCCCTGAAAGTGTCCACTCAAGTAGGTAAGGTTTTAAAGAAGGCGTATGGCATGATTGTGTTTGTTGTTCGGGGAATTGAGTACAAAAGTCAGGATGTCAAGTTGCAGCCTGATAAGACTCTCGTTAGGCTACTAGAGTATTGCATTCAATTCTGGCTACTGTGTTAGAGGAAGGAGGTGGAGGCTTTGGAGAGGGTGCTGAACAAGTTTACCGGGATGCTGCCTAGGTTACAGGGTATGAGCTCTAAGGAGAGGCTAGAAAAACTTGGATTGTTTTCTTTGGAGCGGTGGAGGCTGAGGGGAGACTTGATAGAATTCTATAAGATAATGAGATGTATAGTTAGGATGGACGGTCAGAATCTTCTTCCTCGAGTTAAAATGTCTAAAATTAGAGGACATGCATTTAAGGTAAGATGGGGTAAGTTCAAAGGACATATGAGGAGCAAGTTTTTTTTTACACAGAGAGTGGTAGGAATCTGGAGCACCCTGCTAGGGTTGTCGTGGAGGCAGATATGATGGGGGTATTTTAGAGACTTTTAGATAAACACATGGACATGCAAAGAATGGAGGGATATGGAACAAGAGCAGGCAGAAGAGATTAGTTTAATTTGGCATCATGTTCAGTACATCGTGGACTGAAGGGCCTGTTCCTGTGCTGTGCAGTTCTATGGTCTATACCTCGGTGTGAGATGCTACCTCTCAGAACAGGAGCATGTGTCCAACTTGAAAGGAAGGGATACACTTTTGTAGCAAATTTCAGAATTTCATTCATCACATTCATTTAATTATTTTCTTTGAAGAGTTTAAGAAAGATAGAAAGCCCTGACCATGAAAAGAAACAAGACATATGTTCCTTATTGCTTCAACGTGGCCACAGGCCACACTGAAATGAAGTGGTAAGAAGGTCAAACTCGATTTGTGCGTCGTCAACATCCTTTTCATCTACTACATTTCTTAACAATAAGAACTGATCACTATTTCAGGATCATTCTGGAATATAAAGATAACGCCAAATTCTATTTTATGTAGCAAATGGTCTTGTGAACCCCTTTCTGTGCCTTCTCCACTGTCACTTCCAATAATAATGTATGGAATGGACTTCCTTCTTTCCAAGATAGGGACCATCTCTTCAGCAGCCTTCTTCCTATCGACTGGCCCAAAAGTCAAATGCTCCCCATTCTCAAGCCCTGAGATTATATCTTTCTCTAACTTCATCCTTAGTCTCCTCATGCCCTTCTGAAGGTCATTATTTGTCTTTGTGACATGCTCACTGCTCCAACAAACTATTTGTATTAAACTGATGATCACCCAGTTGCCCCTCCTAGCTCCCATGTTAACTGATATTGTCAGCAGTTCTCTCTTCTCACATACTGTTTCTTTCTGCTTAAAATCAACACTCATGACCCAATCATCAAAAAAGTAACCAGTGACTCCACTATCTTTGTAAACTATTATGTTATCACACCATCTCCAATCTCCCTTCTCTGTCCAATGTGCTTGAATGTGTTATTATCTGTCACAGCTTTGTCTATCATTCCCAGACTCGATATTAAATCTCACCAAGCAGGTTCCTGCCACTGCTGCAGTTCCCAAACTTAACAAGACACAAATGCCACCCTTTGGTTAACTGTTCCTCATTATCCTTCTTGACCTCTTTGTAGCTGTTAATGCAGTTCAACAACCAGCCTGGTCCAACACCACTCTACTGTTGACCATGTAGATGGACTGCACTTGGTTCCGTTCTTATCTATCTAGATTTAACCAGACAAACATCTGAAATTACTACCCTACCTGCCTCTTGTATTGTTATCTCTCCTGCCTTTTGAGAATCAATTCTTGGTCCCCTTTGATTTTTCAACCACTGCTGACACGAGGCAAATTTGTCCGAAAACACAGTATCTGTTTCCAAACATGCAAACATAATGCTGTATAAAGTTATGAATATGAAAAGATTAATCTATGAATAATATTGCAGTTCCAGCTAGAACAGATTGTCTATGCAATACGGAACTGGATGGAACAGTAAGAAATCTTACGGAATTTGAACAGAGAGCAGACTGGTGAGTCAATCACACTGAAAATAAAATAATAAAATGACTCTTTCATGCTAAATCTAAGGTTTCTCTCCAGCTCTTTTGAAGAGCTACAAATAACAGGCAAATATGTGCTCGGGTGGCATTGTGGAATTTGAATTCAGTTTGAAGAGCTACAAATAACAGGCAAATATGTGCTCGGGTGGCATTGTGGAATTTGAATTCAGTAACTGGGTACGGAGTTGAAAATTAACCTCAGTAATGGTGAACATAAGACTATTATGGATTGTTATAAAAATATCTGGTGCACTAAAACTCTTTAAGGAAGGAAATCTGCTGTCCTTACTCAGTCTGGACTGCAGCTGAATCCAGATTCACAACAATGTGCTCGACTATTTTATGTTCTCTGAAATGGCTGAGCAAGCCACACAGTCCAGTGCCAACTGGGGATGGTCAGCAGATACTGACATTGCCAGTGATGCTCACATCCCATGAAAGAATAAATTAAAAAAAAAAGCTGCCTTGGCAGATGATCTTGGCTGCATTTCATATTAACAGACATAATTTCCCTACTGAGCCTTTACACTTTTCCAAAGGGATCCCTCAATAATATCTTATAGCTTTGTGCAGCCTGTAACTTCTTTAAGGGGGTGGAATTAATATATTATGTTCTCAATTTTTCACTCACTTTTCAAAAGCAATTAACTCTGCTTCCTCTTTACCCAATAAAATTGAAGACCACGGGATACCTATTACGAATTTTACTGCGGTAGTTCAGAAATAAAAAAAATTCGTGGCGGTGTCTTGAGGCAAGCCCAGCTCCCTGTAAGAAAAAAACAAAGCCTTTAACAATGTTTCAGCAGACACTGACAACAAACATATTGGTTTATTTTTAAGCGTAAGTTATTAGGATTCTATGTTCTAATTTGTAGAACCAATTTCCCAATTCTCTGGTGAATGCACACAGTTGAAAAACCCAAATTGCAATAGCTTAGTCAAAGAGGTTGGTCTTGAGAAGTGCCTTGAATGAGAAAAGATAGGCAAAGAAGAGGAGAGGTCAGGGAAAGAGTTCCAGAGTTTAGTGATCCAACGCATCATCCTCTGACACTTCCGCCATCTGCAATCTGACCCCACCACCAAAGACATTTTTCCCTCCCCACCCTTGTCTGCTTTCCGGAGGGACCACTCTGTCCATGACTCAGTTGTCCGCTCTACACTCCCCTCCAGCATCACCACACCCGGCACTTTTCCCTGCAACCTCCGGAAGTGCTACACTTGCCCCCACACCTCCTCCCTCACTCCCATCCCAGGCTCCAAGAAGACTTTCCACATCAAGCAGATGTTCACCTGCACATCTGCCAATGTGGTATACTGCATCCGCTGTACCTGTTGTGGCTTCCTCTACATCGGGGAAACAAAGCGGAGGCTTGGGGACCGCTTTGCAGAACACCTGCGCTCAGTTCGCAACGAACAATTGCACCTCCCAGTCGCAAACCATTTCAACTCCTCCTCCCATTCCTCAGACGACATGTC
>JAHRHZ010000009.1:38806722-38827279 GCA_024137785.1 Ginglymostoma cirratum
GGTCTAGGCCTGAAACGTCAAGCTTTCCTGCTCCTATGATGCTGCTTGGCCTGCTGTGTTCATCCAGCTCCACACCTTGTTATCCAGAGTTTAGTGCCCTGGCAGCTAATGGTACTGCTACCTCATTGGCTGCAAATTAAATTACAAACGCAGAAGAGGCCAAAACTGAAAGACCGTAGATGTCTCAGATAACTGGAAATTGAAAGAGGTTGCAGAAATTGAGATGCATGAAGCCAAGGAAGGATTTGAATAAGAAAACAAGAATTTTAAAATTGGGATGTTTCTTAACTAAACAAGTGAGAAAATTGTTGAACAAGACTTGACATGAGTTAAGATGTAGGCAGCACAAGTTTTGGCTGGTGTGAAGATTATGGAATGTAGAAGCAAGATGACAGCCAGGATTGCATTGGAATAATCAAATTTGGAGGTAACAAAGGCATGGACAAGGGATTCGGTAGCAGATGAGCTCAGCAATGAACAGAAACAGATTGTTATGAAGGTTGAAATAACTAACCCTTGCAATGGTGCGAATATAGATTCTAAACCACAAATCAGGTGAAACACGATACAGTTTGTAAGAAATCTGATTCAGCATCACACTGTTACAGAGGAAGGGGATGGTATCAGTGGCAAAGGAGAGAATCTGCAGTAGGATCTAAGGACACTTTGATCTTCCCAATATTTAATTGGGGAAAATTGTTGTTTATCCAGTACTGGGTGTCAGACAAGCAGATTCAGAACCATTGGTGAGGTTGAAAGAAGTAGTGGTATCAGTAGTTTATGTCTGCAAGTCGCAGCATAAATGTAAAATATAGAAGGCGGACAAAGATAGATCACTGTGAGACCTCCAAAGGTAAAGGAAAACTGGTAAACGTCCATTCAAGAGTTCTCCAAGTGCACACCTTATAAACTGGATATTCACCAGAAAAGATTAAATTCAGTTTTTTTTTACAATAAATTTTTAGCTGCATTGTAATAAGAGGCCAAGTTGAAGTGCCATTATTCACTGTGTTAGGTTTTAGTTTAAAGAGTGCAAAGAAAGAACATGATCCTACAAGTGGTTAAAATAACCCATACATTAAAATTTATACTCAACTTAGAAAGTGTAATCTCCTCTGTCACCCTTTCCATACAGGAAAAGTCAACTGGAGATATTCATGACTCAATCAGGCTTAAGTTTTATTCTCATCTTGTCAATCACAGTTTGGCTGTTTCTATTTATGAAATGCATGTTTTTTGTGACCTTCAAACTCAGTCACCAGTAAAAGTCATCTAGCATCTCTTTTTAATCTCTCCAGACGGAAACAAAATGATGCCCAGAGAATACCCCTGCCTTCCTTAAAGAAAGTTCATGTAATTGGAACATAAACACACCAGCATTTGAATTAGCAGCAGAATTGGGTCATTTGGTCCCTCAGGACTGCTCAGCCATTCAATAAGATGATGACTAATCTGTTAGTGTTTTCAATTTCACATTCCCACTTACCCCATATAACCTTCGATTCCCTTGCCTCACAAGAATCTATCTACCTTTGTCTTAAAAATATTCAAAAAAACCCATAACCATCTCCTTCTGAGATAGGGAATTTCAACATTGCACGATCAACTAACAGAAAAAAATTCTCGTCCTCTCTATTCTTAAAGGGTGACCCCCTAATTTAATAAAAACACCCCCAGTTCTGAAATAGGCACAGAGACTACTGGAGAAATTCATCCAGTCTCGCTGCATTAGTAGACAAAGAAGCAGACTTAATGTTTCGAGTCTGGCATGACTCTTCTTAAGGACTCACTGCATTTTCTTTTAATAACCCAAGTTCTGGACTGACTCAGAAGAAGAAACATCATTTCCACATTTACCTTGTCAAAGCCATTTTATAAATTTCAGTTAAAAATCACCAGCCACTCTACTGAACCCTAAGGAAAACAAACCCAAACAGTCCAGTCTTTCCTCAGAAGACAACCCAATTAGTTCCAGGTATCAGTCTAGTAAACACCTTCTGAGCTGCATCAACTGCGTCCTTCATTAAATAAGGATAGCAAAACTGCACTCAGTTTTCAAGATATCATCTCACCAATACCCTATATAACCTTTAAAGTTTTCAAGAAGATTTGTAGCTCGGGTTGTGGATGAAGTTGTCGACATGCTCGGCGAGCCGGTGGGTTTGGTTGCAAAAGTTTTGCCAACCTGCTAGGTAACATCATCAGTGCGTCTCCGGTGAAGCGTCACTGTTCCGTCCCATTTGTTATTTATATGCTCTCAGTGGTTTATACACAGGGTCTAACTCATTGTGTTTGTTGATATGTAGGTGCCACCTTTGTGATTATTAAATGCACTAAACTGGAAGAAACCCACTGACACATAGACAACATCCTCACCGGGATAAAATTCATAAAAGAAGAGGTGAACAACAACCGTCTACCCTTCCTGGACATAATGGGAGAACACAAAAACAACAGGGAACTCCAGGCGAGCGTATATAGAAAGACCGCATATATGGACCAGATACTCAATTATACTAGCAACCACACCAATGCCCACAAATGGGACTGTATCAGGACACGATTTAAACAAGCCACGATACATTGCAGCAACCTGGAACTACGCAAAGGAGAACAGGAACACTTATACAGAGTCCTCAAAAGAAATGGACACCCAAAAAGCACAATCCTTCATTACCTCTGAGATAGATGACAACAGTTCAGCGGCAAGAGTTGGGAGAGTGCATGAGGGCAGCCGGGAAGGTAAGCTTTCAGTTTAAAGGACTTACCTTGTGAGACTGCAGACTTCCTTCTTCAGCTGTGGGAGTCGGGAGAGAATGCAAGGGGACTGCTGGGTAAGTAAAATCATATATTCTGGAAGTGATTAAACCTGAAACACTACACATGTAGTATCTTCCACCCATCTGTACTGTTGGGACAGTCTCCACCTGAATTGAGCTGGGACCAATGTTCTAGCGGAAAGGCTAAATAGGCTGGTCAACAGGACTTTAAACCAGAAAGTTGTGGGGGGAAGGGAATGGTGAAACTTGTCCCAGTGGGAAACAAAACAGTAGATTAACATCTGTGGTGGTGTATTCAACTACGTCGAAAAATATGAAAGAAATGACAGGGAAGGAGAACTCAGGAGAGGTTATTAAAGTCTCCAGCACAGACACAAATGGGACAGAGTGTTTGGAAAGGGATAGCAATCAAACACTGGAAAAATGAATGATAATGACAAGAGGGAGGGTTAATACAGGGCTGAAGGTGTTATATCTGAATGCACGCAGTATAAAGAATAAGGTAAATGAGTTTGTGACACAGATTGAAACTGGCAGGTATGATGTGGTGGGCATCATGAAGATGTGGCTGCAAAGGGATCAGGATTGGGAACTGAATATCCAAGGATATACATCCTATCAAAAAGATAGACAGATGGGCCGAGGGGGTGAGGTTGCCTTTATTTGTAAGAAATGAAATTAAATCAATAGGAGGAAACGAAGTAGAGTCAGATGGTGTGGAATCTGTGTGGATGGTATTGAGGAACCGCAAAGGTAAAAAAGCCATAGTTGGGGTTGTGTACAGGCCTCCAAATAGTAGTCAGGAGCTGGGGCGCAAGATACACCAGGAGATAGAAAAGTTGTGTGAGAAATGCAAAGTCACAGTGATCATGGGGAATTTCAATATGCAGGTGGACTGGCAAAATCGTGTTGGTAGTGGATTGCAAGAAAAGAAATTTGTGGAATGTCTACAAGATGGCTTTTTGGAGCAGGTTGTGGTGGAGCCCACAAGGGAACAGGCAGCACTGGATTTAGTATTGTGTAATGAGGCAGACTTGATAAGAGAGCTTAAAGTGAGGGAACCCTTAGGAGGCAGTGATCATAAGATGATAGAATTTACTCCGCAATTTGAGAGGGAGAAGATGGGATCAGAGGTAATGGTATTACAGCTAAATGAAGGCAACTACGGAGGTATGAGAGCGGAGCTGGGCAGAATTGACTGGAGGAGGAGCCTAGCAGGAAAGACAGTGGAAGAGCAATAGCAGGAGTTTCTGGGAGTAATTCAGGAGACGCAGCAAAAATTCATCCCTAGGAAAAGAAGCATGGCACAGGGAGGATGAGGCAACCATGGCTGACTAAGGAAGTCAGGGATAGCATAAAAGCGTAAAAAGAAAGCGTATAATGTGGCGAAGGGCAGTGGGAAACCAGAGGATTGGGAAACTTACAAAGACCAACAGAGGGAAATTAAAAAAGAAATAAGGAGGTAGAAGATTAAATATGAGGGTAAGCTAGCCAGTAATATAAATGAAGACTGTAAGAGTTTCTTTAGATATATAAAGGGCAAAAGAGAGACAAAAGTGGAAATTGGACCACTGGAAAATGACGGTGAAGAGATAATAGTGGGGTAAAAAGAAATGGCTGAGGAACTGAATAATTACTTTGCATCAGTCTTCACAGTGGAAGACACGAGTAATCTCCCAAAAATTCAAGAGAGTCAGGGGGCAGAGCTGAGTATGGTGGCCATCCCCAAGGAAAATGTGCTAGTAACACTGATTGGCCTGAAAATGGATAAATCGCCTAGACCAGATGGATTACATCCCAGAGTTTTAAAGGGGATAGCTGAAGAGATAGTGGAAGTGTTAGTAGTGATCTTTCAGGAATAGTTAGAGTCAGGCAGGGTCTCAGAGGACTGGAAAATTGCTAACATGACACCCCTGTTTGAAAAAGGAGTAAGGCAAAAGATGGAAAATTACAGGCCGATTAGCCTAACTTCGGTCGTGGGTAAGATTTTGGAGTCCATTGTAAAGGATGAGATTTCTGAACATTTGGAAGTGTATGGTAAAATAGGGCAAAGTCAGCATGGTTTCATCAAGGGGAGGTCATACCTGACAAATCTGCTAGAATTCTTTGAGGAAGTAACGAGCAGGGTAGACCAAGGAGAGCCAATGGATGTTATCTACCTGGACTTCAAGAAGGCCTTTGACAAGGTGCTGCACAGGAGACTGCTGAGTAAGATAAGGGCCCATGGTGTTACAGGCAAAGTACTAGCATGGATAGAAGATTGGCTGTCTGGCAGAAAGCAGGGAGTAGGGATAAAAGGGTCTTTCTCAGGATGGTAGCCAGTGACAAGTGGTATTCCATAAGCTTCAGTGTTGGGACCACAACGTTTCACTTTATACATTAATGATCTAGATGAAGGAACTGAGGGCGTTCTGGCTAGGTTTGCAGATGATACAAAGATAGGTAGAGTGACAGATAGTATTGAGGAGGTGGGGAGGATGCAGAAGGATTTGGACAGATTAGGAGAGTGAGCAAAGAAGTGACAGATTGAGTACAATGTGGGAAAGTGTAAGGTCATGCACTTTGGTAAGAAGAATAAAAGCATGGACTATTTTCTAAATGGGGAGGAAATTCAGAAGTCTGAAGTGGAAAGATACTTGAGAGTTCTAGTCCAGGATTCTCTCAAGGTAAACTTACAGGTTGAGTCAGTAGTCAGGAAGGCAAATGCAATGTTGGCATTTATTTTGAGAGGACTTGAATATAAAAACAGGGATGTACTACTGAGGCTTTATAAGGCTCTGGTCAGGCCACATTTGGAGTATTGTGTGCAGTTTTGGGCCGCATATCTCAGGAAGGATGTACTGGCCCTGGAGCGGGTTCAGAGGAGGTTCACAAGAATGGTCCCAGGAATGAACAGCCTAACATATGAGGAATGTTTGAGGACTCTGGGGCTACACTCATTGGAGTTTAGAAGGATGAGGGGTGATCTAATTGAAACTTAGAATTCTGAATGGCCTGGACAGAGTGGAAGTTGGGAAGATGGTTTCATTAGTAGGAGAGACTAGGACCCGAGGGCACAGCCTTGAAGTAAAGAGAAGACCTATTAAAATGGAAATAAGGAGAAACTTCTTCAGCCAGAGAGTGGTGAATCTATGGAATTCACTGCCACAGAAGACATTGAGTACATTTAAGACTGAGATAGATAGGTTCTTGATTATATAGGGGATCAAGAGTTACAGGGAGAAAGCAGGAGAATGGGGTTGAAGATCTTATCAGCCCTGATTGAATGGCGGAGCAGACTTGATGGGCCAAATGGCCTAATTTCTGCTGCTATGTCTTATGGTCTTATAGGAAGACACAACATCACCAGAACCACTTATCACCCTATCATACATCAAGGACATTGCAGAGATAACCGCAAGACTACTCAAACCCGTAGGTATCAGAGTAGACCACAAACCGACCATCACCCTACAACAGCTACTGACAAACATAAAGGATCCCATACCCAAAACCAGCAAAACTGGGGTAATATACAAAACACCATGCAAGGACTGTGAGAAACACTACATAGGCCAAACCCGAAGAAAACTGACAATACCGATACACAAACACCAACTAGCCACCAAGAGACGTGACCAATTCTCACTTGTCTCACTACACACAGACAACGAAGGACACAAGTTTGACTGGGACAACACATTGATAATCACAGAAGCCAAACAGAGACATGCCATGGAATTCCTAGAGGCCTGGTATTCCACCTAGAGGTCCATCAACAAACACATTGGGCTTTCGACCCGATGTACACAGCGCTGGGAAACAAAACCAGAAGTAATACCAACCACCCCAGCAAACGGAGGTCCATAAATAACAAGTGGGACAGAACACTGAGGCTTCACAGGAGCCACACTGGCGATGTTACCTAACAGGGTGACAAAACTTTTGCAACCAAACCCACCGGCTCAGCAAGCATGTCTACAACCTCACCCTGTATAACTGAAGCAGAACATCCCTACTTTTATGTTCAGTTCCGCTTGTAATAAAGGATAGTATCACATTGGTCTTCTTGATTATGTGCTGCATCCGAATGCTAACTTTGTAAATCATGGACCGAAATATCTGGAATTCTGCTTAAAAATCAGTGCTTGATAACTTGAAGACCAGGTTAGGGTCCTGAGCCTTTGGATCTTTCTTCCTGAGAATAAGGTGGAAGAAAAGTCCTTGAATATTTTAAAGCAAAGGTCGATAGATTTTTGTTAAACACAAGTTGAAAAGTTACCAGGAGAGATGGGAATGTGGATTTGAGGTTATAATCAGTTCAGCCATGACTTTATTGAGTAACAAAGCAGACTCGAGGGGCTGAATAGGCTGTTCCTGCTCTCAATTCAGTGATTCAAAATTTTGCATTCATTCTCTGTTTAATGTTTTGCTTTTTTTATCCAGTGAACGACTTTATACTTTCCCTAACTATACTCCATCTGGAAGGTTTTATTATCAATCATTTAACCTAACCATGTCCATCTGCAACCTCATGCTGTCCCTTCGAAAAATACTGACCTAGCTATCTTTTTGTCATAAATGGTTCATTATGGAAAGAAAGCCAAGTTAGCAGTCCAGCTAGAGACCAGAGAACTTGTCTTTTCAGTATTTGAAATGTGCAGATTCATAAAACTCCTAAATTCATTCCCCATTCTGTTTGGCTGAGCCAAATACAGGGGCAGGCACGGTGGCCCAGTGGTTAGCACTGCTGCCTTACAGCACCAGGGACCCGGGTTCAATTCCCTCCTCTGGCAACTAGCTGTGTGGAGATTGCACATTCTCCCTGTGTCTGCATGGGTTACCTCCTAGTGCTCTGGTTTTGTCCCACAGTCCAAAGATGTACATGTTAGGTGGATTGGCCATACTAAATCGTCCTTTGTGTTCAGGGATGTGTAGATTAGGTAGGTTATGCAGGATATGTCTGGGTGGGATGCTCTGAGTGTTGGTGTGGACTTGTTGGGCTGAAGGGCCTGTTTCCATACTGTAGGGTTCTAAATACAGTCAGTTGTAATGGCCAGGAGGCCACTGAGATACAACTGTGTTCTCGCTACTGGGAGTATTGGACCTGGGCACAACATGTTTTTAAATTAATGCCCACCAGGATCATGCAGCCGATATAATAGGAACTGCAGATGCTGGAGAATCTGAGATAACAAGGTGCAGAGCTGGATGAACACAGCAGGCCAAGCAGCATCATAGGAGCAGGAAAGCTGATGTCTTGGGCCTAGATCCGCAGACGACATGTCCATCCTGGGCCTCATGCAGTGCCACAACGATGCTACCCGAAGGTTGCAGGAACAGCAACTCATATTCCGCTTGGGAACCCTGCAGCCCAATGGTATCAATGTGGACTTCTCAAGCTTCAAAATCTCCCCTCCCCCTACCACATCCCAAAACCAGCCCAGCTCGTCCCTTCCTCCCACCCCATATCCCACCTACGAACCTCATCCTACCCCCTTGACCTGTCCGTCCTCCCTGGACTGACCTATCTCCTCCCTTCCTCCCCACCTACACTCACCTTTACTAGCTCCATCCCAGCCTCTTGGACCTGTCTGTCTCCTCTCCACCTATCTTCTCCTCTATCCATCTTCTATCCGCCTCCCCCCTCTACCTATTTATTTCAGAACCCCCTTCCACTACCCCATTTCTGAAGAAGGGTCTAGGCCCAAAACGTCAGCATCCCTGCTCCTATGATGCTGCTTGGCCTGTTGTGTTCATCCAGCTCTGCACCTTCTTATCTCAGGATCATGCAACCAATTTGACAATCACTGAATTATAACTATTTGGGTCATTAAAAGGTGAAACTTGATGAGACTAATAATACAAAAAAAAAAGCACTGCCAGAGTAAACTCAAGTAAAAGCTGATGTGTTGCTTCTGTCCGTCAGCAGTTCCCTGCTTTTTCACTATCTAACAGCTGGTATCATTTCTGTAAGAGTTAGACTGAGGATAAATTACAGCAAGACAAAAACTAGCCAATTATACTGAAAAGGGTGAAAGGTAAGGGCATGGAAATGGTTGAAACAAGACCACATTCTTTGACCTGTCGCTCTGTACCATCTACTGGCATGTAAAAACTTTCTTCTAATGAACTCTATATATTTGATTAAATCCCTTGGTGGAAAAAAAGCCAATCATCCACAGACAAAAAATCCAAAAAGATTCAGTTATTTAAAATATATTCTATCCTCCACCAATAATGAAAACTGCAGAGAACTGCAATATGATTAAGTTCCTTAGAAGGTAAAATAAGTTCAAAATTCTTTGGAAATAATGCTTTTGTGCTTAGAAATAACAGACATATTCATACTGACAGAGCAAGTATCTGCAAGTACTCTTCTGAAAGATAAGTCTGAAGTGCTTTTGCATAATAATTTATACCTCTAAAGGCTATTCAGGAAATTGTGGTTAGAATTATCACCAAGCTATAGGGAATGAGCAGGGAAATAGGAGTAATTGGATTGTCTGATGGGCACCATGGACTAAGAGCCTCCTTTCGTACAGTATAATTTCATTATTCTATTATGGAAAACAGTGTGAAAAGCTGAGCTCTTTCTTAGCTTCAGATTTTAAATGTACACAACCATTTCCCATGCTTTTGTAGCAATGTCGACCTGACTACACATTGAGTAACTGTTGGAATATGTCAGACCAGCACCTTCAGAAGTGGTGCAAATCCTTTCAGCACCCATGATATTAATTTTGGTTCAATGATTTATAAATTAACAGCATCATCTTTGCATATTAATAATTAATAGTACACCATTTAGTAAAACTGATATTTTTTAATGTCAGTGGGGAAGCTCAGATGTCTGCTTTAGTAGCTACCTTCCAACAGAGCAGCCTTTAGAT
Source organism: Ginglymostoma cirratum (assembly GCA_024137785.1). Classification (NCBI taxonomy): domain Eukaryota; kingdom Metazoa; phylum Chordata; class Chondrichthyes; order Orectolobiformes; family Ginglymostomatidae; genus Ginglymostoma; species Ginglymostoma cirratum. Next base: position 38,816,375 of record JAHRHZ010000009.1, read on the forward strand.
GTGAGAGACCTGCTGCTACACTTGAGATAGTGAAGGGCTATTGGCATTGGAGCTGCTGACTCCTCTGTATAATAAGATCAGGTCTACACTACGTTGAGTGAACATTGATAGTCTTTATTGACTACGAGTATATTTAAGCAATGTTAAGAGAGGATATCTCTGGAATCTTAAAGTATCAGGTCCCAGTTTCATGTGATGTGAAATCATTATGACATAGTTCTTAATGCATATGCTCAGCAAAGCTACTTTTAATCTTGTTCTGTAGTTTTTTACATTTAATCTTTACTCATCACTCTGTGCAAGGCAAAATGAAAAACAAATCGATGATTGTAAAGCCCGGAGTGAATGGCTGTCAAAAAGAAATCAGAACCAGCCTGAATCTGGTCTAATACAGAAAGAAATGTTATTTGTTAAAAGCAGAAAATGTTTAAAACAACACTTTAGTTTTCCAGAGCAATTGCTGGTTACTACAAAGTTTGATTGTAGCATAGGTGTGCTAAGAGGCTAAGTTGATCATTATAAGACCTAAACTCACTGGGTCAGTGAGTTGCAGTAATCCGTTATGATGCACAGTATGGAAAAATGATACTAAATTATTTCCTTTCACTGTAGTCTTACTGGTCTGGAGCTAATGACCAGTCAGCGTGGTGCTTAATTGTAATAATGGTGTAACTTAGGAAGAATCATTAGAAGAAACTGAGCAAACAGATGTGTTGTGAATATTGAATTTCAAAGGATCATATGATCATACAGCCTAGAATGAGGCTGCTCAGCTGTTGTGTTTTTTTCTAGCTTGCTCCAAGAGCAATTTAGTCTGGTTTACTCTTTTGCCCTTCCCCATTGTGCTGCAACTTTATTTTTTCTCTTCAGGTGCTTATCCAATTCCCTTCAATAGGCTACAATTTAAATTACCTCCACTTCATTCTTAGTCTACTACAGATCTTAACCATGCACTGCATGAAGGAATGTTTCCTCAAATATCCTTTGGTACTTTTGGCATTCACTTTACTTCTGTGCCTTCTGGTTCTCAACCATTTCACCAATTGGAACAATTCCTTCCTATCTCCCATGCCCAGACTTTGAATACTTGTATCCAACCTCCCCTCTATTTTGTCTCAACAAAGAAGAATAGCCTTAGCTTTTCCAATTTATTACACCAGTAAGGTCCTTCTTCTAAGGAACCATTCTGCTACTTTTCTCCCGTGCCCTCTCTAAAGCCTAAACATTCTTCATAAAGAAGAACGGAACACAGTATTCCGGTGAAAATGAGCCAGTCCTTGAGGAATATTAATTAGAACATCCTCAATTGTGTGTTCTGATCAAGGGTCACCAGACCCGAAACATTAACTCTGATTTTTTCTTCACCGATGCTACCAGGCCTGCTGAACTTTTCCAGCAACTTCTGTTTTTGACCCTCAATTACATGTAGAAGCACTTTTACTCAACAACCATACTGTCCCTGCCTTGAGAATGCTAATCACACAGAAGTTAACATTAAGTTCCAACATTTTAGGCTAAAAATTTGTTTGTGTCATTGTACCGGGGCATGGGAATCACGTTTTGTGACCTGTTCACACCTGTTGCTATGGCAGCAAGCAGGATGCAAATTTTCTGCTGCCTTCACATTTAAATAATGACAGTCTGCAAGCCCCAATGTGACCTAAGCTGCTGAGTTCTGCATGCTCAGTAGAAAGCCTAAGGATATGTTCCAGCTAGCCTCCAGCTTGAAAAAACTGCTCAGTTTTCTTAAAGGGCAAGATATTACCAGGTGCTGCTGAATGACACTGCTAGAAAGTTAAGTAAAGGAAATGGGATGCCAGTCTGAAAGAGAGTTCTCAAGTTCATGAAATGGCCCTGAAGTCATTATTGACTAAGTATTAATGCATATTTAAAGAGTCAATAACTCTCCAATAATGTTACTGAACTTTTTTTCCAGTTAATCACCACAAACTTATTTCACTTAACGTTGCAAACATTGTTTAGCTCTTCTCTATGGCACGCAGGGACTCTGGTACTTCCTCTAGGTAAAGGTTGATAAATTGGATGTATTCATTTTGGATCTAGAACCTAAATGCCTACATCACATGCAAATGGAAAAGCTATTAATGCCATGCTGAGAGCAGGGTGAATTCAGTTGGTAGAACACATTTCAGTACCTCCACATCATGACATTTCAGCGCAACATGCTGATCCTAGGAGCTGAATGTTATGGCATTTACAAGAAGGATACATGAAGTGAGGCAGAAAGAATTTTGAGAAAATGGTCATGGAAGCTGGGTTTTGTATCCCTTTTACCTCTGCCGTAGTCTATCTGGAGCGGTGGAGGTGGAGGAATGAATTTCCCCAATAGGCACATACCTAAGCAACCAATTACAGGCTTTTCCCGCTAGTGTTATCATTTTACCTGGAGCACTAGATGCCTCAATCATGTGAAGGAACCACATGCTGAAACCTGACATCTCTCTGCATGTACCCTGTTCAGGGTGGCCTCTAATCAGGCACTCGGTGACTCACGGAGAATCCTCCTTTCTTGGCACCAATGGCTATGAGAGTGGAAACAGTACCATTTCCTCACCAACTACCCACACACTCACTCATTGAGACTTCACTGACTGACCCCAGCAATCTCCTACCCCACCTATCCTGTTTGTTTGGATGCAGTCCCAATAGCTTCCACCTCTCACAGTGGCATTGCTGAGCAACAGAACTCAAATTCAAAATGAGCTCTTGTTCTTTAAAGCAATTTGAGCCTCAGTAGCAGTTTATTAGCTGCATAATGAGCCTAAAATCCTGCTGGGACTCCCCGAAAAGTATGAGGTGGGATTATTCCAGTGTGTCATTAGGGCCATCACTACCCAAACAACATTCTGCCTCGTGGGTATTTTTTGACAAGACAAACAAAATTTCATGTTGTTGCTTTTTGTTCTTTTACAGTATTTCAGTAAAACCAATGATACATTTTGACTGTTATTTTACAGCCCAGTGTTCCATTTGAAGATGACGTGAACATTATACCTCTTTAGAAATATTACAGGTTTAATTAAGGAATTAGAAATCTCTTCAGTGCCTCATGTGGAAGTTCAAACTTGAGTATCCAGGACAAGAAGACTCTATACATCTGCTTCTACAGAAACAAGCCCATGCTTACCCGACAGTCTTAAAAACTTTCTAGACATATCTGAAAAGCAACATTTAACAATAGAATCAGTGGTGGTACGGAGGTTTCTTTGGTGCAAAAGCCATTTCTTTCAATCTTATTTGATGCTAGCCACTTAACTTTCAAATTCGCTTTGACTGTTAAAGCAATAAATTCATTTATTAAATTGGTTATTAAATTAGTTTACTCCATAGTCCTGTTAACTTTGTTATCTGGGTCATAATACTTTAGTGTTAGTGAATTTGATGTGAAATCAGAGAATGTGAACTTTGCCAAAATTAAAGGGTTAATTCCTTTCAACATTTTGATTGATTTGAAGAATTGGAGCATGGATATCTATGTGATTAAATATTGATAAGAAGAATTTTCGTCCTACATAATAAGGTTAGTATTAACCTATCATTTTCCTTCAGCTTATGATGCCTTAGAGCAATGTTGCATAAAATATGACCCACAGATCAAATCTATTCTACTTAATTGCTCTACTTATCCTGTGATGCAGTTTTTAATTACTCGGAAGATACAGTCCACTGGATGAATATTTCCGTGTAATACGTAAAAGAAAGTTAAGCCATTACCTTTGTTTTGATTTGTGAACCCAATGCCCACAATGAATGACAACAGCTTGTCTTTAAATCGCCACTAAGCTACAAAGAGGGTGATCAGGGCCAAGCATTGGTCAAAAAGGTAGGATAAAGCCAAGTACTGCAGATGCTGGAGATCTGAAATGAACAAAAAACATAAATCATTAGAAAAACTTAGCAGGTCTGGCAGCATCTGTGAAGAGAAAACAGAGTTAATGTTTCTTCAAAGGGTCACTCAACTTGAAACGTTAACTCTGTTTTCTCTTCAAAGAGACCTGCCAACCTGCCAACCTGCTGAGTTTCTCCAGCAATTTCTGTTTTTGTTTCATTAAATAGGTAAGTTGTGAGGGGCATATTGATAGAGAAGAGAGAATTAGAGAGGAAAATCAAAAGCTTAGCAATGAAACAGTGGAATGGTAGAGCAATTAAATTCAGCGATGTACTAAAGACTGGAATGAAAGGAGTACAGAGGACTTGAATGATTATAAACATGGAAAATTGACAATTGACATTGCCCCATCGGTGGTAAATGTTCCAGTAAGCCACATAACTAGGGAAGTATGGAAAGTTTTATTCTAAACAGAAGGGGTGAGGGAAACATTTGAGAAGATCAAAGAGTCCAGAAAAGGGAACAGAGAAAAGATAGCTGTATGGGAAACGATAAACAGACCTCAAGCAAGTGATGAACGGTATGAATCTAAGACTAAATGAACAAGTAAGGTGAGAAGTTACAAAAGCAATAAAAGGACAAAACTATATTCTCTTTATCAGAGGCAGTAGAAACTAAACTGATGAATTGATGGTGCAAATAGAATTAGATCAGTATGATGTGATAGCCGTAATGGAGATTGGCAGTAGGATGAAATAAATTGGGATTTCAACATTGAAGTGTACATAATACTTGGAAAGGACAGGAAGCTAGGAAAATGTGAAAGTTTGGCTATGATAATTAATGATGCTATTAGCTCAATAAAAAGAGATGGCCCAAGTTTAGGAAACCATGATGTAGAATTGATTTAGTTTGAGATAAGAAAGTATTAGGGCAATAAGTCACTTGTGAGAGAAGTCATGACAGCAGGCCAGAACAGCAAACTACCATGGACTTCTTAAACTTTTACTTCCAAAATATGTTTTTTTTAAAAGAAGCAAGAGCACTTAAAAACAAGAGATTTGGGATGTAAATTCAGTGCTATCAGGCATGTCCTATTTATACCAATAGAATGTTGTATCTATAGGGTATTAAGGAAACCAAAAAAAGAGACATGACAGGAAGGGGTAATGAGCAGGATAGCTATTTCACCATTATAGAAGAAAGCAGCTTTTTTTTGTGATTCATCCTTCAAGAAAAAGGAATTAAACCCAAATACCATCTTAATCTGTGTGTGCTCATGGAAGAAGGTATTCTAGTTAATTGAGATTCATGTGCACCAGCTTAGGTTTGAATGTTAGTGTGCTGTGAAGCTTGAAGTCAAATAACCACTTACTAGTCACCCATGTTGCAGGTAAAAGGGTTTTCATGGTCTCAGTGCTAGAAGGCAACTAATTAACAAGCAAATCAAAGAGAAACAGGACAATGGAAGGACTCTTTTGCTGCAAATGCTGCTAGCCAACAACCATTTAAATAAAGAACAAAAGGATTTTCAATTAATTGCAAAGATCAAGAAACCTAAACTGACCTCCAGTAACAACAAATATCTTTCTCTGTGCCAGGTCTGACTTCAACCAGCAGAAAATTTCCACTGATTCCTATTGACTCCAGTTTTCCTTGGGCTCTTTGGTGCCTCACTTGGTCATAGAGTCATAGAGTCATACAGCTCAGAAACAGGCCTTTCAGCCCAACTCATCCATACCAATTCGGCCAATCTAAGCTGAACTAGTCCTATTTGCCTGTGGTTGGCCCATATCCTGCTAAACATTTCCTATCCATGTACCAGTCCCAATGTATTTTAGATGCAGTTGTACCTGCCTCTACTTCTTCCTGCTGGCTGCTCATTCCACATATGTATCACCCTCTGTGTAAAAGAAGTTGCACCTCTGGCCCCTTTCAAAATTTTCCCCCTCTCACTTTAAATCTAAGCCTTCTGGTTTTGGACTCCTTTATCCTGGGGGAAAGACCTTGAAAATTCATCTTATCAATGCTCCTTGTGATTTTATAAGGGGAAACTCGGTAATTTCACCCTTTGACCTCCTATGCTCTAGGGGAGAAAAGTTCCAGCTTATCCAACAACCACTCTTTATAACTCAAACCTTCCAGTTTCGGTAACATCCTTGTAAATCTATTTTATTTCCGCTCCTTCCAATTTAATAACATCTTTCTTGTAGGAGGGCCATCAGAATTGAACACAGTAACCCAAATGTGGCCTACCCAATGTCTTGCACAGTTGTAACATACCTTGATGTCAAGGACTGTCACTCTCACCTGACCTCTGGAATTTGCCTCTTCTGTCCGTGTTTATCAAGGCTGTAATGACATCAGGAGCTGAATGGCCCTGGCGGAATCCAAATTGGGCATCAGTGAGAAAATTATTGCTGAGCAAGTGGTGCTTGATAGCATTGTTGATAACACCTTCCATCACTTTACTGATGATCAAGAGTAGACTGATAGGTGAGAATTAGCTATGTTGGATTTCTCCTACTTCTTTTGTGTACAGGACATGCCTGGACAATTTTCTACATTGTTGGTGGATGCAAAAGTTGTAACTGTTTTGGAACAACTTGACAAGAGGTGTGGCAATTTCTGGAGAAGAAGTTTTCACTACTATTGCTCTAATGTTGTGAGGACCCATAGATATTGAAGTATCTAGAGTCTCAAAACTGTGTCTTGATAACATGTTGTGTGAATTGAATCAGCTGAAGACCAGCTTCTGCAATGCCTGGGACCCCCCGGAGGAAGCTGAGTTAGATTATCCACTCAGCATTTCTTCCTAAAGATTACTGCAAAAGAGTCAGCCTCATCTTTTTCACTAATGTACTGGACTCCTCCAACATTGAGAATGGGGATAGTTGTGGAGCCTCCTTCTCCAGTGAATGTTTAGTGGCCCTAGACAATTCACAACTGGATGTGGCAGGACTGAAGTGATTAGAACTGTTCCATTGGTTGTGGAATCCCTTAGTGCCATCTATCACTTGCTGCTTATATTGTTTGGCATGCAAGCAGTCCTGTCTGGTAACTTCACCAGGTTGAAACCTCATTTTTAGGTATGCCTGGTGCTTCTCTTTGCATTCTCTCCCATACACTTCTGTGAACTATAAATGCTGTGGTTACAAGGCCAGGGCAGCAGCTAGGAGTTCTGCTGCAAGTAACTCTTATCTCCCAAACCTTTTCACTATCTACAAGGTACAAGCCAGGAATGTGATTCACTATTTGTCACTTGCCTGAATGACGTAACTTCAACAACACTGAAGAAGCTCAGCGCCAAGCATGTTAAAGCAGCCCAACTTATTTTCAATCTATCAATCATCTTCAATATTCACTCCATTCACAACCAATACACTGAGTCAGCAGCGTGTACCATCTACAAAACACACTGCAGTAATTCACAGTACCTTCCAAACCGCTGATCTCTACTACTTAGCAGGACAAGAGCAGCAGTGGAACACCACCACTTGCAGGCTTCCCCCTAAGTCACTCACCATCCTGACTTGGCAATATGTTGCTGTTTCTTCACTGGGCCAAGAGTCAGGAGTTGCTTTCAAACAACACTGTCAGTTTATCTACACATCAAGGATTGGAGTAGTTTAAGAAGGCAGCTCAGCACTACCTTCTCCAATACAACTGGGATGGAAAATTAATGTTTATTCAGCCAGTGATGCTTATATTCCAAGAATGAATTTTTAAAAATTATTTTATGCATATTTTACTATCAGAATGATAAATTTTCACAATCCCAAAAGGTAACTTACCTTTTCTAAAGTCCAGGCTTTCTCCCCCAAACTTAGAGCTGATCCAAAGTAGTACCTTACCGCTCCAAAAGTGTGACCTGCATTATCAAATGAAATGCTTTGAGAACAAACCTGCTCTTACCTGGTCTAATCTCTACACTCTTGAGTTCCACATTCCAGGAACTCCAAAATCTGAATTCAGTTAAGGCATTTAAATTGCTGCCATCAAGAACTGCTCACATTCAAACCACAATCCATCTCTCCCTCCATGGAAATTTGTGTTGAAGGTTTCTGGATTGGGTCTTCTTCCAGCACTTTTTGTAATGACAGAGACGCTGCTTATCGTGGTGAAAATCTGGGTCTTAGCCTTCATTCTTGGGTCCTTGAAAAATGAATGTACAGAGGGATTTAGGCTGATTATACATTCTCACAGACTCCTTTAGTAGCTTAGAAAATACATATTTATTTTTGTACCTCAGCAAACTTCTGAAAAAAACATGCAGCTATGAAAACACTTTGTCCTTTGCCTTAGTTGCAAAACAGGAACTGTGATTAGCTGGAGTACTTAATGTGCTCCAAGGCCATCATTATTTTTCAGAGTTAATTAATATGGCAATTGTTCAATGATCCATCAAATATCTCTCAGTCTCTCTCACAAAACAAAGGTGAAATGTGCAATAATAGGCTGAGGGAAACTAGGTACATTTTTAAAAGTTCCATTGTTCACTACAGCCCTGTCCAGTTGATTTGGATAACAGTTCATATATTTCTTTATCATATATTTTATTGTAAAATAACTAAACTAATAACTGACATACACTTATTGAATAAGACATGTGACTTTTTTTAAGGTTGAGAAACACTAGAATATGCAGCCATGAATTATGAACTTGTTTATTCTGATACAATGTTTTAATAATTTCAGATTCCGTCATGGAAAAATATTTGTGTTTACCTTTTTGTTTTGTTGCATTAAGAGATAAGGAAACAGTCTCCTGATCTTTCTAACACCACAAAAAAATCACTTTTCAGGACATTTTGGGGCCATGTTTTGAGCGACCTGGAGTAATCGTTTTAACAATACTACAAGAAGCAGGAGCAGGACCATTGAGCCTGCTCTGCCATTCAATAAAATCATGACTGATTGCAGCCTAAACTCTACTTCCTTGCCTATTCTCCCATAACCCTTGGCCACTGTACAGCTATTCATGATACAATTTAAAACTTAGATTGTGAGTTAGAGCTTGCAAAACCTAAAGCATAATTTAGACCTATGTGTCAAGACAGGCTACAGAAGTCTCATTTCAACAGTAAAATGAGTCTTGTATTTATTCATGGGGACACTGAAAAGACTCATCCCACTAAGAAATGGACTGATACCCATGCAGGTTGATCACAAAATTGCCCTGAAAAACTGGACATTTTTGCATGTCTCCTACATTGGAAATTAGTTGCAATAATGTTGACATGGGCTCTATAGTCAACTATAGAGCAGGAAAAAAAAAATTACTTGTAAACATTCTTGAAATAAAGTGGCAACATCTTTTAAGGGACAATGTATTTGTTTGGGGTGCCAAGTACTGGCATTTGTGGTTGGTGTTGTTTGCTGTTAAGTGATTTTGAATGAGAAGATGCTCTCCCCTTAGATACAACTTAATTTATTACAAATTAGCAATCATTAATAACATAAACATAGTTATTAAGGGAATTGGGAGGCCTAGACAGAACTATGAAAATCTTAGCTGTTCCTTCTTCCCAGAAGGAGAAACCAGCAAAACCAGCACATTGAGTCTGATTCATCTTCTACACTATAAAATGGAGCTCCAGAGTAAGTAAGTATGTTCATTTTCAGTGTTAATATTTTGTTTTACTGTTCTGCTCTTTGAATTATCCCCTCTCAAGCATGAATGGCATGAAACAGATTAGATGGACCTTATTGCAGTCACCAATATCAATCTTTTCAGAATCATTACTTCATACAACACTTGATAACTGAAACCATTACAGAGCTCTTGTCTGTGTTTCTAGTATTGACATATTTTATGATGACTGGAGGCTATTTTATTGGGGGCTTGAAGTAAATAATGTTTTATTATCCTTGTAAGTAAAGAGCGTGATGTTCTCCGAGATTAAAGATGCCGACTTGTGGAGCACCTTCTAACCTACAATTTGTAGAATAAAAAGCACCATCCCAGAACATTCAAGATTACATTTATATTTATTCTTTAAACAAAATCAAAACATTGGAATCATGAAATATGATGCTCAACCCTCGTTTATTTTATTGCATTTACTCCGTAGTACAAAGTTATTACATTTGAACGTATAAATTAGGGCAAAAGTAGAGCATTCAGTCCCTACAGTCTGTTCTGCCATTCAAGAAGCCCATGGCTAATCCATCTGTAGTTCACTTTCACATTTCTATCTCCTACTGAAAGCCCTTCATCACCTTGTCTAACAAGAATCTGTCCACCTCTGTCTTAAATATTCAATGACACTACCTCTACCACCTTCTGAGGCAAAGTTCCAGAGTCACATAATCTCCTGACAGAAAATATTTCTTCTAATTTCTTTACTGAAATTTCCTAATCTTTGAATGTAGTGCCAATAACTGTACTGACCCACAAGTGTTCGGCACTGATTCTTTCAATGTCCACCTTGCCAAGACCATTCAGGACCTTGTACACTCCAATCAAGTCAACTTTCAGACTTCTAAACTCCAGTGGAGAAAAATCTCATCCTGTTCAACCTGTCCTCAAAAGACGAACAGCTCAATGTAGGTATCAATTGAGTAAACCTCTTATGAATCACGTGCAATGAATTTACATTCTTCCTTATCAAAACTGCACATGGTATTTGAAATGTAATCTCACCAACCCCCTGTTTATCTAAAGGATAAAATTAGTTCTTTTATGTTTAATTTCTCTTATAGTAAAGCACAGCATTCTGTTCACCTTCTAGATTATGTGATATATCCATATACTAACTTTTTATGACTCATGAACAAGAACACCTAAATCCTTCTACATTTAAGAATTCTGTAGTTGTTCTCCATTTAAACAATGGCTCTTTGTTTTTATTATTCTTCCTGCCAAAGTGAACAATTCCATATATTCCCACGTTCTCAATTTATTTATATCCACCCTCAAATTCCTTATGTCTTTGTCACAACATACTTTCTTACCTAGATAACAAGCATGGGGCTGGGTGAACACAGCAGGTCAAGCAGCATCATAGGAGCAGGAAAACTTGACGTTTCGGGCCTAAACCCTTCATCAGAAA
>JAHRHZ010000009.1:38827679-38894476 GCA_024137785.1 Ginglymostoma cirratum
TCGTCAAGTTTTCCTGCTCCTATGATGCTGCTTGACCTGCTGTGTTCATCCAGCCCCATGCTTGTTATCTCGGATTCTCCAGCATCTGCAGTACCTTTTATCTCTGATACTTTCTTACCTATCTTGGTGTCATCTGCATTTAGCTAGCATTCCTTCACTCCATTCATCTAAGTTTTGAGGTAAATTGTAAAGAGTTGAGAGTCCAGCACAGATCTATGCAGGACTCCACACATCTGATACTGCTAATCAGATCTATTTATGCATTGTCTGTTTTCTGATAACCACCCAACTTCCTATATATCATAACAACTTATACCAACACCATGAGGATTTATTTTCTGTAATTGCCATTGTACCAGCACTTTATCAAAAGCATTTTAGAAATCCGAGTACAATTTTTCATGATTGATTCTAATATATTCCCAACAACCACAGGCAAGCTTACAATATCCTATTTTCTGGGTCTCTCCTTTTTTGAGTAAACGGCTTATATTTGATAGTTTCTAGTCCAATGCAACCTTTCCTAAATCTAGGGAATTAAAAAAAAAATTACACCAACACACGAACTACCTCAGGAACAATCTCTTTTAAGATCCCAGGAAGAAGTCCAACTGGATCCAGAGGCATTTTAGCCTGCAGCTCCATCAGGTTGCTGAATATCACTTCCTTATGGTTGTAATTTTACTACGTGCCTGTTACCCTTCCACTTCCTGATTATTGACTAATTAGAAATGATTCAAATATTTTTCACCTATTAATAATTGTGGAATGAGGTCCTGTGATAGAAACCTCGGGTCCAAATCTCACTCCAGGACTTAATACACACAGAATGTGTACCTATAAGTATGGAAGTCTGTACATTCTTCCAATATCCCTGTAGGAGACAACAAAATCAGGAGTCTCCAGTCAGTCATGTTTGATGTGGAGTAGAACCTGTCAAGCTATATGCACTGGTGACCTGTTCTATATAAAACTAACTACTGAAATAGTCTTAATAAATAAGCCCATAAGACCTTAAGATATAAAACTAGAATTAGCCACTCGGCTCATCGAGACTGCTCTATCATTCAAACATGGCTGATTTATTTCTCATTTCCATTCTCCTGCTTTCTCCCCATAACCCTTGATCCCCTCACTGATCAAGAACCTAACTCTCTGTCTTAAACGCACACACTGACTAGGTCTCCACAGCCTTCTGCAGCAAGAAGTTCCACAGATTCACCACCCTCAGGCTAAACAAATTCCTCTTCATTTCAGTTTTAAAGGGTGGTTCCTTCATTCTGAGGCTGTGTCCATGGGTCCTAATAGCAGAAACATCTTCTTCACATTCACTCTACTCAGGCCTCTCGGCATTCTGCAAGTTTCAATGAGATCCCCTCTCATGCTTCTAAATTCCATTAAGTAAAGACCCAGAGTCCTCAAATAGCAAGCCCTTCATCCCTGGAATCATTCTTGTGAACCTTCTCTGGATCCCCTCCAACAATAGAACATCGTTCCTTAGATATGGGGCCCAAAATTTCTCACAATATTCCAAATGCAATCTGACCAGGTCTTTATACAGCTTCAGCAGAACATCCCTGCTCTTCCATATTAGCCCTCATGAGGTGATTGCTAACATTGCATTTGCCTTCCGCGCTACCATTTGAACCTGTATGTTAACCTTAAGGGAATCCTGAACTCAGACTCCTAAGTCCCTTTATGCTTCTAGATTTCCCTGATTAGAAATTAGTCTATGCCTCTACTCTTTCTACCAAAATACATAACCTCACTCTTTCTCACATAGTTTTCCATTTGCCAATTCTTTGCCCATTCTAACCTGTCCGTGTGCTTCTGCAACCTCCCCATTTCTTCAACTCGACCTGTCCCTCCCCTCCACATATCTTTGTGTCATCTGTAAGCTTAGCATCAATGCCCTCGGTTTGTTCGTCCAGGTCATTAATGCATAACATGAATAGTTCTAGCCCCTGCTGATTTCTGCAAATCACATTTGTTTGTCTCCTGTCTCACAAACAATGATGAAACTTTACATCTAATTAATGATCACGGGTGATAACTGACCAATTGGGATGATTTCATATGTATGTCAGTGCAAGACGGTTGAGGGGGTGTTGGTGAAACTATTCAGATATGCTATGATACATCTCTGAAACAGGGGGACTTGACCCAACTCTCTTGGCTAGAGATAGGGACACTACCATTATGCAACAAGGGCTTCCATAGGCTGTATAGTATAGCTGGGTTGGCAATTAAACTGCTATTTGCTCAATGAGAACAATATTGACATATATTATCGACTTTACTATTTGGTCCACAGGCTTTCTAGGTTGTCATGAAAACCTGATGAGAATTAAGAACGTAGTGGGAATTCTCTCAAAGCCAACTTAAAAGGACACCTGCTAAGTGGTGATAGATATTCAGTGTGTGCCTCGTCATCAAACCCATCAACAGCCCCAGTACTGAAACACAACAGCACAGCAATAAGCATCAAATCAATACCTGACATAAGATTAAACTAGCCATCAGCATACTGATGTTGTGTTGTAGCTACCTCCACCACTTTTTGCTGTATACATGAAGACCCAGATAGCGGTAATATGTAAATTAGTCCTGGCAATTTATTTATTTATTGCATGTTATCATTTGAACAGCATGCAGTTTTCTCACTAATGAAACCAAGTCAACATGATTGAAGCAAAAACAGAAATGGCTGGAGAAACTCAGCAGGTCAGACAGCGTCTGTGGGAAGAAAGCAGAGTTAACATTTCAAGTTCCACGGCTCTTCATTAGATCTTAATATGATTGTATATATGATAATCATACCATTTCCAAAGGCAGGGATGCCAAATCTCCATTGAATCCCAATGCTTCTCCTCGAAGGAGATCTGTCGAGGACCACCTCTGTTTCCTCCCTTACCTTGGTGTTCTGTACTGTCTTCTGCAACTTCTTTGACAGCAATTATGGTTCTAAACTCCAGGCACAAGGGCAGCAGATGCATACGAACATCACATCTCCTATTACTCCTCCAAGACACACACTATCCTGAGTTGGAACAATATCACCATATCTGTACTGTCGCTGGGTCAAAAGCCTGGAACTTCCTTCCTTATGAGTTCTATCATTGTAACTACACCAGATGGACCGCAGTAATTCAAGAATGTAGGTCACCACCACCTTCCCAATGACAATTAGGGATATATGATAAATGCTGGTCTTGCTTGTGGCACCTATCTCCCATTACAATAAAGGAAAGTGAAGTGGATGCATGAATAAAATGGCATATATTTACTTGTTTGATGGAGTGCTTTTGTTGAGGCTCACTACCGGGGGAAAATGATAAGGTCACACGAGGCTGAGGACTGAATGAGAGTACCGAATGGATAGCTGGAATATGGAGAATTGTTGAAAAGGAAAAATGTAGATAGACATCCAATATTTTACGATGAGGTGTGAGGCAATGCAACCAACATAACAAGGCAGGCTGAAGTGGTGGTGAAGTGATACATTCAACCACAAATAGGTGAATGTACAAAGTATGCACTTTTCCTGACCTGCTTTGCTCATTAACCAATTCTGATCATATATCCAGATCAATGTAACCTCCTTTTGGCTCATTTGCAAAATCCTTCTTTCGGCTGCAGGTTTCTTGCTTCCTTGTGAGAGAGGAGTTTCTCTCTCCAACTTTTCACAAAGGCACTCCTGTTCTCATTCTAGCATGTCCATGGAGCCTTTGTTGAAAAGGGCTTGGCCTTTGAGCATCTGGGTTCCAGTGTGATACTTTCACTTCTTGTCCTGCTAATTCCAACTCTTTCAACTTACAAGATCGGGCCTCTTTAAAGACTGAACTGAAAAGCTGATCGTGCAGGTCCACATCATGGAAGCTGCTGATGGTTGGACGAGAAACCCAGGAGTAAAATGCTAATGTGGTAGCTTCATTAGAGAGCCACTGCCAGACATGTTAAGATGTTTTCCAGATTTGTAATGTAAATTCAGATTCCCCATTGTCTGTACTGCTCCTGCCAATTAATGTGTTGGTTTAGGTTCTAAGCTCAAGTCACTTTGACTGACAAAGCTATAAGAAGCATCGTTAAATGTAAGCCAGTAAAGTAGCCTCCTTGACTCAAAACCTTCCTTACCTTTTCTTGACTTTCATCTACTCTTTTCTGTGGTCAGTGGGACATCCACATGATGACAGTCAATGTTAATTTTAGTTTAGCAGATCAGCGCCATATTGTCAGAAACATGACACATTTAACCCTTATTTTTTAATCTTGCTTTACATGCATCTTTACTCTAGACTGGACAGATCAGAAACAATCTGCAAGTGACATTAAGGTCTACAATGCAGTCATGGTTCAAAGACCATCTAACAGGTAAACGTAAAAGAAGAAGTTTCTTAGTGGGGCAGGAATAGTTTTCCATAGTTTAGTAGGAACCATTTAGCCTATCTTACACTGGATCTGCCTTCCCTCCTCCACCCTCCAATTTGTGTAGCCAGAGCTCCCTGAATGGGTCATCAGAAATCATTTTCTAATCTTTCATCATATGGAGTTAAAACCAAACTGTGGGTTAGATTTTTGTTTTACAGATTATTCAATGACATGGATAAGTCAAGAATCATCTTGAAACTCGATTTCAAAGCAAAGCAATACTATTTATTATACATTAATATAAAATGCTGCTGTAAATGGTGATTATAAATCCTAAGATCTGATAAGGATTATGGAACTTAATTGAGTATACATGTCTGTGGTGTAGTCAGAACTGATGCAGAGTCCAGAGCCTAGAGTGTTCCTTCTAGAGTCTTCTTTTAATGTTCACACAGTGATTTTCATACTGAGTGATATATAGCTCTGTGATATTGTTGAAAGTCTGCTCCAGGATCCTAAAACTTTTATTCACCATTTATGGATTCCTTTTTTGCGTTATCAGATTTCTTCCCTGAATACACTGCCTGCCAGGTTTCAGGAGAAACTATCAAAATATTTATATAAGTATATCCAACTGTTAATATTGGCCAGCTTCCACATCCATAGAATCTCCAAAACCATAGTTCCTATTCAAACCACTTGTTCTTAAAGATATTTATTGTCAAAATGTTCAACATTGCATAAACCTAATAATCAGTTTCTATTATAAGCCGTGCATTACCTGACTTACAAATTCCTTCATTAATAAAATTAGGCAGTTATATTTCATTAAACTCAGTTTTTTTGTTTTCAAAATGAACGTAAATATCACTGCAAAATAAATATCACTCATTCTGATAAAGTGTGAAAACATTGACACAGTCAATAACTCAATTTTGCCTATGTTATTACATCCAACCGTATTGAATCACTCAGTCAAGCAGATTATTAGTCAATCATAATTAATTGGCTTGAAGCTAATTAGCTATTCTAGAAATTAAGGGATGCTTTATCTTGAAGAACCATTTCAAATTAATATGACATCATACCTAAATGAAAAATAATCTGTTGATTTAATGCATTTTGAATGTAATTATAATTATCTTTCTGATTCTGAAGCAACTTTTCTTTTACTTTGATGCTTTGAGAAATATAATAAGAATGTAGAACTGATTTGCATGCATCTTTAGTCAATTCATTAATGTGCAAAAAGTTTATTTGCAACAAAGTAATCATTTGTGCAATAAACAAAATGATCAATGCAAACCAAGTACTACTCTTGATGATATTGAGATGTGAGTATCTACATCAACTAACAATCTGTTCATTTGTTTGGTAAGACAGAACTTGAGTGTCGCTTAAAAGAAAATCCAAGTTTTTCATCTCGTACTCATCAGGTCAATTTGCAAGAAATACCAATGTTAAAGGACAACACCAACATTTATACTGTGTAAGAGAAGAGTGCTGATTGGTTTGGTTGACTCAGAAGAGTAAAAGCATTCAATGCAGAATGCATCTGTTTGACGACGACTAATTGTTAACTGCTAAGTTTTGTTTAAACTTAAAACTAGGCAGGTTGATAGTGATTTGCCAAAGCATTACCTGAGTAGTGAGCCAGAGAATTAATGTTGCCTATTTTGTTGAGATGGAATAGGCACAGGGAGAAAGAACATCTACACGCACTGTGCCAGTTATTCATTATTTTAGTTTCTCTATCATAACTGTTATTACTTGACTGAATCAATCAGGAGGTTATAAATCTGTTTCTGTCTGTCGTACAAAATCAATGATTTGAGCTACCTGATCAATTAACAATGATGACTGCAGCCTTTCAGAATGTTTAGGATTTGATTTCCCTTCGATGGGTATTTTTGGTACAATTCTTAAAATATTTGTTACATTATTGGAATTTGCACCCACCAAGAAACATTGTTTAAATACCATTGGATTTACAAGTGGATATTCAGAGTGAAGATAATTTTCAGAAGAGTGCATTCGTGAATGCAGAATCAGTGCATCAGATTTGGATGGAACAGTGTATCTCATGGAGTACCATGTCAGACTGTCTAATTTTTTTTCATTCTTCAAACCAAGCATTTTTGTTATTGCTACTTGCTGAAGTTACAAGCTGATAACAGTACTGTGGGCATAAAGGAACATCTTGGATATTAGTGAATGGTGGGATGAGAAATTTATTTCCTTAAGCAAATCAAGGATTGAGGAAGAAACAAATTTGGCTGAGGAGGACAGTGAATTTAACGTTAACTTGGATACAAAAACAAGGACTAAAGAAATTGAAAGAGAAAAAAAGAACTATTGTGTCACCCAAGTGTGTTAAAACTTCTTCCTTTAATTAGCATTCACCATGTAAAGGTATAGATCTAACATTCACAGTTGAGGTGGATAGGGGCAACCTGATGATTGCTATGTCCTGTTGACTGTGATGATATTGATGATTGTTCTCTGGGAGCCCTGGATCTAAAGGTCCCTACCTATGTGAGTCTCCTGAAAATGTACAGGTCCACCATTCTTGCCAAAACATCCTAGAGATCATATGTTCACTGGCAGAGGAGAGGAAGAGTGGCAGAATACTGTGAAGAGTCCTGAGATGAAATTGTTATGATGCTTGATAGGCACTCCTCTCAGTAGGTGTTCTTAGCACCTCCCTGACTCCTTGCTATGAAGGAGCACCTAGAAGAAGAATGAGGAGCATCAATCCTGACTTACCTTGCCATTGATGCACCCTTTGAAACAGGGATGGACTGCAGGCCCAGGCATACATCCAGCATGACTTTGTGTTCTGCTGGATCTGGGTCCATGCATTGGTGACCAACTATACTGTCCAACAATTTTATATTAGTGACTACATATCAAATTTATTTAATTGTCTGTAAAAAGGATTTGAGACCTTCAATAGTTATGGAACACGTTATAAAAATGGTACTGCCTCACAGCACCAGGGACCCGGGTTCGATTCCACCCTCGGGCAACTGTCTGTGTGGTGTTTGCACATTTTCCCTGTGTCTGCGTGGGTTTCCTCTGGGTGCTCCCACAGTCCAAAGATGTGCAGGCTAGGTAGATTGGTCATGTTAAATTGCCCATAGTATTCAGGGATGTGTAGCTTAGGTGGGTTATGGGGAATGGGTCTGGGTGGGTTGCTCCGAGGGTCAGTGTGGACTGGTTGGGCTGAAGGGCCTGTTTCCACACAGTAGGGATTCTATGATCTATGATAAAAAATGTAAGCTCATCCTTAAGTGAGGAAATGAATTCTGTTTGTCTGTTTTAACTTCTTGATGCACCACAGGACCAAATTACCAGCCCTGCACTGCAACCATGTCTCTATTCCAGTGATATAAATCATGATAATTGAATTTGCCAATAATTTGTTTTTATTTATGATGTGAGAAAAAGCCAAACACTTCATTGCACATCCAAGGTTATTTCTATTATTCAGTTAGCAACAGTTTAGAAACGTGAAACCTGACTCAATATTTATTTTAATCATATCCAAAGGATGACTTTTATCTGCAATGTGTACAGGGAACCAAGACCAAAAACTGATTCTGCTTCTTACCATTGAGGTAATACTGAAGGTCAAGTGAGACGATTTTTAGTTGGCCAATTTCTTAATGTAGCCTTTCAATTATTGCGTTCCTAAATGTAAAATGTGTAGTTTCTATTGCGAAATGACAGCTAACCATACAAGACTATCCTGCTAATACTGACTTATGTGATGCAATGGCCATTATATTCCACATTTCTGTTCTTTACACAGAAGAGATCAATGTCTTGTCTAAATGTACAATAATTCAGAAAATAATTCAATAGTTCATATTATAAACCAAATTCAAGATAATCCAAATAAATCGGAGGTGTTTAAACTGTATAGTTATCTGTAATTAGCTGATAAACTTCTATAATGTTCTATTCAGCTGGGCAGTACCATTTTGTAGACAGCCAAGGGAAGACTTTAAAGCTAAGATTCTTGTGCTTGAATTCACTTTTCATGGTTACTGGTTCTTTAGTGTTATTAACTGAAAGTGTTTTGTAACTAAAATAAACAATTTTACGTGAAGGAAAAAACACAGGGTTAACGTTTTGGGTCCAGGTGACTGCTTGTGTTTTTTCCTACACAAATGCTACCAGACCTGCTGAGCTTTTCCAGCAACTTTGTTTTTGTTCATGATATACAGCATCCGCAGTTCTTTTGGTTTTTATTTAAACAAATTTACTGCCAATCCTGTACTGTACATGTAACATTGTTCTTTGTGATTTGCTCAAATATGTGCATATAAATTCAGTAACACACTGCCCAGTTTTTGGTTAATGACCAAGCTACTCAGCTGTCCAACCTGATAGTTACAAGTATGCATACATTTCATATTGGAATCACGTGATCCATCAGAGTGACAAAAGAAATGTCAGGTCCACAGGTGAAACACCTTGTTTAGTGTCATTCTTCTATATCGTTGAGGGTTCAGTTTCCTGGAAATCACCACTAACGATGAATTCATGAGTGGGGAGCTTAAAAACATACGGTAAAAATAGGGTTAGATTCCCCAACTCAAAGATTATGACTTTTTGCCTTTTTTAGGTGGTTAAAATAATAAATACTAAAATATCTGAAATAAAAATTAATATTAATGGAATAAAACATTTAAAACAAATGTTGTGTATTTAACTTATCAAGTGAGGTGAAATGTTCTGCGCAACAGAGCCGGACATTGTTAGGGGATGTTATGGGTGATTGCTGGATGTGGGAAGGGGAGGGCAGTGCAGACGTGCCTTACTCCCAGCTATTCTCCTACAGTGATGCTCCCTCATCCTCCTCTTCCATCTGGCAGATTTTCTTAAGGCTTTCCTCAATTTGTTCATCCTCCTGAGCATCTATGTTGTTGTTTGTGGAGGGTTGAGGGGAAGCACTGCGGAACAGAACAGGTAGGAAGAATAGTGTCAGCGTTGTTGTCACGCCTGCAATCAGGTATCCTTGAGGAGCTCGACGTAGGGGAGACTTGCCACCTCGCCTGCCCTCTTGAACTTTAGGCTTGGTTCAAGAATGGGGTCAGATTTTCTGCCGATGATGTTAAGCACGGATGACAACTTCACTGATTAAGGGGCTTGACCATGGGAAATCTTCAATGTCACCATCACTGTCCTTGCCCCAGTCATTGAGACCCTTATTAGCCATCTTGCCCAACTCCTCATTTGTTGGTTCTTCATGGTTCGTTTCAGTATGTCCTCAACTTAGTCCTTGCTCATGACTTTGAAGCTTTTCCTTTCAATCTCCTTGGCCAGACGTAGGATGTTCTTGATTTCACCATCAATGCTGGAGAAACCTTCAAAGTTGGTCACACTGTCAGACCAGTCCTTCTTCCTGCAGTCGTTGATGGCGGACTGTATGACCTCCTCCTAAGTGGCATGGACAAAGTCAATGATGTGACAGATGTTGAGCTGTTTCCAGAAGCCCATCAGCATCAGGTTTTTGTCTGTAGACAAGGCTCGGCCAGCAGTCTGCTGTAGTGACTCTTGAATGCTTTGATGATCCCCTGGTCAAACGGCTGTTGTGCAGCATATAGAGATCTTTGATGTTTGGGAAGGCACTCCGTATCTGATCCTTATAATGAACAGGATGAGAAGAACTTTGAAGGCGAAGTTCTTTGATTGGAAGTACTTCTTGATTTCTGGGATGAAACAGTTGTTAAGCCAATTCCAGAAGGTATGACCGGATGCCAGGCCTTCTTGTTAGACCTCCAATGCATAAGCATATGGTTCTTGTTGTTTCCCTTGAGGGAACAAGAATCCTCAGCCCAGTGGGCCATCAGCGGCTTACACTTGAAGTCTCCTCTAACACTTATAATAACTTGATATGATTCTTGAAGCCTTGAATCCGGGCACTTTGATAACTTGTTTGGTCATGTACATGCGGAATCCCATTTGATCACAGAAGAGGCTGGTTTGGTCGACATTAAATACTTGGTCACTTCTATATCCCTTCTGCTGAATCAGCTTGAGGAACATTTGCACAAGAGTGTTGGTCAGCGCAACCAGCCTTTCCACTCAGCTTGATGTTGTGAAAACCATAACAATTCATAAACCTTGCTAGCCACCCCTTCCTGACTGTGAAAGACTTGGCATCCTCCATCTCTTTTGTTAGGTGCTCATAGATGCACGTCTCTTGCTGCCGCAGGGCGTAACAATGCAGTACAGTCTTCCTGTTCATCACCATCTCCTTGATCCACAAATTAAGCCACTCTTCCATCATCTCATAGTGGCTAACTCGAACCACAGATGTCATGTTAGCACTTTGAGGAGCAGATTCCTTCAAACCTTTTCTTATTTTGGCCTCTCTGCTTCTGATCGACTGAATGGTAGATTTACTGAGGCCAAACTCATGGCTTACCATACTGGCTGACATACCATTTTGCAGTTTATCCAACACTTATCCGTTTTCATTAAGCTTTATCACCACCTTCTTGCAGTTAGGCACACGAGTACTGCCATCGCTTGGGACCCATCACAGCACAGGCGCTAGGCCGCGATTGCCGCGTAAGTGAAAGTGGTCATGAATAAGCGAGTTTTGCCTATGGATATTGAATGATTGGTTACTTCTTTTTTGGCATGAATAAGCAAATTCGCAGTTTGTGATTTTGCGGATATGGCGGAATGACTGTAAGTGCAAATGAGGGATCAGTGACTGCTTGTATTCTCCTTAGTAAGAATGACGTCTTGGAGACAGTCAATGCTGGTGTACTCAGTAAAATTGGAATCAGCAAATATCAGCAAGGAAGGGTTTTAAAATGTACTTTTCTGTAACTGTATCTTGCAAGTACCCTACTATACCTCCGGATCCTATACTTGAAGGACTGGACCTTCCACTCTCCCTACATCCACACCTGATCATTGGAGCTCCCTCTCAGCCTGCTTTCTATCTCTCAATTCATAGCTCCTTTTAATAGACTGTCCAATTTAACAGTAGCTGCAGCCAAACCGTGGGTTCTTCTTTGCTAACTAGCTGTTCGTGTTCTTACAATCCATTTCAATGTCACCCAAAACCCAATATCAGTCTGCCCTGTGTCTGACCACATATGCAGGGGCAATATGCACTGTGATACCTCCCAGAAGCCAATTTCTTCCCCATGTCCTGGACACACCCAGATTTCTACAACAGGAGGCTCACCCTATCAAACAATAACCTTGTTAAATTACTTGAAACAAATTTAAGAACGAACTCAATACAAAAAAAATGAGAATAATGCATGGTGATAAACGAGAAAGTTACACCATTGAACAAGGATAAACAAAGGTACAGACAATAATAGAGAGTAGGACAATAGGATATAAAAAAAAGAATAGGCTATTTATCTCTTTGACCCTCTTAGTCATGCCTTTAGATTATACATAATCTACTCTCACTTCTATTTACCAGCCTTTGCCCTAAATCCATGTGGTAAATTATTCTGTTTAGATTTATGAATTATACGTTCCTCTGCGTGCATGCATAAACACGCAGGAAAGGATGTCACTTACTGCTACATTACATTCTGCACATTGAACAATGTATCAGCCCAGAGCACATGGAGTGATCTGAGAAATACATTTGGTGAAGCCCTGGCATTAGAGTCTAAAAGTGCAATTATTTTGAACTTCTAGCAACCAAAACATGTATCACTATTTATACCATATCTGATGGTATTGCTTATCTAACCTGAAGGGGTTTAGCGTGCAGGAAAGGGTGGCTGTCTGTTGGTGATGGTGCTGAAAGTTTTTGATTTATACTCCCTATTACTTGAAATTTGGATGCTTCCTCGCTTCACTCTCCAACAGCCTGCTACTAATTTTATGATTTTATTGTAGTCCCCTCTTCCGGGTTCTTTGCTTAGTAGGAGCAGTTTCTCTACTTGTATCCTTTTCATCATTTTACATACCTCAATTAAATGACTCTTCAAACATCTATGTTTATTGAAATAAAAGTTATAGGTAAGGACCCTGTCTACTTCATTTAGCCCCTAATTCTGGCCAATATGCGCTGCACCCCATCATAATCTGATATCTTCCTCGTAAATCATGAAGCACAGCTTTAAATGTAATATTCTGGAAAGGTATCTAACCATGCCTTTGTACAACTAGAGCATAACCTCCTCCCCTTTGTATCCATGACTTCCTGAAATAAAGGCCAACATTCGATTAGCCTTTTTGATTGCTTTTTTACCGGTCCAATAGTTTTTAGTGATTTTTATACATGGACACTCAAATCTCTTTGCTCCTCGACAGTTCCTCATTGCTCACTGCTTAGAAAATAAATTGGTTCTGAGAGAATGAATGAAATATAAGGTTTTAGTGCCAAATTGAAAACAAATACAGAGAAAGAATTACGCTTGCAGCTGAAAACTTGGTTTATGAGATGGCTGAAACTTGGAAAATAGAATTGCAGTCATAAAATCTCTAATGGAACTAAAGGAGTGAGACAATAGTTTAATCATTTAAGTACAATAAAAAAGCACTAGTGTTTATTTATGTGGGGATACACAACACAAACCTCCAATACAACACTGCAAAAAAAAATGAATGCTCACTACCAACATCCAAGATTGAAAAGCAATGGGATAAATGCCTGAATTTATTCCAAACGGTGCAATTACCTCGACAACAACAGTCACTATACTCCAAGCTAATTCATTATGTGTGATCTTGCTGAATTACTACCCAGCAGTTAACAGTAACAACAATAAATTAAACTTTGCAAAGGCCTTATAGTTGACAATATTCATTGTCACTGCTGTGAAAAATTGAACAGCTGGAGATGATCTATACAAATAAAAATGTCTTGCTATTTTCTAGCAAGGAGGCAAAGCAATAATTGAAGGAAAGAAGCAACTTACAAATGATGTTTCACTGAATCTTTACTACTCCTAGTTAAGCAATATGTTGAATAGAAGGAATTATTGTGATTGATGTTTTCTACAAGCATGTGAAACAGTAGTTAGATCTGATTCTGGCTACTGAATTTACTTCCAACAGAGAGAACAAGGCACCTTACTGTAATTTTTACTGTGATGCCCCTTTTGCTGGTACAGGGACAAGTCCGGACAACTGTCTGAATAAGGGTAGCAAGCAGGGTTTTGAAGCTGGGCAGGTAATCAGAGACTTTCAGAGGAGAAGCCTGGAGAGGAAAAGTGAGCTGTGACAGCAGGCAAGTAACAGAGAAGGCACTTTCAAGAATAGGTTCTTGCAGGCAATTCACCACTGCCTGTGGAGTGGGTAGAGGGGGAGGAGGTAAAGAAAACATGTGACTGCTTTCAAATCCAGACAGACAGAGATAGGGGACTCTAGGCCTACATGGCATGGTCCACTGGCTTGTTGTCAGGTGGCCTAAACTTTCCAATATCTCCTCTCCCACTCCTCAACCCCATCATCCAAAACTCCATCTACTCCAAATAAGTAAAACTGGAGATAGAGGCAG
Source organism: Ginglymostoma cirratum (assembly GCA_024137785.1). Lineage (NCBI taxonomy): Eukaryota > Metazoa > Chordata > Chondrichthyes > Orectolobiformes > Ginglymostomatidae > Ginglymostoma > Ginglymostoma cirratum. The sequence goes on from JAHRHZ010000009.1 coordinate 38,841,547, forward strand.
CAGGTCTCATTTGGTCCCGTTAAAGTCAACCTAATTAAGTTCTTCCTACAACTAGTCACCTCTCTGCCACATGATGCTGAGTAGTCCTGCTGGCCCCAAACCCACGTCTGCAAGAATGGCCATGCTAGGTACAAGATGGTGAAACTGACAGGTTGTACCATCTCGTTTCCTCTATTTCTTATCCTGATGGAGACTGAGAAATCTGCTCATTTTATGAAGATCAAACACAGAGTTAGAAAAGATGCTGATAACTTTGAACATTCCCCAATTTTTTTTAATTGAACCTATTTTCTAATCAAACTGTTCAGGGATGTTATTACAAACCTCTAGAGCATGTGGGACTTGAACCCAGGTCTCACAGTACAGTGGTAGGGACACTACCACTGTGCCACAAGAGGGCTAGCATCTCTGGAGATCGGTGTTCATCCAAGAAAAACAAACAATGAAATTTCACAGCTGACCTTGGAGAAATGTGATATGGAACTATTCATAGCTGGGAGTTCAGCTTTTCATTGATCAGTTTAAGTGTTTGTTTTCAAGACCTATAAAACTTATAAATTAAATCTTGATCATTTTTGTTTGTAAATTTATAATAGTGAGTAAGGTCAGGTTTATTTATGTTTCACTGAGATCTGTCTCTTGGTTTTTTTTTAATGTGAAACATAGGTATTTAGTTATCCTACAGCAGTGTTTTTAGAGCAGTAAGAATGTGCTATTTTCTGGGTCTGTAGATTAAGGTGTAAAGATGGCCTTTAGTAGTGCAATGTGCTCTTCTTGTCAGATATGGGAAAATAGGGAGAATTTCAATGTTCTTGATGATTATGTCTGCAGGAAGTGTGTTTGTTTGTGAATCCTATCGGATTTTATAGATTGGTTAGAGCAGCAGTTAGAGACGACGAGGAATTTACAGGGACAAAAACAGAAGTTGTTGGAAAAGCTCAGCAGATCTTGCAGCATCTGTGAAGAAAAAAAGAGTTACCTTTTGGTGTCCGGTGACCCTTCCTCAAAACAAGGAATTTACAGGAACTAGGGGGTGTGATGGATGGCAGTTTCAGGAAAGTATAAATACCACAGTCAGACAGACGCATTACCTCGAGGAAAGGTAGGAGAGGTAGACAGGTATGCAGGAGTCTCTTGTGGCTATCCACATCTCAAACAAGTATGCTATTTTGGAAAATGTAAGAAGTGATGGCCTCTTATGGGAATATAACACTGACAGCCAGGTTTCTGGTAACAAGACTGAATCAACTGTAATGAAGAGTATGTCAATTTCAAAGCAATTGATTGTGATACTAGATACTCTAGTCAGGGACACAGATAGATGTTTCTGTGACCAACAGTGACACATCAGAATGGCATGTTGCTTTCCTGGTGCCAAGGACAAGGATGTCTTGGAGAGCATGCAAAATATTCTCAAAGAGAAGATTGACCAGCACCAGATCATTGTACATGTAGATACCAACAACACCATAAGGCAAAGGGATAAGATTCTGAAGAGACGCCATAGGATATTAGGAAGAAAGTTACAAAATAGATCCTCAAGGGTAGTAATATCTGGATAATTCCCGGTGCCACATGCTAGCGAGAGTAGGTATAGGAGGATAGGCCAGATGAATGCATGGCTGAGGGCCTGGTGCAAGGGGTAATGTTTCACATGTTTGGATCATTGGAATCTCTTCTGGGGTAGAAATGACCTGTATAAGAAGGATGGTTCGCACCTCAATTGGAAGGGGGCCAGTATCCTGGTGGGTAGATTTTTGCTAGAGCTACTCGAAAGGGTTTAAACTTGTAGTGGGGGAGAGGGTGTATCTATAGCGATAGTGAGAAAAAGGGATAAGTTTCAGGCTGGAAAAGTTGAGAATAGGAGCAAGTCAAATATTCAAGGCAGGCAACAGCAAGCCAGAAAATGAGGTAAGACTGCTAAATTAAACTGCATTTATTTCATTGCAAGAGCTTGACAAGGAAAGCAGATGAACTCAGGGCATTGTCAGGAACATGGGACTGGGATACCATAGCAATTACAGAGACTTGCATCAGGGAAGGGCAGAACTGACAGTTAATTTCAAGAATATCGATGCTATAAGAAGGAAAGAAAGGGGGACAGGAGAGGAGGCAGAGTAACATTTTTGGTTAGGGATAACATTATGGCCGTACTTAAGGAGGATATTCCTGAGAGTGCATCCAGTGAAGTTATTTGGGTGGAACTGAGAAATAAGAAAGTGATTGTCACCTTATTGGGATTGTACTATTGGGACACCAATAGTCAGTAGGAAATTGAGAAACAAATTTGTAAGGGGATCTCAAATATCTGTAAGAATGATAGGATTGTAATGGTAGGGGATTTTAGACTTTCCAAACATAGACTGGGACTGGCACGGTGTTAAGTGCTTGGATGGATAGATATTTGTTAAGTGTGTACAAGAAACTTTTCTCATTCAGTACGTGGATAAACCCATTAGGGAATGAACAAAACTTGACCTTTTGTTGGGAAATTAGGTAGGTCAAGTGATTGAGGTGTCAGTGGGGGTGCACATTGGGGCAAGTGATCCAAATTCTACTAGTTTGAAAATAGTTACATAAAAAGATAGACTTAATCTAAAAGTTAAAGTTTTAAATTGGAGTAATACCGATTTTGATAGTATTAGGCAAGAACTTTCAAAAGTTGATTTAGAGAGGTTATTCGCAGGAAAATGGATGGCTGGAAAGTAGGAGCCTATAAGATTGAGATAACGAGAAGCCAGAGACAATATGTTCCTATTAGTATGAAGGGCAAAGCTGGTAGGTGTAGGAAATGCTGGATGGTTAGAGAAATTGAGGATCTGGTCAAGAAAAAGACAGAAGCATAAGGCAGTTATTGACAGCTGGGGTCTAGTGAATCCCTGGAGAAGTATAAGGACAGTAGGACTGATTATACTCGAGAAGAAAATCAGGAGGGCACAAAGGGGTTATGAGATAGATTTGGCAAATCGAGTTAAGGAGAATCCAAAGAAATTCTACAAATACATTACAAGCAAAAGAGTTACTAGGGAAAGAATAGAATCCCTTAAAGAACAACAAGACTGTTGATGTATGGAACTGCAGGTGATCGGTGAGATACTAAATGAGCATTTTGCATCAGTATTTACTGTGGACAAAGATATTGAAGCTGGAGAACTTGGAAAAATAAACATTGATATCGTGAAAATTGTAAGTATTACAGGAGAAGAAGTATTGGACATTTTAAAATGCAAGAAGGTGGATAAATTCCTGCAAACTGATTAGGTGAATCCCAGAACTTTGTGGAAAGCTATGGAAGTGATTGCTGCGATCCTTGTTGAGATATTTGTAGCATCGATGGGCATGAGTAAGGTGCCAGAAGACTGAAGGTTGGCTAACGTGGTGCCATTATTTAAGAAAGGTGGTAAGGAAAAGTCAGGCAACCATAGACAGGTGAACTTGATGTCAGTGGTGGGTAAGTTGTTGGAGAGGATTCTGAGGGACAGGATTTATTTGTATTTGGAAAAGCAAGTACTGGCTAGGGATAGTCAATGTGGCTTTGTGTATGGGAAATCATGTCTCATTAACTTAATTGAGTTTTTGAAGAAGTGACAAAGAAAATTGATGAAGGGAGAGCGGAGAACATTGTCTATGTGGACTTCAGCACAGCGTTTGACAAGCTTCTGCATGATAGAGTGGTTAGCTAGACTAAATCTTATGGAATCCAGGGAGAGCTAACTATTTGGATACAAAATTGACTTCAAGATAGGAGACTGAGGGTGGTGGTGGAGGGTTGCTTTTCTGACTGGAAGTTTTGTGACCATTAGTATGCCAAAATGATCAGTGTTGGGTCCACTGCTTTTTGTCTTTTAAAAAAATGAATTGTGTGTGAATATAAGATGAATGGTTAGTAAGTTTGCAGATGACACTAAAATTGGTGTAGTGGAAAGTGAAGATGGTTATCTCAGAGTACAACAGGACCTTGGTCAGATAGATTGATACACCAAAGAGTAGCAGATGGAACTTAATTTAGATAAATATAAGGTGTTGCATTTCAGTAAGGCAAATCAGGGCAGGGCTTACACACTTAACGGTTGGGTCCTGGGGAATGCTGCTGAACAAGAGATTTTAGTGAGCAGGTCCTTAGTTTCTTGAGGCTGGAGACAGAGTTCTACAGTTTAGTGAAGAAGGCATTAGGTTCACTTCCCTTTATTGGTCAGTGCATTGAGTATAGGAGTTGGGAGGTCATGTTGCAGCTGCACATGACATTGGTTCGGCCACTTTTGGAATATTGTGTTCCGTTCTGGTCTCCCTGTTATCGCAAAGATGTTGTTAAACTTGAAAGGGTGCAGAAAAGATTTACAAAGTTGTTGCCGGAATTGGAGGTTTTCAGCGATGCGAAGAGGCTGATTAGGCTGGGGCCTTTTTTTCCCTGGAGCATCGAAGGCTGAGGGGTGACCGTATAAACGTTTATTATATCATGAGGGGTATGGATAGAGTGAATAGCCAACGTCTTTTTCTCTGGGTAGGGGAGTCAAGAACTAGAGGGCATATGTTTAAATTGAAATGAGAAAGGTATAAAAAGGACCTAAGGGGCAACTTTTATACTCAAAGTGGTATGTGTACAGAATAAGTTGCCAGAGAAAGTAGTGGAGGCTGGTATAATTACAACATATAAAAATCATCTGGATAGGTATGTGAATACGAAGAGTTTAAAGAGATATGGGCCAAATGCTAGCAAATCGGACTAGATTAATTTAGGATATCTGCTTGGCATGGAAGAGTTAGACTAAAGGGTCTTTTCCATGCTGTACATCTCCATGACTCTATCATTCTCACTGCAGAAGATTGTTCACTATCTACATTCTCTTTCATGACTTTTTTTTGAATAAAGCCAAGGAATTATGAACGTTTATATATAATGATGTACATAGATTAATTAGGTTCAATTTCTTGTGCCTCAGTGCACAGTCAGTTATTCAGCTATAACAGACGCATCACCTAAGCACGTTACAGAATTACAACATGTGGTTATGAGGCTATCAATGGGCTCTAGGTCACTTGTATCTAAGTGACTCCTACAAAGGAAATATTTTTCCATATTGTGAGACAGGGCCTGGAATTAATGCATGGTATTGCTAAGAACAATGAGGATAATGATGTGTACTTGCTGAATGGTCCTTTTAACTCCAAGTTCATCCCTATTCAGCTACCAAATATGATGAACAAGCAGCAGATTGTGCGACCATGGATTTCTTGATTCTCACCCAACACTCCACTCAATAGTCAATCGTCCCTTCCAATTTCCTGCTTTCAGTCATCCAATAACTGAAACTTCCCAGCAGGAGGAGGAAAGATAGTTCTGCACAGTACTGATGGAGAGACACTTGACCTGACATTGACAATGCGCAGTTCAAATACAGGCATTCCATATACCTTGGGTACTGTCATAGTGTTTGATTGAGCACCTGTCAAGTCATTGAGTATGATCAGGTTTGCCACTATGCCAGGATGATTCATATGCCATTGCACAAGAAGGCAAATTGGCAGATGAGCACTGTTACAGAAGATCATTAGGGTAGCATATAGAAGAACCCCAATAAGCATGCACATTGAACTATTACTGCATTGGCTGATCTGTCAGACAGGCTCAATGTGCAAAGGGATCTAATCCAATTTGGTAGAGTGCATGGTGCAGGGACTTACTATCCCCATCGCATGTGTTCCATGTCCCCTCTTTCCCTACAGAAGTAGCGGTGTTAACTCTGTTGCTCAGACAGAGGATTCATGTGTGTAGACAGAGTTATATACTCCTCTGCCAGAGCGGAGTATGTGGCAATGCTGTCAGGCAAATCCCATGAAACATCTCCATCCATTGTGCAGATTACTCTCAAACACACTGGATCAAAAAAATTCCAAATGTTTAGCTGACAATAGTGCCGATTCCACCTGTTCAAGTACAGGCTGTAGACACAGTTGTGCATTACAGCTTTGGGTGAATGCTGCCTTGGTCATGTGGGTGACACGACCTCCCTGTTGGGAAGCAAGGTGATGCTCCACGGTGCTATTAGATTGTGTCAGGCACATCACAGACCGAAGGACTCAACACGATAGCACAAAATAATATCTTCCTCATGATTTGGTTGATTGCAGCTATGGATGAACCTGAAAATGTCATTAACACTTTCACTTAACTCACTCGTTTTTTTTAACATCCCCTCACATCCCATTATCACTCCATTTTGTTCACATTGTCAGTTCTGATCAAGAGTCACTGGACTCAAAACATAGTTATGCTTTCTGCCGAGTTTCTCCAGCACTTTCTATTTTCGTTGGATGTGCCAATGACAGACTTATTTATAGCCTACCAATATTCTGGTAGACTAGAAGCCGACTCCTATTGTAACTGCACTCTGAATGGCAAGTGTAATATGTATTTTTATTTTAAAAGACCCGTCCTCAAAGGTTGAAAGGAAAACAAGGATTATCGCAATAAATAAAATGAAAATAGACTAGCCTGTCATCTCTGAAAAATATTTTGCATATTTATTAAAGCCTCAAAAAAACCCTGATTTGAACATAAACAGAAAACACATTGATAACTAAGTGTATGTTCAACCTCAAAACACGTCATTGACTAACAGAAAATCTTCTGGCAAGCATTCATCAAATTGGGGTCAAAATTTGTGTCATATATTTCAAAAACATAGCTTCCAAGCTGTGTCTTCAAATTTAACTTATTCAACATAGTCCCAGTAAGCCTTTCTTCTCTCTCACTGTTGATTAGTGTTTGGATTATGACAAATGATTTGAATTGCATTGGCCCTTGACTTCTATTTTTATGTATAAGTTCAAGTACCAATGAGAATGTTGTACCAAATAAGATTTTTTTTAGAATGCCATGTGCATCTTTGGCTGTCAAAAAAACCTATTCTAATGAGGATAAACATATGCCTTGCTAATGCACTTGACTTTGAATACATTTTACTCCCAACTGTGAAGGAAGCGCTGGGTAGTTGTCCAGGACTATAAACCCATTACTACTTGGGTTGTTGAGAGACACTTAGCCATCTTTATTATTGTAATATTTCCTGATAAATGATTGAGGCATATGTAATTCTCTTTAAGATGTAATTTGACTCTTCTTTTTATTGAGGACCAATTGAAATTGAATGCATGTCATTCTGCTGGGGTCTTTTAGGTGTGACTACAATTCTGTGTCAAATTCCCTGATGGACCAAATGAAGAAGGAAGGTGCATTGATAATATAACCAACCACTTGATTATCAGCCTATAATTCCTCCCAATGTGCCTGATTGCAGGTGTTAAGAGCGGATGACTTTCTAGATCAGTCATTCTGCAGAAGCAAATGCCAAACTATTGCAGTACTCTGCCAAAATTTAATCATGGACTAATCCAATGGAAGTCCCTGGTTATCAATGCCTCTAAGGGCAAGGTTACCTGAACATATGGTTGAATCTCAGATTGGTGTACCACAGGGATCTGTCGTTTGTCCTCTTCTGTCTGTGATCTTTGTCAATGATTTGGATGTAGGAGTGGAAGGGTGGATTCCTAAGTTTATGGACGATACGAAGGTGGGTCTTTAAAAGTTATAGATTAGAAATATTTATAAGTATGGTACAGTAACCATGTACAAACAAGTGAAAGCACCTGGAGAAGGAAGACAGAGAAACAGTGACCTGATCAGCAAAAGGATCATCTTAGCAAACCCTGCGGACAGGATTTGTATGTGTCTGAATGAATGCCTGCAGAAGAAAAGATCATAAGGGTGGTAGAGTTTTAACTCACACAGTTTAATGTTGGTGAGACCTGATTGTTTGTTTGTAGCTAGAGTCGACTTATGTGTAACAAAATGAAATTCTTGTAAGTCCAGAAACCTGGTCTGTGGTTCCTGTCAACCTGGGTGTAAAAGATAAATAAATCAGGGAATTCTGTGAATTTTTTGAAACCTTAAACTTACGTGCCAACCCCTCGAACAACAGACTTGATTTTCAGCATTCTTCCCTGATGGGGCACAGTAACACATAATATTTACCCATTGTATTTTCTCTGGACTGCCTCTAATGCAGTATAATGTTCTTCGATAAGGATCCTAAAACTATTCATAGTTTTCTAGGTGTGGTCTTGTGTAGTCCATTCCCATTGAAATAAATGCTGACATTCCATTTGCCTTCCATATTACCTGTTGAAGTTGTGTGATAACTTTTTTGTGATTTATGCACAGGGACATCCAAATCCTTCTGTGCTGCTACTTTCCACAGTCTTGATCTATTTAATTAACATTCAGCTCCTCCATTCTTCTTGCTGTAAGTACATAACCTATTCTTTCCCCACATTGTGTTCCATCTGCCAAGTATTCACCCACTCACTTTACTTGTCTTGAGCTCTCTGCAGACTCTTTGGGCAGAATCGTATAGGGGTTTGAGTGACATGGGTTATGATGATATGTGCGGAAGAATTGGGTGAGAACTGTGGCGATGCCAAACTCACCATCAAGATCACCTTGCTCCCCATCTTTTATGTTTCTCACAGGTGGTGCAGCCAGATTCTCACAAGGCAGTGGCAAAAGACCCATTGACAGACATTATTGCGTGTTAATTTTTTTAATGCCACAAAACAGTCTTAAATGACTCCCATTCATGATGCTGCAGTTTCTAAGTGCTGTTTTTTATAGTTTTGAATACATATTGTACCTCCCTCATGGGAAACATGTATCTGCCCTATTGATTGCCATATTAACTTTGTATGCTTGAGTGAAATTGTCTCCCATCCTTCAAATCCCCAGACAGTAAAGGACCAGTCTAATTCACCCTTCTGCATAGGGCAATCCTTCGATCTCAAGAATTGAGTTGGTGAATTCTTGGTGCATTCTCCTAATGGAAAGTATATCATTTCATAGGTACGGAGATGAAAACAACTCTCCAGATGTGGTCTAATTGAAGTAAGACATATTTACTCCTATATTCAAACCGTCTTTTAATGAGGCCAACATATATTTTTGCCTTCCTAAATGCTTGTTTGATGACTTCAGAATGGATCCTAGAAGGAGGCATATTATCATTTTAGTAGAGAAGGAAATGCTCACATGAGAAGAATGCATGTAAACTGGATTTAAACCAACGACAACGACAAAAAATCTTGCAGATGAGGGCCCTGTTCTGTATTTGGTCAGGACTCATTCATCATTTGGATTGCCTCAGCCAGGTATTGACATTGTTCAGCATCATGTGTCACTAACCGACCTGGAAGGCCCTGGTCAGTGATATTTAAAGGGATGACGTTATAGTCATGGCTTAATTAGTAGTTTACTATTTCTGGCTAATTTCTGACTCTTCAGACATTGTCTTTTCAGTTGCAACAGTGTTCAAAGCTCCCTTTGTCTGCATGGACAAGTTTCACTGCTCTTGCACTGCCGTTTTTGTGTGTTCTATAAATGATTTGGCACCAAATCCATATGGTCTGTTCGGGCTATCATATGAATTAGAAGCAGTAAAAGAGGCATCACGGAGTGGGACAAGTTGTTACAAGGGAAGAGGAGCAAGGTATTCAGCAAAAGGTCATGTTCACTGATACTCTTCAAGCAGATGCTGTTTGGCCTCAATTTTACCAAAGAGAAACATATAGATGCCTTCTTTTTTTTTCCACGTAAGTTGTCAGTAAGCCTAGTTACTTGGTTATGGCAGCCAACATTCCATCCTCAGACCCCTAAGTAAATATAACTGTCTGTGGCTATCGGGTTCAATATTACTCTCAATCTTCATATCATGGGCAATTTTCAGACTGCAACAGATTGACATTAGCAAAATCCCACCTTTTGCAGTGGACCATGCATCAGTGATGTAATAAAGACTGTCCCCAGAGAAACACTTAGGTGCTGGAGAACTGATGTAAAAACAGAAAACTCAACAGGGTCAGGCTGCATTTGTTGAGAAACAAATAAAGTTAACATTGAAATCCAATATGTCTCTATTGTCGGAGCTGCTGAGTCTTCCAAGCACTTTCTGTTTTTATTACTCTCAAAAGATGCAGGTTAATTGTACACTACAATCACTCTTAACATTAATCCAACTCTTAACATTAATCAATTTCAAGAACAAGATGTTCACAATTTCAAGGATTGTGATAATCTCAAGTCCACTGTTCTTATAGCTTTCTTCAGGACTAATTAAAGTGTAAAATCTTATTTCTAATATACAATAGGGATTTACATCTGTACATTTTTAAATGGGGCTACAGCATGCTTGAAAAACAATCAGTCAGGTTAATAAGCAGTAAAGAACTCAATGGTATGAGTAAGTCCCATTACATGCTCCCACAAAATTGTTTAAAAATAGAAATGAACAAGAAAACTTGTGAACCTGACATTGCGACATACTGCAGTGCCAACCTAACATTGTTATCAGAGTTGGGATAACAAGGTGTAGAACTGAATGAACACAGCAGACCAAGCAGCATCAGAGGAGCAGGAAGGCTGACGTTTTGGGCCTAGACCTTTCTTCAGAAATGGGGGAAGGGAAGAGGGTTCTGAAATAAATAGGGAGAGAGGGGGAGGCAGATAGAAGATGGATAGAGGAGAAGATAGGTGGAGAGGAGACAGACAGGTCAAAGAGGCTGGGATGGAACCAGTAAAGGTGAGTGCAGGTGGGGGGGTAGGGAGGAGATAGGTCAGTCCAGGGAAGACGGACAGGACAAGGGGGCGGGATGAGATTAGTAGGTAGGAGATGGGGGTGAGGCTTGAGGTCGGAGGAGATAGGTGGGAGGAAGGACAGATCAGGGAGGCGGGGACAAGCTAGGCTGGTTTTGGGATGCGGTAGGGGGAGGGGAGATTTTGAAGCTTGTGAAGTCCACATTGATACAATTGGGCTGCATGGTTCCCAAGTGGAATATGACTTGCTGTTCCTGCAGCTTTCGGGTGGCATCGTTGTGGCACTGCAGGAGGCCCAGGATGGACATGTCGTCTGAGGAATGGGAGAGGGAGTTGAAATGGTTTGCGACTAGGGGATGCAGTTGTTTAGTGCGAACCGAATGTAGGTGTTCTGCAAAGTGGTCTTCAAGCCTCCGCTTTGTTTCCCCGATGTAGAGGATGTCACAACGGGAACAGCGGATGTGTAGATGAACATCTGCTTGATGTGTAAAGTCTTCTTGGGGCCTGGGATGGGGGTGAGGGGGGAGGAGTAGGGGCAGGTGTAGCACTTCCTGCGGTTGCAAGGAAAGGTGCCGGGTGTGGTGGGGCTGGAGGGGATTGTGGAGCGGACAAGGGAGTCCCGGAGAGAGTGGTCCCTCCGGAAAGCAGATAAGGGTGGGGAGGGAAAAATGTCTTTGGTGGTGGGGTCTGATTGCAGATGGCGGAAGTGTCGGAGTATGATGTGTTGGATCCGAAGGTTGGTGGGGTGGTACGTGAGGATGAGGGGGATTCTGTTTTGGTTGTTATTGTGGGGAGGGATTGTGAGGGATGAGTTGCGGGAAATGCGGGAGACACGGTCGAGGGCGTTCTTGACCCCTGAGGGGGGGGAAGTTGCGGTCCTTGAAAAATGAGGACATCTGAGATGTATGGGAGTGGAATGCCTCATCTTGGGAGCAGATGCGGCGGAGGTGAAGGAATTGGGAATAGGGGATGGCATTTTTGCAGGAAGGTGGGTGGAAGGAGGTGTATTCTAGGTAGCTGTGGGAGTTGGTGGGCTTGAAATGGATATCAGTTTCCAGGTGGTTGCCAGAGATGGAAACAGAGAGGTCCAGGAAGGAGAGAGAAGTGTTGGAAATGGTCCAGGTGAACTTAAGGTTGGGGTGGAAGGTGTTGGTGAAGTGGATGAACTGTTCAAGCTCCTCGTGGGAGCATGAGGCGGCGCTGATACAGTCACCAATGTAATGGAGGAAGAGATGGGATTTAGGGCCAGTGTAGTTACGGAAGAGGGATTGTTCCACGTAACCTACAAAGAGGCAGGCATAGCTTGGGCCCATGCGGGTACCCATGGCCACCCCCTTTGTCTGTCTGAAGTGGGAGGCATTGAAAGAGAAGTTGTTGAGGGTGAGGATGAGTTTGGCTAAGCAGATGAGGGTGTCAGTGGAGGCGGACTGGTCAGTCCTGTGGGACAGGAAGAAGCGGAGGGCCTTTAGGCCATCTGCATTGGGAATGCAGGTGTATAGGTACTGGATGTACATGTTAAAGATGAGGTGTTGGGGACCGGGGAATTCGAAGTTTTGGAGGAGGTAGAGGGTGTGGGTGGTGTCACGGACGTAGGTAGGGAGTTCCTGGACTAAGGGGGAGAAAATGGAGTCGAGATAGGTGGAGATAAGTTCGGTGGGTCAGGAGAAGGTGGAGACAATGGGTCGACCAGGACAGTCAGGTCTGTGGATTTTGGGAAGGAGACAGAAGTGAGCGGTGCGGGGTTGTGGAACGATGAAGTTGGAAGCTGTGGGTGGGAGGTCACCTGAAGTGATGAGGTTGTGGATGATTTGGGAGATGATGTTTTGGTGGTCGGGGCTGGGGTCTTGATCAAGGGGGCGGTAGGAGGAGGTGTCGGAGAGTTGGCTCCTCGCCTCGGCGATGTAGAGGTCAGTGCGCCATATTACAACTGCGACTCCCTTGTCCGCAGGTTTTATGTTGAGGTTGGGATTGGAGCGGAGGGCTGTACATTCTGTGGGGGAGAGGTTGGAGTCAGTGGGAGGGGTGGAGAGGTTGAGACGATTGATGTCACGACGGCAGTTGGAGATGAAGAGATCGAGGGAGGGTAGGAGGCCTTGGGGTGGTGTCCAGGAAGAGGGTGTGTGTTGGAGGTGGAAGAAGGGGTCAGTAGAGGGAGGGTTAGGCTCACGATTAAAGAAGTAAGCATGGAGGGGGAGGCGACGGAAAAACTGTTCAACGTCCAAGCGCAAGTGGTATTCGTTGATGTGTGGGTGGAGGGGGACAAAGGTGAGCCCTTTACTGAGGATTAACCATTCGTCCTCAGTAAGGGGGAGGTCTTGGGGGACGGTGAAGACTCGGCAGGGCTGGGTGTTACTGACTCCTCTGGAGCTGCTGGCTGTGGAGGTGGTAGGCAGAGCAACGCCCGCAGTGGGCGGAGTGACGTCTGCGTCAATGGTGGGTGGAGTTGCATTGGTGTTGGCGGTGGGTGGAGTGACCTGCACATCTGCTAATGTGGTATACTGTATCCGTTGTTCTCGTTGTGGCCTCCTCTACATCGGGGAAACCAAGCAGAGGCTTGGGGGCCACTTTGCAGAACACCTATGCTCGGTTCGCACTAAATAACTGCACCTCCCAGTCGCGAATCATTTCAACTCCCCCTCCCATTCCTCAGACGACATGTCCACACTGGGCCTCTTGCAGTGCCACAACGATGCAACCCGAAGGTTGCAGGAACAACAACTCATATTCCACTTGGGAACCCTGCAGCCCAATGGTATCAATGTGGGTTTCACAAGCTTCAAAATCTCCCCTCCCCTGACCGCATCCCAAAACCAGCCCAGCTTGTCCCCGCCTCCCTAACCTGTTCTTCCTCTCACCTATCCTCTCCTCCCACCTCATGCCCCACCCCCATCTCCTATCTACTAACCTCATCCCGCCCCCTTGACCAGTCCGTCCTCCCTGTACTGACCTATCTCCTCCTTAACTCCCCACCTAACTCACCTTTACTGGCTCCATCCCCGCCTCTGACCTGTCTGTCTCCTCTCCACCTATCTTCTCCTCTATCCATCTTCTATCCGCCTCCCCCTCTCTCCCTATTTATTTCAGAACTCCCTTCCCCTCCCCCACTTCTGAAGAAAGGTCTAGGCCCAAAACGTCAGCCTTCCTGCTCCTCTGATACTGCTTAGCCTGCTGTGTTCATCCAGCTCTACACCTTGTTATCTCAGATTCTCCAGCATCTGCTATCTCTTGTTATCAGAGTTGGTTTCTTTCTTTCCAGTTGCAAGCACAGTTTGTGAAAATGTGTCCTAATTACCATAGCAGTATTTGTGTAAAAAATCAATTTTGTCTAAATTGACAATGTAAATGTACCAATTCTCTACCATGCAATTATAGGACGTTTGCATCTCTTGGTACTGGTTCTATCATTCTGAGTGCTACCATTCAACATTGGAGGCTACCTTAGAGAGTATATTGACACATGCATATTCAAAATTCGGGAGCAATTTATGCAAATTGGATATATCAACAAAGGGGCAGAGTGCCTGCTGGGATTAATAGCCAGTTTTGTACGTTTTAAATATGGAGATAAATTTTGGTGCATCTAACCACCAGTAAAAAAAAACTTTCCTATGCTTTCCAGTAGTCTCTTGATGAAATTCAAAATATTAGTGTCAATCTTTTCAAACACGGGACACAGTATCCCACATGGTATTGCAATTTGGAGGATGGGAGTTGGAGGACAGGATTTGCTTCCTTTTCTTTCCTTTACTGCCACCACTCTGCTTCATCACGAAAGCATTTGAATTCATAGCATAATGTTACTTAGGCCTCTATAGTATCGTGCCCTATATTTCAATTAGGTGGGTAGCAGTATAAGATTCAGGCTGAGACTTTGAGTAGTGGTGAAGACTCTCTGGGCCGTTTACTATTGTTAGCAGGACCCAGACATAGAAGCCTTGCTCCCATTTAGCATAAATCCTATTTTTCTTGGTAATGGAAAGGGCTGGGGCTGAGTTCAAGCTCATTCCAGTTTCGTAGTAGCTAGGAGTCACCAATTTTTCAAGTCGACATAACTGCTCTTAAAAGGCAGATTGGCATGGAAACTTGTCATATTTTAAGTTTATTAAGTCCCCAAATGTTACAGATTTTAAAAAAAAGGTTATGTCAGGCTGTGAGAGCTAAGAATTATCTCTGTTCATACTTTGCAATCACTGTTTGCTGATATTTGTCCAAGGGACAATATTATGTAATTATGAATTATTGACTCATTTCCACAGTCTGTTGTTAGCTCAGCAGGATGTCCTAATTTCACAGTTTGCTTGACACCTCAAAGAGATTATTTAAGAATTAGCGATCTTTGTTCTGGAGTTACAAATGGAAGCTTTCATAAGTATTAAGCGTTTGAAAGATTTACAAGGCAAGATCAGCTTTCACATATGGGAATTATCTTCAATTTAGTGAAACCTGTAACGGATAATTTGACCTTTTTGTTCGCATCACCACATGTTTCTTCGATTCTAACCATAGTGGATACTGGATTAGTCCATTTAAAAAATGAGAGAAAAAACAAAATTACCTTGAGACTGTAAAACAGAAACAAAAATGGAAATAGCCAAATGAGTTCATGCAGAGATCTGTAACTTTAAGAGAGAGTACTTGCAGAGATTTAGATGTAGGACAGAAAGCATGGAATAGGTTTCGCTATGCTGGAGAGCCTAAACTCAGAGTGTAGCAAAAAAGGCTTGATTCCACAGGAAAATATAGAACAAAAATTCTGAAGCAAACAGAAAAGGAATTGAACATTTATGGCAAATTGCAGAGAAGATGACAGCTCAAAAAATAGCTAGGGAGAGAAATATACAAAAACAAAATACCAGAAAGAGAGAAATTGCGGAATGGAGCCCAGGCATGTTGCCCTCAACATAGCCCTGACAGTATCCAGTATCATCAATGAGAGAGAGAGACCTACGGCATGGTTGGGAAAGTCTGAATTGTCTTACCAGATTCAATCGTTGTTTAGAGTAACTTAGACAAACAAACTAATAGTCATATTGTCGCAAGGTTGCGAAAGCCATATTCTTCAAGAGGTCAGGTAAAATAAAGGATTAGAGTAGGCTTGGAATCAAGTACATTAATGATTAACAAACTATGCTGACTTAGACTATAAAGAGTCATATCATGACACACTGGGATTGTGTGCTGCAAATGAAACCCCAGTATTCTCAGTGCTGCCACAAATATGGAAAAGCTTAGTCAAATTATCCAAGTATACCTTACCGATGAAGTTAAGTTAGAAGAAATGCCCACTCGGTTTTTGTATTTAACAAGAAAGTAACTATTTAATGCAAATGATAAAGCCAATTAAATGTGCTCTAATAAACATGAATTTTAAAACTACAGGTATCTCTTTGCACAGTTTCCTTGGTTTAAATCAGTCTCTTCCTTTTCAGTACGAAAGTAAAGGTAATAAAAATGGTGCGGTCTTTACACAGTTGATGAATTTTCATGTACCAATTTATGTGAGAGCAAATGGAGTGTTTAGCCTATAACAGTAGTAATATAGATAGATCTCTTCAGAAAATTGTTGGGACTCATTTGAATTTGGAAGATAGGAAAGAAAGACTATTATTAAAAACCAAAAGAACTGCGAATGCTGTAAATCAGAAACAAAGACTAAGTTGCTGGAAAAACTCAGCAAGTCTGGCAGCATCTGTGGAGGAGAAAACAGAGTTAACATTTTGGGTCCGGTGACCCTTCCTCAGAAGGCTATTATTAGTTTAGGTGCCCATTGTAAACTTTGCTGGCTGACCTCAACAAAATGAAAAAAAAAAGGAAATAATTTGTGCTTGACTATGGGCGTGAAGGAAAGAGAGAGAGCAGGTTTTGCTCGTTTCATTGTATGCTCTGTTAATCCTAAACTGATGTTGGTGTCAATACTGATTGTAATTAGCCTCATGTACACTGGGAGCAAAGACATTTTCTCACGCTCACTTTTAGCTACTGTGACTGACTGATATCATTTTGTTGGCTTTAACCAAATTTGGTGCAGAAACGAAGCAAGAAAAGCTTCTTAAATTAGAATTGTTGAAGTACACCATTTGCTTCATTTTGGTATAAAAATTTTCATGTGACAAAATGTAGAGCAAGGCACTTAATTTAGATTCTCAGAACTACGAATATTAGGAAAAGCAAACTTTAACATTTTAGGGGTTATCTTTTTATGAACTCATCCAAATTGCAATTTGACGAACACCATTTTAATAGTAGAGATTTTGAAAGACCAATCTTATTTTTGAGGCTCTCTCTTTCATTGACATTATTTTGCATTGAGCTTAGGTTCAATTGAAAATATACATTCACAGTGGTCATGACTCAGAAGTGCCTCACACACAGCAGGTCATTATAACTGTACTGAAGCAGTCCAAAGATAATGCCACGCACCCTACTTTTTATCTTTGTGTCACTATTTCCTGTTTCCTTCAAAAATGTATCTATTCTTCCCTTAAAATGTGCAAATGATAGCTTTCAACTACTTTTTGTTGCAAGGCTTTTCATAACTCAACACACCATCTAATGAGAGAAAATTGCCAAACTCTCTTCTCTTTTTTTGGTGAGTAATCTTATCCTTACCATGGCCCAGATCTTCCGGTCTCTGGTGTGACAGGGCCAGATATGCTACCCCAGATGCGCAGTGGTACACAGTGGAATTCGTAAAATGTTGGCTTCCATGGGAATTGCTCAGGAAGCTTCAACTACTGACGCACAAATTTCTTGTCCCCAGGACAAAAGACTCTACTCCTGAATCAGAGTCAGGGACTTCAGACAGTTCCATGATACCTCTGAACAGTTACCCAGGAAATATTAGGTGGAAAAATGCTTTCTAATCTTTGGTAAATACAAACCTGACTATCTGATCATGTACTGACTTCTTCATCACTCTCCTTCAGCCTCAGAATAGTCCCCAACTATTCCCCTGAAGCTACTGACCTTATTCATCGATGCCCTCACCCCTGAATAGCCTCTACTGACTATCTGTTCCTTACATATCCTGACCATGCCTGTTCTACGATGGTCTGAAAGGGTTAATGTCTGGAAGAATGGGGTTAACACCACCTACTGTGATATTGTCAGGGATCTTGCATGGACTTCAAGGGACATGGGTATCATTCAGTGATTTGTACATTGTTTACAATATAGCAATAAATAATTAACTATTAATTTTTCCAATGATTCAATTTCTCTGCAAGTAGTAGACCGCCTTCATCGACAATCTCTTACAACAATTCCTTACAGAACTATTACCCTAACGTCTGACCAGATTTGCAAAACCACCATTCACCCTACCCATCTACTACTGTACTCACCTACCACCTCACTCAGCTGCCACTCCACCCACCAACAGCTGCCCCATCTGCCATCTTACCCAGCCAGCTAATGTCCTCAAATAGGGCTTTCTCCAGTCTTCTCTTGAATCTCACAGTGCATCAACAGAGCCTTTGATAGATGCTCAACCACATATTTCTGGAGAAGCTGGGCTCAATGAACAGGTAAGAAACATAGAGCAGTGTTGAGGCAGGGAATTATTTGAATAAAATAGCGATCAGACAATGATTGCCAATCAGCACAAGACCTCAGCCCTTGTTGTTATCTAAAGGGGAAATGTTGTAAAACACTCTATTAAATCTCCACATAGCTTTACTTTTGCACTGCAACTACTCCCACCGTCTTAATTTTCATAGTTTCTGCTCCCTGGTGCCATTCTGTTGAACCCTTGTTATGAAATCGTTCCCTCCATGGTCATGCACCTCTGGATCTGTCTAAATGTCTCCAAGCAGACTATCTTCCAAGATCTCTGCACTTTTCCGAATCTGATCTCTTGCATATCCCCTACTTTAATCACTTTACCACTGAGAGTTGTGATTTCAACTGCCTGGGCCCTTAACAATGGAATTCTCTTCTTAAATCTCTTCACTTCTCTACCTTTTTCTCCTTATGTAGGAACTTTTTAAAGTATGCCTTTTTGGTGAAATTTTTGTTCACCAATGCCAACTATCCCATGCTTTTATGTGTCTTGAATGATGTTGTTTGATGATGGTGAAACCCCTTTGAATGGCTTACAATGTTCCAGATGTAACACATATCCAGGAGGTCCAAAACTGTTCAGCAACTGTTCAATACTCATGACTTAAATATAATATTTGAATGAGCTCTGTACTTTCTGCCATTATTTACAAAACTCAAAATACTGATAATTTTTAAATTTATGTTTCTTTTATGCCCACTTTTGAGGAATGATAGATTTATATTTTTATGTCCCTGGTTCTGAATACACTCAATACTTATCTACCAAGAGTAAATTCTCAATTCTTTTACTTTCTCTCATTAATTCTCTCCAAATGAATAACCTCACATTTCTCTGTATAAAATTTCATCTGTCTCAATGTTAATATTCTGCTAAAATCTTTATGTTTTTTCATCACTTCATCCCACCTTAATAATACATTGTAATCCTGATTTGAAATCATCTCTATATGAACAATAAATTTCCATCTATCTGAGTTAACCCAACAGTTCACTCTAATTA
The DNA here is from genome assembly GCA_024137785.1 of Ginglymostoma cirratum. Lineage (NCBI taxonomy): Eukaryota > Metazoa > Chordata > Chondrichthyes > Orectolobiformes > Ginglymostomatidae > Ginglymostoma > Ginglymostoma cirratum. The sequence continues at coordinate 38,860,752 of JAHRHZ010000009.1, forward strand.
AAAACTGAAAGAACTGCGGATGTTGTGAATCAGAAAAAATAAAAGAGAAATTGCTGGAAAAGCTCAGTAGTTCTGGCAGCATCTGTGGAGATAAATCAGAGTTAATATTTCAGGTCCACTGACCCTTCCTCAGAACTCTAGGAAGGGTTACTCGACCCGAAATATTAACTCTGACTTCTCTTCTCAGATACTGCCAGATGTGTTGGGCTTTTCAACCAATTTCTGTTTTTGTTCACTCTAATTCTTTGTTTCTCCCCAGTACTAACTATGCTCCTTCATTTTCTCTTACATCCTTTTATAAAGTCTGCCTGAAACATGGCAACAATAGTGTCTTGTAAAACATTTGGTTAATGATCTTCTGTGAAACCCTTATACACTGCAAACATACAAATCAAAATCTGAAAAAAAATTAAATTTGCTTCACAAAAGTCCATTTATCAAACCCAGGCTTGCCTATGAAATTGAAGCTAGCTGTTCTGGATTCAAATGTTTATTTGCAAATGTTCACTCATTTGATAGCCCACTGCTGTTATAATGTGGAAAAGGCTGCTGCTCATTTTTTCTTCACACAAAAGAACTCCAAACAAAGGTTGAAATGTCCAGATTGGATTGTAAATAGAATGTTTCAGTTCTACGAGGAATATAATGATCTTTTTTATTGCTTATGCAAATGAGATTGGAGGGCAATGATATGTTATTGACGTTGCTGTGAGAAGCTGCACTGATATGTCATCTTGTTTGTGATTGCTCGGAGCATGCTAAATGCAAATGCCGAATGCTCTGTGCCAATCAATCTTTCACACCTAAGTGACAAGGCTAGTTTTGCGAAGAGAAAGTATTTTGATTGCTTGATTGGCATGCAGAAAAGTTCAAAGAAAACCCTGGCCAGGCATAGAGGAATCAATATTCTGGGTGGGATTCATATTTTCTCTGCTCCTTTAGAATCAAAGAATGATCAACGGAATCCAAAAGATTGGTTTGACGTGGGCAGGGGGAACCTGAAAGGTATTTGATTATAGATGTTGAAACCTGAGGACATGGTAATTTTTTTTATATCATGAAGAATTTAATGGAGATTACTGGCTACACACAGTAATCTCTGAGAAGAAGATTCAAAGCATCTTGACTAGATTGCCATGGCCATTCTGACATTTACAGATGTGTACAGGAAAGGAGTTGGGCAACAGCATAAGTAAGGAAATCTGCAAATGAAAGGAGGAAATGGATTTTAACTTAAGAACCTTCAGTGGTGCTGGCAGGCAATATTCTCCCAAAGCGAGTTCCAGTCTCTTTTAATTCTTGGCCTTACTTAATTATGCTAGTCTGCTGGTGAGAACTCACATGTATCGCCTTCAGCAAAAGCAGACATTGGAGAATCTAAACTAATCTATGGTAGTGTGAAAAGAAATAGGTCAGAGGCATGATCCTGAATTTCCCTTCAGAACCCAGTCCTTGGTTGCATTGGAGTTGATGTACATATAAGGACGTCCACCTGGCGTGTATAAATAGTGGCTGTGAGGTTACAAAGTGCTTTGGATTGAGACCAAAGATATTTCTTTCATGATTTGCCTCCATTGAGTTCTGGCTAATGACTGAATTGTTTATTGTTAACATTTCCCTTCATCCTGAGTTTCCTGAACGTCTTATTGCTCATTTTCTCCATTTCTTAAATACGAAAAAAGGGCTTACTGAAAAATCATCATGACATCATCTACCAAATTGTTTTGACTGTTCAAATAAAACAATTAATCAAAAATCATCACTGATTTATAGACGATGATTAAAATTAAGAACAAAATAAGAGAGGATTGCACAATTATGAGCATTTAAAAACAAAAGCAATTATATGCTACAAACACAAGGCTCCTGGGTTGGTTCTAAGGGTTTGTTTCTTTGGCAAAGTGGAATTCCAGATGCCCCTCGTAGTGATCCTGCTCTGTTCCTGTACTCTGACTTTGAATAGAGCTCATAAAACAGATGGTCAAAGGGTACCCCTGTCCCCTAGCAGCCAGCCTAAAATGTAGAATTGTTTGGTGAAAAAGAGAGGAGACTGCAGACTAAGAACTGGCACTGGACAAAGTTGTCATGATTATTGTTAAGATACTGGGTACAGGTCTGTATGGTGCAGTGCTTGAATTTACAGACCAGTTAGGAGCTCAAGTAGTGGAAGTTCTTTAATGACTAATTTGTGTCCCATTATAGCATGTCCCATGTCTATATTAAACATTGTGAGGAAAATTGTCATCTCAAATGCATTGTTATTTTCAGCAGATTGCTCTAAAATTGGCATAATCCATGGAAAATATCCAAGAAAGTTAAAGTACAAATTAGAATCAGTGCAAAGTGAGTTTCTACAATTCTTTGCACTAGTTTAAAAACTTCATTGGAGAAAGCAAGCACAGCCGTAAGAATGATCATGCCACATGGTGATTTAATCATGAATATGAATTTATTAAAATTTCATTCTTTTCCAGCCGTTTGAAGAGATTCTAAAAAATGTTTGTTTTGCAGTGCAAGAATACAGCCAAGCATGCTTTAAAAACTTTTGTTCAGATATTTTGTTTTAATATTCTAATAACCTGACTACTATACCCTAAAATAACAAATTAGCTGTAACTGTAAAAATAATATTTAGGAACTTAAAATCTGGTCACTTAGAGGTGGATTGATTCTGTGTTGTAAAATGCTTTGTCTTTGGGATGGTTCCATTTTTAACTATAATATGCAGGAACATTGCTTATTAAGATAACGAGGTGTAGAGCTGGATGAACGCAGCAGGCCAAGCAGCATCAGAGGAGCAGGAAGGCTGACGTTTCGGGCCTAGACCCTTCTTCAGAATTTTCTGCTGTGTTCATCCAGCTCTACACCTTGTTATCTCAGATTCTCCAGCATCTGCAGTTCCTAATATCTCTGAAACATTACTTATTAGCTTGATGAATATATCAAGTAATGTTAAGCACTTTAAGGTTACTTTTTTTTTAGAAAGCTTCACAATTGCTCACGTAGATGTCAGATAGTGTGTTAATTGATAAGCTTGAGTAGAAACACTTTCTCCAAGTTGACATAGTTTTCAGCACAGTCTTCAGAGATCACCAGATGGGGTGTCCTATAAACACTTAAATCAGAAAAAAATACCTGAATCTTCCAACCAATCATCAGGCTATCAATGTTTTGTTTTCTTTTTCATGGATGTGTGTGTTGCCAGTGACGGTAGTGCCTGTAGTTCATTTCTAACTGCCATTGAAATGGTGATGAACAGCCAACCTCTTGAACCACTACAGTTTATCCAGTAGAGGTACATGCACTGTGCTGTTAGGAAGTTCCAGGGTTTTAATCCTGTGACAATGAAGGAATAGTGACATAGATCCAAGCCAGATTTGGAGGGAAACATGGAGGTGATGGTGTTCTCTTGCATTTGCTTTCCTTGTCCTTCTGGATGATAGTAGCTATGGATTTGGAAGTAGTTGTCAAACAAAGCTTGATGAATCGCAGGAGTGGGTTGACTCATTGTGCACACTGTTGTATTGTTGTGGTTTTTTTTAATCTTAATGCAGAATTACCAACCTCATACTGGGTTGGTAAGCAGCATTAAATCAATTTACTTGAAAATTTCAAACAGGTTCACTTAACAACCTGATTTACAGAATAAACTGTATAAGCTGAAATTTGACTGCTCTCTCATTAGACGGTAAAGACTGGTAGTAATTTAACCTGAGGGTCGGCATGACTCGGGCAAATGGAAATTGAGAAGGTAGACCTTCATGGCAACCCGAGTTGGTACAGGAATTGAACCCATACTGCTGGCATCACTATGCTTCAAAGCAGCTGTCTCGTCAACTGAGTTAATCAAACCCCAGTTGTATGCATCTTTAATCTTGCACAGTCTCATTTTACAAAGTGGTAGTTTGTAGAGATCTGTTCCAGTGTTAGATGGCATTACACAGATTGGAAGCAGATATCATGATATTTTGAGCAGTAAGGTTGAAAATTACCAACAAGCTTTTTCAGTCTGGAGGCAGATACAGGGCAAGAGATTTCTCAGGGATTGGTACCAGAACCACCCTTCCTCTTAATTTGTATTATTTTCTTACACGAGGGACGTCAGTGTTCAAGTACAAAATGAGTATGTGTCCCAAATTTTGGAAGTGATGTGAACAACGGTGATGATAATTAATTTGTGTTGCCATGAGGCTTGTGACTGCACATAGGAGAGATGGCTATCCTTAGTTCTTCTGATAGCTGTGGCCTGTCATGATTTTTCCTTAGTTATGGGTGATTGCCGCCTGACTTGAGCACACTATGGTACAGAATCCTGTTTTCTGTAAGAATATCTCTTTCTAATATGAACAACTTCATCTTTTCTTCATAATATTTTGCAAGTGGCCAAGGATGTCACATCTTTATATATATAACAATCGTACAATAGTGTTAGACTTCAAGGCAATGTGGATAGGCTGATGAAATAAGCACACACATAAATGATGAAATTTATTGAAGGGATGTATAAAGTGATATATTTTAGATTTATAGATGTCTGTAGCTCAGAAAATGTGCCTTTGGCTCATCGAGTGAAAGAAAACACCTGACTATTCTAATCCCATTTTCCAGCATTTGGCCAATAGTCTTCCAGAAGGATTGGAGATGTTTGGAAGAGAATACTGAGAGGACATTTAACAAAACTGTTCAAAATCACAAGGGCCTTAGGCTAAGTAAAGATAAAGAAAGGCTGAGAAGAAGAAGACACCAATTTAAAATGATGAACTAAAGTACCAATGGCAACATAATGAAAATCATTTTTCTGCAGAGAGTGGTTAGGAAATAGAATACACGGTCTGAGTGTGGCAGAGGCAGATTTCATTGAAGTTCTCAAAAATTGGTTATGCAGCTCACGAGGTAATATAAGCAGTGCTGTGGGGAAATGTTGGGGCAATGACAGTAATTGTTGTTTTTTGCCAAGTGTCAACATGAGTATGACAGATGCAGAAGGTAAGAGAGGAGGAAAGTAAGGATGCAGAGAAAGATGACATTGTGAAAAGAAAGATGTCTTTGCAGCACAGCTTGATAGACTTGCCCTGCCACACTGCAGGCACAGGGTCTATAGCCTCTCCTTCATGGACTGCACTATTATATTCAGGTTGATGGCGATTAAATGAAGACATTTGGCCTCTAGTAGACCTGTATCTCTCTTTCTCTCTGTCTCTCTGTCTCTCTCTCTCTCTCTCCTTGATGTTAAGACCGGCAGTGGCAGATTTCTCCTGCAGGGCACAATGTTCTTAGTTGTCAAGACCCTAATGTGTGCACAATACCTTGCCCCACAATCTGTATGCCAGTTTAAGCCCAGAAATTTAGTTTGATGTTTTTAATAGCTCTGCCTTTAACATATGTATGTCAAAACAGGTTTATTAGTATCCTAGACAGACACTAGTCAGCTACACTAGCAAAGATCAAGCACACTTGAGTAGTTCCTTTTCCTGTGTTGGCATGTTGCGTATAATGGTCAGTTGGGTAATGATCAACCTAAAACAAAGAGCACAGATGTCAAACGGCTGTAGCACATTGGGATCTTGTGAGCTGCAATTTTAATCTCTGTGCTGCTCTTGTCATCTTCTATTTGAAAGGAGATTTTACTGTACTTTTAATACTATTTATCTCTTCATGAAGTTTAGCCACCTCCAGATGAACAGCATTATCTTGATACATATCTACCTTATCAAACGGTTCTGGTCCCATGAATTACATTTTCAATTCGATGTGAAATTATTAGTTACTCTTAAGAGTTGTATCACCTTCAAGATGCAATCACTCATAGATACAACTCCTACATGTTCCATACTAACTGTTTCTTCAGCACTTTATCTACTATGACCAGATTTGCAAGGCATGATTGTTTCTCTCAAGACTACTATACATTGAGCAGCATACAGTGATCAGTGGGCATAACATTTATCTTTGGAATACAGGATGCCTTTAATGTAGTCACAGCATCTGCGCAAGAGCTACTTTATAATACAAGGGATTACAAATATGTTGACCTCTATTCCCAGGCAATAAATTAAAAAAATACAGGGGCAACATTTGATCTTAACATCTAAGTCTATTCCAAAAGATTAAAAAAGTGCTGAGTAGCCTGTTCAAAAACTTAGCCGCACATATTGTTGAATTCTTCAATGTAAGCTCCTAATGATTCATAGCGTTTGACACAGACTCATATGGGTCTCAGCTGGGCAATGTTTCATGAAAGAGGTAAGTTATGTGTGGATCAAATTTATAGGACTGTTGACAATTAAACATTAGTGCTACAATAAGGAAAGTAAGTATTCTGAAAGCATTTGGAAAATATTAGTTGCCCTCTGGAGCCATCGGCTGACTTTTATCAAGACTAAAGGACAAGTAGTTGAAGGAATTGCTAGCAAGTTTGAAAGGAAAGAAATCTGCAAGTGGGAGGCTGTAAGTAAATTGTAGAGACATGGCTGAGTTGTCTTTATAAATTTAACTGTAGTTTGATCAATCTTCATGAGTTATGGACTTGGGTTTCTATCCTGCACTGTTGAGAAATACCTCCTTTAGATTGTACAGTCTCTATTCTAAGTGTAATCTTGATCTCTGCCTTTTCTAAAGTGACCATTATTTGATAGTAAAGAGTTCTAAATCTTACATTTACAAATTATTCCAAGTAAGTATGGGCTCTGTAATAGAGCTCTCTCATAATGGTTATTCCATTCTCTCTTCTAAAAGTCTTGATAGGATGTGATTATCGATGTCAGTGTTACAACATTGTATACGGCACCATGTTATTAATATATGCATTCATGTACTGCAGAGAGCTCAGTAATTAACTCTGTGTTTGATTGCTGCATTTTGTGGCTCTAAGGAGGTTTTGCTCAGTCTACAGCCCATAGGTCAGCAGTGCAGGAAGTTTGCATGGAGCTGTAGCCAAGCATTAGGCTGCATCTGATAGTATTGTGACATGTTCCAGCCTTTTGCTGCTTAGTGGTGCACAACCTGTAAGGAAAATATTTCCTCTGTGATTGGCATGGAGATGTGTCAGCTTCAATGAAAGTTATTGCAGGCCTCTTGACAACTGCAGTCAACTGGTATGAATGTTTTCAGTCATCTATGATCCTCATAGGCAATGAGATATTTTTGTAAGTGCAAAAAACATACTCAGTTGCCTCTCCTGTGGTCATGTAAACTCTTTTTAGTTGAAGATGGTCATTGCCTGACACTATTGTGGTGCAAACAGTCTGCAGGTTGGAAAAATATGGGCTTCATTCAGGCCTACAGTTAGAACGGAAAAGGTCATTCATGCTGGCAATGATGAAGGTAGCCAATCCACACCCGAATTCAAGCAAGTAAAACTGGCATAATTTTGGAACATGTTGCAAATTCCTTATACATCATGTTAAACCACAAAGATCCCTCCATCTCCTGCTCCACTCTTCACATTGTATGTCATGGTTGAAAAATGTTCTTCACGTCTTATAGATTTCTGGACAATCTGTGGGTTTTAGCATCAGTATTCTTGCTAGCAGCAAAACAGATCCAGGAATTTTATTTCCATTTAAACTAATTTAACAAAGCTATTGCTTGCTTCCTTGCTGGCCCCAAATCATGTTGTAAATTTGGACAAGGTAAAAACTATGTAGAGGTCACATAGACAATATTTGGCCATCTTCCCAATGCATTGTGGCCTATTTGCTCCAAAATCAGGAGTTATATGGCATCAAAATTTGGACCAACGTTTCTTTGCAAGTGTCAGTCTTGTCTCAATTATGAGTTTAAGTCAGAAAATCATGCAACCGAGCTGTGCTTTAAGATTTGAGCTCATATGGTTAGTGCTGTGTAGTCATAATTAAGTTCTACACTGTCAGAGGTCCCAATATTCCAATAAGATATTAAATTGAGGCACAATCAGCCCTCATTGTTAGACATTAAAAATTCTTTGGCACGATTTGAAGGAGTATTTACTTGGCGTTTTGAGCCAAGTTCTGTTCTATAGCTAATTAAACCAATAATGTCATTTTTCACATTTCTGAATTTGAAGCCTTGTTACGTGCAACTTTGCTGCTGAGTTTCCCTTCACAACACGTGTGGACACTCTTCAAAGTAATTTATTGAGTGTAAAGCTTATGGGATTTCTTCAGGTTATGAAAAATAGTGCTTTCTAAGTGCAGGATCTTTCTCTTCATCAGTACTAAAGCCTCTGTAATGAGGTTTTAACAATTTTCAATTCTTGCCTTCCAGCTTTCACTTTCATTATTGCTTCATTTAGACATTCGTTGTTGTATATTCAAATATTAATATGCTAATGATGAGGTAATTGACAATACCACTCTGACTTTAACACAGATGAGAAAAACGAGGGAAACATCCAATGGAGCCTCAAGGAGGATTAGAAGAGATACACTTAGGCAAAGAATTGTGTTCAGTATAAAGTATTTTGTGGTGTAAGTAAAGAGCTTACAGTACTGAAGAGAGGGAGCCTTAGTTTAGGATGAGGACTAACTAAGGATGGTAGGGACTCAGAACAATATCAGTAAAAGAGCAAGAAAGCATAGCATTCATAAGGGACAAAGTACAAACAACAACAAAGTGTCTGTGAGAGAAATGCAATCCATAGATTTAGCTGTAAAAGCCCAGGGCACAATTACTGCACAGTTCTTTTGGAACACCGATGAGAATAATTTATGGCTGAATTGAATTTTTATTACCTTAAAGCCTCAAAATCCAAAAACAAAGGACCTCAAGCTGCCACTTCAAGACCAGATAAAGGAAAGTTTAAGAAAGATGTCATATGTTTGATCTCAACAAATTTATTAGCCCCAATGATGTAAACACTTGACTATTTGAGGAATGCACTACTTCAATATATAATTTATAAAAATAGTTGCTCTCCATTATCTGCGTAAAAAGCAAGAAACTTTCCTCTTCTTTGATGATCATTATTTACACCTGAACACTCCAATGGGGTTTGAAGGTCGTAATTAAGATGACAAAATATTATTTTATTGCCCAAAACTTGCGCTAAACAAAATAAAGGTCTAGAATTTCACATTTGGAATAGGTTATATGTCTCAGAAAGTTTCCTGCCTTGGAAGCTTATCTGTTTTAGGAAGAATTGACAACAGAAGTGGAAGTTCAGTTGAGGAGGTGGGGGAGGTGCTCAGGTGTGGGGTGACTGATAGCTGTTGACTGCTTCACTGTCCCAAGGAAGATTTTGGAGACAGCCACATTGATCCAGATGGACGCTTTACAAAGATCATCTTACTGCTTTGAGACTTTTCCCCAGTTGTAATAAAGACAGTAAAACAGAACAGCCTATTCACAGTCACCCCTCACATTCCTTCATCACCCACACACTCCACATAACCCCATATACGCAAACTCCTTCAGATCAAGCTATGGCAGTTCCATGTGTATTCTGCACTCTGTCCAGAACCAATCAATTATATTAACTAAAAACCAAAAGAACTGCAGATTCTATAAATCAGAAACATAAAGCAGAAAGTGCTGGTGACCCCAGGAAGGGTCACTGGACCAGAAATGTTAACTTTAATTTCTTTCCACAGATGCAGCCAGACCTGCTGAGATTTTGCAGCAATTTCTGTTTTTGTTGCAATCAATTATATTATTTTGTTATGCAAAAATTAATACTTCAAAGTTTCTGAATCGAATTTCAAAAGGGATGTAGCAAAAATTCTTATTTTTAAAGAAGAAAGTGATGCGAAGTGAATGAATGTCTTTAAAAAAAAAACATTTTTCACACAGCCTACACTAGATGGTTCAGTAGTTCTGTGCAAGATGTTATAAAAACCCATGGAGGTGTCATAGTTTGGTTTTAAAATTGTGAGGGACAGTGGAAAGCGTGAACAGAGGGACATAGAAAGGAAGACATCAGATGTCATGGGAGATGGGTAGATGTTCATAGTTAGACATGAAAATATAATTTTGACTTCATGAAAGCACCTTTTAAAGGGCCCCTCATGCAGATAGTGATTTATGGCACATCTGAGGGATCATGAATCATATATCTTTTAAATACAGGCCCAACTCCTAGGTGAAGACTAGGTGATGCCCATACCCACAATGGAACCAACTAGGAAGGGAGTACAGGAAGCAGACTCACATAACATACTTGAATGCACACTTAAGACGCTGGTGAAAATTGGGCATACCAAGAACAGTGTCAAAAATCCTGGAAGCTGGTTCTAATGGCTATTTTTAGAACTCCATGAAATCCTAGGCTGCAGTGAGGCTGTGTATCTCTCCTACATACGTGCTGTAATGGAGATCAAAATGAAATCAGAGAGCAGGTTGGATGAAGGTTAAAACTCTTGATGACAGCAAGTTTTCATCCATTTGTAAAATTGGGTTTAGAATATTTTGGTCAAATGTAGATGATCTCAAGAATTGTTGTGTTTCTTCATTGTTCAGGAAGTAGCCGAACGCTGTCTTTGAACATTTTGTAGGATGAGATATCCTAAAAGGATACATCAAGTGCCCATGTCTACTCGGGATTTGGGCTTGTGCAATGGATATGGAAGGCAATTTATGATCGATATGTGTTCATCAGTAATATGGAAAACTCCAGGGAATTACAATTGGATTCATTTTGTCTCTCCATTTCAGCAGTTACCTCATAAATACCATCAAAAATTACATTGCTCTTTGTGATGATACCGTGGCTTTAAGAGGTGTATTTTTACCTGATTCTTTTAATGAAGAGAGAGTGAGACAGAGGTTTTGAATGGTCTTTCCAAGCCAATAAGGTAAACAACTTATGATGCCATTTTTAAAAAAAATTAGAACAACAGAATCAGCATGAAGGGATTGGGTCAAGCTCCCGGAGAACCAGGATTTTCTTATCGCTTGATGTTCTTTCCTTCTCGACTGGAGATGTGAGATTATCTTTTTTACCAAATTTGCCTTTGCCAAGGATGTGTTTATAGGACATTACTATTTTGGAACAGTTGTTGTTTAGTAGTTAAACAATCTATTATTCTGTTAAGTTTTCCAATAGAGTTAAGTTATTTTAATTCTTCATTCTTTTGTTTGTATTTTAACCATAATACAAGAATAAAGTGTGTTTTTCTTCAAGCCTGGTAGTTTGACTAATCAAATTGCATCCGGAACACAATACTTTACACTTGCCTTTAAAATTAAGAAAATGTCAGGGTCTAGACGATCTTCTTAACATAATTTGAGGGGATTTCTCTGGACCATACCATCTTTTTGTTGACATCATATTCTAGAAAATGTCAGACTCGTCACCTTACAGCCAAACTCTTCCTGAGTCATTATAACATTATGTTGCATCTGCATTGGCAATTTACATGTGCATTTACAGATCAAGGTAAAATCCCAAGCTTTACAGGGACAATTTTCAAACATGTGTTTTAGGCTGACAAAGATTTGCATTGGCAGTGCACTAGATGAAGTTAGCAGTGTAAAAAAATGCTAAGTGATTCAGAAAATACATTGAGTGACCTGTGGACAGTTCAATGGTTGTCAGCGGTGATTATTTATGCAGATATTAACCCAAAATTTGGTGGGAAAACTGAAATGTAGTCATTCAAATGCTGAGTATAGTATATTTTAAAGCTATTTCTGTTAAATTAATTAACACCCCAATTTGTACATTAGCTTAGCATATTGTTTGACATTATGTCACCTTATAATTAAGGGTAAAAAAATTGAGATAGCCAGAATCTGCAAAAGATCTGTAAATTTTAACATACTTTAATGTTTTGAAACATTGGCAGAGATCGAACCTTCAGCCCATGTTTGCCATTAAACCACTTATCCCCTACCTCTACCTGACCCCAACCCAGCCCACCATCTCTTTCAATCGCTTTCAATCTCAATCTAAAAGAAGATTTGCTGTGCTGTTGTATGTCTTATTGAACTTAGAGCATGACTGAACTTCTAAATCTTGTTTTGATTGAGGGAAAAATAAACAATCATTGTTCAACTTCTATCATCTGTTTTTAATAACTGAGACCTTTCATGGACTAATATTTAAAGAAAAACTATTTGATGTTTGGGATAGCCAGAATCTGAAAATGATCTGTATGTAATGCGCTTTAATATTTCAAAACAAAACTACAGGGTATTACAAAATATTACACTGAGCAGGTTATTGCTGAGCAGGTGCTATTCGATAGAAATAGGCCATTCATGTACTAAATTAAGTTTTAGAAACGGAAAAAAAACCCACTTAAGGTGGCTCCAGTGGTTACATGACTTGGTTAAGCTGGCCCTTGAAACCATCAATAAACAAGACCCAGTCAAAACTGCAACTAGCATGACAAAAACTGACAAAGAGACTGAAATCAATCACTCAAATCTTTACTTCCTGCATGATTTATGCCTTTCTGGAAATTGCACATATTGGGATTTATTTTTCTACTCATTTGTGAGATGTGGGCGTCGCTGTCTGGCCAGCATTTATTACCTATCCCTAGTTGCCCTTGAGAAGGTGGTGGTGAGCTGCCTTCTTGAACCGCTGCAGTCCACACGCTGTAGGTTGACCTACATTGCCATTAGGGAGGGAATTCCAGGATTTTGACCCAGGGAAGGAATGCCAATATATATCCCAAGTCAGGATGGTGAGCAGTTTGGAGGGGAACTTGAAGGTGGTGGTGATCCTATAGATCTGCTGCCCTTGTCCTTCTAGATGGATATGATCATGGGTTTGGAAGGTGCTGTCTGAGGATCTTTGGTGAATTTCTGCAGTGCATCTTGTAGATAGTACATACTGCTGCTAGTGAGCATTGGTGATGGAGGGAAAGGATGCTTGTGAATGTAGTACCAGTCAAGCGGGCTACTTTGTCCTGGATGGTGTCAAGCTTCTTGAGTGTTGTTGGAGCTGCAGTCATTCAGGCAAGTGGGGAGTATTCCATCACACTCCTGACTTGTGCCTTGTAGATGGAGGACAGGCTTTGAGGGGTCAGGAGGTAAGTTACTCGCCGTAGTATTCCTAGCTTCTGACCTGGTCTTATAGCCACTGTATTTATGTGGTGAGTCCTGTTGAATTTCTGGTCAATGATAACCCCCAGGATGTTGATAGTGGGGGATTCAAACATCATTGAATGTCAAGGGGTTGTGGTTAGATTGTCTCTTATTGGCATTGGCCATTGCCTGGCATGTGTGTGGCATGAATGTCACTTGCCACTTGTGCGTTCAAGTCTGGATATTGTCCAGATCTTGTTGCATTTGGACAAGGATTGCTTCAGATTCTGAGGAGTCACAAATGGTGCTGAACATTATGCAATCATCGGTGAACATCCCCACTTCTGACCTTATGATGGAGGGAAGGTCATTGATGAAGTAGCTGAAGATGGTTGGGCCAAGGACACAACCCTGAGGAACACCTGCAGAGATATCCTCGAGCTGAGATGATTGACCTCCAACAACCATGACCATCTTCCTACTTATCAAGTGTGACTCCAACCACTGGAGAATTTGTCCCTGATACCAATTGATTCCAGTTTTGCTAGAGCTCCTTGATGCCACACTCAGTTGAATGGAACCTTGATATTAAGGGCTGTCACTCTCACCTCACCTCTGGAATTCAGCTCTTTTGACAATATTTGAACCAAGGCTGTAATGAAATCAGGAGCTGAGTGGCCCTGGTGAAACACAAATGGGTGTCACTGAGCAAGTTATTTCTGAGCAGGTGCTGCTTGATAACACTGTTGATGACACCTTCCATCACTTTACTGATGATTGAGAGGAGACTGATGGGGCGGTAATTGGCTGGGTTGGATTTGTCCAGCTTTTAGTGTACAGGATATAGTTAGGCAATTTTCCATATTGCTGAGTAGATATCAGTGTTGGAACTGTGCTGGAACAGCTTGGCTAGGAGAGCTGCAAGTTCTGGAGCACAAGTCTTCAGTATTATTGCTGGAATGTTGTCAGGGCCCATAGCCTTTGCAGTATCCAGTTCCTCCAACCGTTTCTTGATATCACATGGAGTGAATCGAATTGGCCGAAGACTGGTATCTGTAATGCTGGGGACCACTGAAGGAGGCTGAGATGGATCACCCACTCGGCAATTCTGGCTGAAGATTGCTGCGAATGTTTCAGCCTTATCTTTTGCGCAGACATGCTGGGCTCTTCCATCATTGAGGATGGGGATATTTGTGGACCCTCGTCCTCCAGTGAGTTGTTTAATTATCCACCACCATTCATGACTGGATGTGGCAGGACTGCAGAGCTTAGATCTGATCCGTTGGTTGTGTGATCACTTACTTCTGTCTATCATTTGCTGCTTTCGCTGTTTGGCCTGCAAGTAGTCCTGTTTGATGGCTTCAACAGGTTGACACCTCATCTTCAGGTATTCCTGGTGCTACTCCTGGCATGCCCTCCTGCACAATCCATTGAACCAGGGTTGATCCCCTGGCTTGATTGTAATGGTTAAGTGGGGGATATGCTGGGTCATGAGGTTACAAATTGTGCTGGCATACAATTCCTCTGCTGTTGATGGCCCATAGTGCCTCATAGATGTCCAGTCCCCACCCAGAGTACATTTTGTGCCTTTGCTATCCTCAGTGCTTCCTCCAAATATTATTCAACACGGAGGAGTATCAATTCATCAGGTGAGGGAGGATGGTATATGGCAATCAGCAGGACGTTTCCTTGCCCATATTTAACCTGAAGCCATGAGACTTCATGAGGTCTGGAGTCAATGTTGAGGACTCCCAGAGCAACACTCCTACACATTATTTAGCTTGTAAAAAATATGAAGCCAAACACAGGAAGAATAAAGTCACTATATTTCAGGAAGTAGATTTTGTGGCAGAGCAGAGATGTAAAAGCAGACAGCATCATTGGAAGCCTCTCTCTCTTTCTCTCTATGTTGCTTCTAGTCTCTCTCAAGAAAGTGCGCTCAATAGTAAACAAATCAGAGAAACATTAATTTATTGAGAACTCTAAAAGTATTTACGTATGTTGCTAATCCTGAGGATATAAGTAATAACTTAAATAATGCGGTATCCAGTTAACTATGAACATCTCAAGGCCTCTAAGAATTTTTCCCAATTACACATTCTTATCATCTCTTTTGTACAGGGCACTTTTTAAACGTTATACCAATGTTTGATGTTAGATTTTATTTTCAGAATCAGTACGTATAAAATGTTTTTCCTTCAATCCTTGTAATTGGTTCCTTAATTCTGAATATTACAATGTATTGACCAAAGTGCAATGCAGCAACATGTTAAACAAAAGTAAAGTGTATTTGTTGTGACCAACTAAGGAGTTTTAAATAAAGGGGACAAATTCATGCTCCTCAACTGGTCATAAAATTAATTTACAATACTTCAAAAAATTTCAGAATAAAAGTCTTTGTGTGAACTGTGTCAGATTTCATCCATTAGGTTAAGCAATTAAGAAGGTGTATAAAGAGCATACTAATCAATCAAAGGTAGAACAATTAAACCATTGAATGCCTGAATGAGGTCCTGCCAAATTCACCACAAGATATAGCGCTGATTCAATATCCTTCAGATATTGTTTAATCTAACTTTATCAGCAGCAACTCTAGGTACTGGACAGGGAAATGTCAATCAATGCTGTTTATATGAATTTCCAGAAGGCATTTAATAATGACCATACAAAAGACTTATCGAAGACAGAAGCCCACAAAACTGAGGGAAATTTAATGACATGGCTGGGAAATTGAGCCAGTGGCAGATGATAGAAAATAGGAATAATGCGTAGGTATTCAAATTCGCAGGATGTAACTAGTTGAGTTCCAGCATTTGTGTAAGGAACTCAATTATTGGCAGTATTTATTAATGACTTGGAAAAGAGAATAGAAAGTCATATATCCAAATTTGCTGATGATACAAAGTTAGGTGGCATTGTAGACTGTTTAGATGATAGCATAAAATTACACAAGTACAGTGATGGACTGAGTGAATGGGCAAAACTGGCAGATGTGATTCATTGTAAGCAAGTGTGAGATATCCATTTCGGAGCAGAAAAGAATAGGATACTTTCTAGACAGTATAAAGTTAAATACAGTGGATGTCCAAAGAGACTTGAATGTTGAAGAGATATATTTATAAAATGTGATGACCATGTGCAAAAAATAATCAAGATAGCTAATGGAATGCTGGCCTCTATATAAAGAGGACTGGAGTATAAAGGTGTAGAATTTATGCCATAGCAATGGAAACCCTGGTTAGACCCCACTTGGAGTGCTCTGAGCAGATCTGAACAGCACATCTTAGGAAGGACACTTTGGCCTTGAAGGTAGTACAACATAGGATTTCAACAGGGTAACCTGGTCTTAAAGGGTTAAATTATGAGGCTAGATTATACGTATTAGGTCTGTTTTCTTCAGAATTTAGAAGGTTAACATATGAAATGATCAAAATCTTCAAGATAATAACAGGAAAAGGCAGGATAGATAAAGATAAACTAATTCTACTGGTTGCAGATTCTAGTACGATGTGGCACAGTCTCTAACAATGAAGGTCAGACCATTCATTAGAGTAGAAGAACTTCGACTCACAAAGGGTGGTAGAGGTTCAGAACTCCTTTCCACAAATGGCAGTGAATGCCAGACCTGTTGTTAATTTTAAATCCGAGATAAATTTTTATTAGCAACAGTATAAAGGGAAATGAGCCATTGGTGGGCAGAAGGAGATAGGCCACAGTTCAGTCATGATCTCATTAAATGGTGGAACATGCTGAATGGGCTAAATAGTCCACTCCTGTTCCTATGTTCCCATTTTATGATCTGAAATTCTATTGGTCCTATATTTGTACACTAGAAAGGAGAACAAATAATTCAAATGTAAAGCATGGGTCAAATAATCATGAACAAATAATAATGGATGGTGGTAAAAATTCATTGTCTTCAGTTTCAATAAGCTATGAGGAACAAATCAATTTCTAACTGTGCACAATATTTTCTAATTAGAAGACTTTATGCCCATGTTTTAAATCATCTTTTCAATACATAATCTAAACAGATAGCCCAGTACAATGCTTTTAGTTTAAGCATTGACAAAGCTACACCCAATAATGTGATATTAAACGAAAGGCCATTAAATATATTCTAACTGTTCAGGTGGGCATTAAAGAGTCCTATCCAGCAAAAGTAAGGAGTTTTGTTTAGTGTCTGACAACATATGTCCCTCATTCAATGCTATCGAAAACAGTTTTGTACTCATGTAGATCACTGTCCTCTGAGACATTTTGCTATGTACAAAATGGTTGGTATTTATAATGCATCATTATTACAAAATAATTAATTACACTGAAATGCTTGAGAAATTTCAGGTGTCATGTCAATGCATGCCATTATATTAAACATTGCGTAATATATTTATTATTTAACCATGAAACAAAACATACAACAGAAACAGTTACTGAATTCTATGCAATTAGTCATCAGGTAGTAACATAATTAATACACTAGTCTGGACATTCCAATGGCCATATAGTTATTGGAGCAGGTTGGTTTGGTGTTGTGCATCAGGACAATGCAGAATCCCCAATGCAGCTGACTCCACGGGAATTGGCCTGGGAAATTGAAGATTCCAATGGGTTCTTCTCCAGTATCTGGAACTTTCTGAAAGAATGCTTTGACTCCCTTCTAAGACAGGGAAACAGGTTTCAAAATCCATCCAAGCCAGAATAGGGAGTTGAGTCCTGAGTTACTGTTACCAGTTTAATCCATAATGGCTCTCCAGTCAATTAACCTAACCAGCCCAGCAAGGAGTTTGAATCGCCGGGACTAGTAGCATCCACAGGGCACTTTGGGCTAGCTGAGGGGGTTGGGATATGTTGAGGCCAGCAACAGTGGGGCGGCTAGTGCAGTTTTGGAGCTGGTGGCAGAAGTGGGCGGGTTTGTGCCTGGACCTGCAGTGACGAAGAGGCATGGTGCGGCCAGTGGGGAATTGTGAAGGTACTGATTCCTTCAAGTAAACTGTTGTTCAGGACAAGTTAGATGAATAAAGGTTAAATATATTTCCTGGATAACTTTTAAACTGAATCCCCAATTTACCAAACTCACCCAATACACGTCCCCTTGACCTTTTACAACCTCCTGGGACCCCTGATGATCCCACTCATGATCAGATCCCTCACCCTACCCACACCTCACCCAGAGTAACATAATTTCAATCCTAACATCCCTGGACCCGACAAGCCCAGCCGCTGAACTCCTGCTGACTCACCAACATCCTTGGCCACCAGACCGGACACCCATTCCATGAGCCAGCTTTGAACCTCCCTTTGCAGTCCACCATGGACAACCATTCACCTTATTGTGTGGACGCTGTCCTTGCCAACCAGCAGCAACACCTTCCTTAGCCATGGTAGGTCCTGAACCGAACTACACCTGCCCTGCCACCAGCCTTTGGCTGGCTTCAATATACTCCAACACCCTCAGCAGGCTGCAACATTCCTTTTGGATGCCACCAGCCCTGGAAACTCAAACTCTTTGGTGGGCCAGTTAGTTCAGTTACCTGAACAGCTTTTATAATTTAAACTATGCCAACAGCATGTGGCTCAACTCCCCATTCAGGCTGGGGTAAATTTGAAAGCTGCTTCCTTGTTTTAGGGGAAGTCACAATGCTGTATGTTGGACCTGCCATCAGGCAATGAACTCAAGAAGAATACGACTGCATAGTGTACGAATTAGTGTATTAATATGTGCTCTTAGTCAACAAGAACAAATGTTGCTGGATAATTAAAAATCTTATTTTGGGAATTTCTGTTAGTGTTCTTCAATTGGCCCTGTGTCATTGGTACATGTTCAATAGAAATGATAGAGAAATCATGTTAACAGAGCTTCCACTTTTCTGCCAATTAAGAAAATCCTTAAACAAATCCCTGGTTTTAAGCTACCATAGTCTATTGCAGTTGGCATCTAGATATAATCTTCAGAACAATATTAGAGATAATCCACGGACATTCCTATTAAGCAGTTCATAGCTGAAAGTGAGATGAAAGAAAGCCAGTGCAAAATTGATAATCAAACCACTGTTTCTATTACTATGACGGGACAATGTGTTGGAAGATGATATGTTCAACTCATGGCAAGTCACTCTCAATTTGTACATGTCATAAGTGATCCATTCTTTTTCCTTTAGTCTTGCTACACAACAGTGTCAGTCATGTGTTACTTTATATTGCTACTGGATATATGTACAGTAAAATTCATGTTATCCAGTGTGCACCAGAATCAGGTGGTGCCAGTAAATCAAAAATCTTGGTTAACTCGTTACAGCCTATGACAACAATAGAAATCAAATATCTTGATATACACTGCAACTTGCAGATGCTTAGAACTTCATCACTTTTGAATCTTTACCCTGTCAACACCAAGCAAAAAAATACTT
The DNA here is from genome assembly GCA_024137785.1 of Ginglymostoma cirratum. Taxonomy (NCBI): domain Eukaryota; kingdom Metazoa; phylum Chordata; class Chondrichthyes; order Orectolobiformes; family Ginglymostomatidae; genus Ginglymostoma; species Ginglymostoma cirratum. The sequence continues at coordinate 38,880,113 of JAHRHZ010000009.1, forward strand.
CAACCTTCAGATGGTTCTATGACAATCATTTCGGACTGACAACAAGGGTATTTTAGGCAGTGTTACCCATGCTTTGGACACTTTGACCAGTCAATGTACAAAAAACTCTTTATGCAAGTGCTCTTGTCAGTGACGCAGATAAAGGGACAGGATCTGGTCTGCTGTTCAGCTTGATCTTATCAACAAAACATTTTTTATTAAAGACACCATATAAACATTTCTGAAATCCCCACAATATTTACTCTTGATCTAGGTCTACCCATCAGAGAGAGGGTATTGCCCATAGCGATCTACATGTTAAAGCTAGGCAGTTTTAATCTCCTCCCTTTCCAAACTAGGGCTGGCTTTTTTTCACAATGGTTAGCCTCATGGGTCAAGACGGATCTTCTCCTGGGTCTTCTTGCATTGACATGATCTCCTGCCACAAGTCTTGCTCTGACTGGGTTGCTTCCAGGTGTGCGTTCTTATCCCTCTTGCCCTGCACCTTCCTGAATGTTCTGTGGTATTTGGCCAATGAGGTCATGAGCTTGCTTCAAAGGGTATAATGGGGTTGCATCAATCCCATTCACTGTTGCCAAGCCAGGGATGGGTGAAGTGCACATCCTCAGGCAACGGCTGAAAGTCAAGGTGCCAGAAAGACTGATTGATATTTCTCCAATGCACCACCCTTGGGTTGGTTGTAACTGGTTCCCCTGAACCTCCGTGTCTTTTTTGACATTGGTTTCCACTATTCTCTGTAGCCAATAGCTGTTGGCTGCTGTTTAATTTAGTCTGTCCAATTTCCTGGCTGTGGGTCAATTTAGAATGCCCAAATTTTGGTCAATGGTCACTTGTCCACAACAGTGACAGTGGTACCTGTGGAGGGAGAGGTGGGATGCATACTCATGATTCTGGTTGATGGGGTATTGGATAATGGGAATGTTATTGTCTAAAGGATTGTCACCATTTTTCTTGATATTAATATTACTCTCATCATGGTGTTTGCGATCGTAGATGTTATGATCCTTTCTAATTGAAGCATACCTCTTCTACAATTGTTTTCATATCTGATCATTTTAAATCATAACATTCTATTAACTTTCTCAATTATTGCCTGCATATTAACATTTGAAACTCACTCACAAGACAACACATTGCTTTCCATCTCAGAGCTCTGTACTTCAAGTTATAGCTGTCCTGGTCTTTTCTCACAATTTGTGAACTGCAATTGTTTCCTCGAGCTATGAGTGACTTCTGCCTGACACTAGGACAATTCTGTGAACTTTTTTCTTTACATTAATGTTGATTGACAGTCAATGGTATTATCAACACTGTATTCCCCACTAACAACATAGAATCATAGAGTCATACACCATGGAAACAGATCTATCAGTCCAACTTGACCACACCGACTAGACATCCCAATCTGACCTAGTCCATTTGTCTGCATTTGTCCCATATTGCTTGAAACCCTTCCGATTCGTTACCCCATCCAGATGTCTTTTAAGAGTTGTAATTGTACTGACCTCCACCACTTCCTTTGGTAGCTCATTCTACACATGTACCACCTTCTGCATGAAAAAGTCACCTTTCAGGTCCTGCGCAAACCTTTCCCCTCTCATCTTAAACCAATACCTTCTAGTTTTGGACTCTCCCACCCTAGAAAAATGACCTTGGCTATTCGTCCTATCCATGCTCCTCATGATTTTATAAACCTGTATAAGGTCACCCCTCAGCCTCAAATGTTCCAAGGGAAAACAAAAGCAGTCTATTTAGCCTCTCCCTGTAAATTCTCCAGTCCCAGCAACATTGTTGTAAATCCTTTCTGCACCCTCTCAAGTTTAACAACATTCTTCCTACAGAAATACGACCAGAATTGAATACAATTTTCTGAAAGTGGCCTCACCAATGTCCTGTACAGCTGCAACATGAGGTCCCAACTCCTCTGCTCAATGTTCTGACCAATGAAGAGAAGCATACCAAACACCTTTTTCACCAGCCTGTATACCTGCAACTCCACTTTCAAGGAATTATGCACCTGCACCCCTAGGTCACTTTGTTCGGCAACACTCCCCAGGGTCCTGCCATTAACTATATAAGTCCTGCCCTGCCCTGCCTTACCAAAATGTAAAACCACACATTTTTATAAACTAAATGCCATCTCCCACTCCTCGGGCCAGAGGCCCAACTAATCAAAGTCCTGTTGTACCCTGAGGCAATCTTCTTTGCTGTCCGCTACACCACGTATTATCTGAGGGTTTCCAGAAACTGAACTGGAATCAGCACATAAATGCATGGCCAAAATAGTACATCACAGGCTAGGAATACTGCAGCAGGTAACTCATGCCCTGACTCCCCAAAAACCTGCTTACCATCCAAGGCAAAAGTCAGAAGTGCAATGGAATACTCCCCATTTGCCTGTATGGGTGCAGTTCCAATAACATTCAAAAAGTTTGACACAATTCAGGACAATGCAACCTTCTTAATCTTCATAATAGCCACATACATTCACTCCCTCAACCAATGATGCACAATAGCAGCATTGTATACTACCTACAAGATCTACAGAAATTCACCAAGACTCCTGAGACAGCTGCTTCGAAATGCACTACCATTACTATTTTGAAGAACAAGGACAGCACATATATGGAAATATCACCATGTGCAAGTCCCTCCAAGCCACTCATCATCCTAACTTGAAACTATCTTTTAGAGAAGACATTAAGAGGTAGGATTTATTCACATTTGGAAGCGAATAGATTTATTAGTGATAGGCAGCATGGGTTTGTGCAGGGAAGGTCATGTCCCACCAACTTGATTAAGTTTTTTTGAGGATGTGACAAGAATGATTGATGAAGGAAGGGCAGTGGATGTTTTCTACATGGATTTTAGTGAGGCATTTGATAAGGTATCTCATGGCAGGCTGGTACAAAATGTAGAGTCTCGGACAGAACTGGTTTGGTCAAAGAAGACAGAGAGTTGCAGTGGAAGGGTGCTTTCCAGAATGGAGATGAGTAACTAGTGGTATTCCGCAGGGATCAGTGCTGGGACATTTGTTGTTTACAATATATATAAATGATCAGGATGATAATGTAGGTGGTCTGATTAGTAAGTTTGTGGATGATTGCAGTGGCATAGTAGACAGTGAATAAGGTTTTCTAACATTACAAAGGGATCTTGATCAAATGAGTCAATGGGCTGAAAAATGGCAGATTGAGGTCAATCTGGATAAATGCGAGGAATTGCATTTTGGTAGAGCAAACATGGGTAGGGCTTATTCAATTAATGGTAGCGCTTTGAACAGTGTGGTAGAACAGAGGGACCTGGGGTACAGACACATAATTCTTTGAAATTTGCGTCACGTTATAGACAGGATGATTAAAAAAGCATTTGGCACTCTTGCCTTCATTGTTCAGTCCTCTGATTTTAAGAGTTGGGAAATCATGGTGAGGTCATGGTACAGGACATTAGTAAGGCCCCTTCTGGAATATTTTGTCCAGTTCTGGTCACCCAGTTATAAGGAAGACATTACCAAGCTGTAGATGGTTCAGAAGAGATTTACCAGGATGTTGCCAGGTATGGAAGATTTGAGTTATAAAAAATGGCCGGATAGGTTAGGACCTTTTTTTACTAGATCTTAGGAGGTTGAGATACGTTTATGGAAGGTTATAACATAATGAGAGGTATAGTTGGAGTTGATGGTAGTTGTCTTTTCCCTAGGATGGGGGTTTCAAGACTAGGGGACACATTTTTAAGGTGAGAGGAGAGAGATTTAAAATTGTTATAAGAAGTAAATGTTTTACACAGAAGGTGGTTCACATGTGGAATGAACTTCCTGAGGAAGTGGTGAATGTGGATACAATTACAACGTTTAAAAGACATTTGGATAGATAAATGAATAGGAAAGGTTGGGATGGATATGGGCCAGGAGCAGGCACGTTTGACTAGTTTAGTTTGGGATTATGTTTGGCATGGACTGGATGGACCAAAGGGTCTGTTTCCATTCTGTATGATTCTGACTCTTTGACTAGTGAGGAGGATTGTCAAAGGATACAGTGGGATATAGATAGTTTGCAGACTTGGGCAGAGAAATGGCAGATGGAGTTTAATCCTGACAAATGTGAGGTGATGCATTTTGGAAGATTGAATTCAGGTGCGAATCATACGGTACATGGTAGCACCATTTGAAGCATTGATACACAGAGACATGTAGGCACACAGGTCCACAAATCCCTGAAAGTGGCAACACAAGTGGATAAGGTAGTCAAGAAGACATACAGCACGAGTGCCTTCATTGGCCATGGCGTTGATATAAAGGTTGGCAAATTATGTTACAACTGTATAAAACTTTAGTTAGGCCTCATTTGGAATATTGTGTGCAGTTCTGGTCACCACACTACCAGAAGGAAGTGGATGCTTTGGAGAGGGTACAGAGAAGGCTTACCAGAATGTTGCCTGGTCTGGAGGGTATTAGTTATGAGGAGAGGTTGGATGGACTCGGATTGTTTTCACTGGAATGATAGAGGCTGAGGACTGATCAGGTGGAAGTCCACAAAATTATGAGAGGCATAAACAGGGTGGATAGTCAAAGGTTTTTCGCCAGGGTGGGAAGGTCAACTATAAGCGGGCACAGGCTCAAGGTTAGAGGGGAAAAGTTTAGAAGAGAAGTGCAGGGAGAAGTTTTCACACAGAGGGTGGAGGGTGCACGGAATGCACAGCCAGTGGAGGTAGTGAGAGCAAGCACATTAGCAATGTTTAAGACGTATCTTGATAGACATATGAATGAGAGGTGAACAGAGGACAACTGCATATGGGCAATAAGTAGCCAGTCTACATTAGGATTGGAAATTGGCGCAGGCTTGGTGGGCCGAAAGGCCACCTCCTTTGCTGTATTATATTATACATATTACAGTTCCTTCAGTGTTGATGGGTTAAAATCCTAGAACTCTCACCATAATGGTGTTGTCTAGGCTCTCCTTAACCGAATTTAGACAACTCCGACCAGAATGTTATGAATTAATTTGCCCCAGGTGTCCCACAATACCGAAGCAGACAAATTAATATGAACGCAAGCTGGTACCAATGCCAGAATGCCCCAACTTTATTCGGAAACAAGTTACAATCATCTTGAATACTAAACATACTATCCCTGATCCTATTTGGCCCCTTAAAGTTACAATGCTTCTGGAGTCTCTTGTTGATTCATGCAGCCACTCTGTCTCTGAGTCTGCTAAGCTGCTTTCTTCCTCTTCCTCTCTCTCTCTCTCTCTCTCTCTCTCTCTCGCTCTATGGATGGTCAGCTAGTCTCTGCCTCTTGCCATGCTGGTCTCCTCTGAAGGCCTTAGATGATTGCAAAAGAGTAGTCTTCAGTTGAAGCCTGTTTTTAAGCCTTTTAGATGGTTTTCTGGCCAATCAGGGAGACTCACTTAATAGTTTGAAACAGACTTGATCATGTGGATGACATGCTATTGTTAGTTTCTTTTTGTAGTTTCCTTTCAGACAGGACCCTCTTTTGTTTAGTGGATAAGTTGTTGGAAGTATGTCTGCTCAGGCTAACTGCTGCCTTTTACATAATGTTAATATAATTAGCACCTGACTGCTGCCTGGTATGTGGGTTTTGTGATTTTAGAGTTTTACTTGGCCAATGTACAAAACATCCCTTGCTTTGTTGCCAAATTAGCAATCTATCTGTGTTTTAGCAGCCTGGAGGCTGCTAGATTGGTAGTATGGATCTACATACATCACACAGACTGCAGAAATTCAAGAATACAGCTCAACACTGTATTGTCAAGGGTAATTTGGGATGGGCAGAAAGGGTTAACACAGCCAGTGAAGTCACATCATCTGAATGAATTTTAAAAATAATTCTGAGTAAGTACGTCTCTCATGAGTACGGATCACCTGTCTTGTCCCAACACTGTTGATGTCACTGCTGTATCGTGATATATTGGACCATATCCTTTCTCATTGTGCTTCAAGATTGCAGAAGTAAAATAATGACATTTCACGCATAATGACTTGATATGATTCCTACTGCTTTCAAAAACAAGTAATTCTTGAAGTCTCATCTGGAATTCAGAATGTCTGTGCACTGATTTTCTCTTTAAAATGTGAGTTGGTATTTTTTAAAATCAAAATGCCTCATCTGTAACAAACAATTCTATCAGTGAAGATGGGTGTATGGATTATTAGTTTGTAACACACAAAGTAAAACAGTTGGGAGAATCACACTTTGATACATCCCGTCTAATTTTCCATCTATTTAAATAAAAAAATTGATGAAGAATTGCAAGATTTATATGATGGAAAATGCTAAGTAAGTTTATTTCTTGCTGCATTGAGCCAGGAGGTGTGTAGTTTATACTTATAGCTGATGTGGCTAATCAGTCACTGAGCATTGACTGATTAGCTGCCTTTAACTTAGAAATAGAATGTTGTTAGGGAAACTAAATGAAGTAGAAGAAAAATAGGCACACTTTAAAAACTGAGTAAAATTTTCTTCAGTAGATATGGCTGCTTAAATTTTTAAGTAAAATATGAATTTTAACACAAAATCCTGGCTTTTAACAGCTAATTTATGCATCAGCACAACAGTCTTATGTCGATGTAGTATGTATTTGCATCACTTCAAAAAGTTACTTGTAACCAGTTTTTATGGAGTTTTGCAATTTAAAAGTGTTTTCATTTTTGTTTTGTGGCTTTAGGACCTTATTTAGGAGTTTGGGTTCAAGATAGGCTGGTCAAGGAGAAGACCAGGCCAAGAAGTGACTTCAACTGAGACTGTTTATTGTACATTTATAATATATACAACTATATATGAAAATCTGAGATATAGCAGGTTCTGAATTTAACATTTCCTTGTTAACAGACGGTTCCCGGAGCTATATTAGTCTACCATTTTCAATCTATGTGGCTAACTCTGGTTGCATATTTTTACTTATGTCCACTGGGAAGTGGCTTTGTGACATTATCGTAAGGTTTCTCTTAGCTCCTAATTACCTATTTTGCTTTATAACTTTTCCCCTGTTGGATTGGAAGCAATGGATGGACAATTTCATAGCACAAAATCTGGTCCAATTTCACCGTCAGCAACACAAAGTCTGAGGGTAAACGAGCAACCCAATAACATTCAGGACCTATAAGTAGCAGAGTTCTGATACCATTTCAGATGTGGTGAGATGCAGTCCTAAAGAAAAGGTGCCTCCTGTCCTTCCAAGGCAGAGAATGTGGATACAAAGACCATTTTCCTAATAAATGAGGAAGCAAAGTTAAACAGATTGGAAAATCTACCAAACCATGAAAGGAAAGGGCAATGAAAAAAGCGCAACTGTGATTTGAGTTGTAGAATGTGCAGAGAGTGAGAGTGTGAATAGCAATAATGGATACCATTAGCATCCATTAGAAAGGTCCAGTGACTGGGGATTGTGTTGGATTTAGTGTTATTGTAGGTTCCAACAGCAGTGACAATATTATCGGCAGAGCACAGCAGAAGGAAAAGAAGGTAATAAGAATCAAATTTGCAGCTCAAAAATCTTTACCCTTATGCATCTAAAGACTTACATATCTAAAACTTCACTTCAAACTGCTAGATGCTGCATTGCTGATGTGTGATCTGGGGATTGGACTATAACAGTGGAAATCTAACTTGATTGAGGAGGATAGTAAGCATCCTCTGAGGAACCAGGCTGAGATTAGTGGTGGCTAGCTCACCATCAGCAGGAGTTAAGGTTAATGCAGATGGGGCTTACTGAATGTGACAGAACTAGAATTCAGAAGGTAGTCATTAACTCATAAGCAGTCGAGTGCAGACAAAGACAAAACAGAAGCAGTAACAGGAGAACATGAGCCACAAAAAGCTAGCAAAATGAGACTTATCCGAAGACTGATTGCTACCTCCATGTGTAGAGGAATCAGACGTCAATACACTGTACAATGATAACGATTGCAATGATGTAATGCAGACGTAGATAATATATTATGGTGTAGTAATAACTGAAGTGAGGCACGATGTCTAAGGAAATGTGTATCTACTCAGCAGTAAATAAAGAACTGTGTCAAAGCACCTTTATCTCAAGAAGCACTATTTGGGAGACTAATTGAAGTCAGATCCCATATTCTTGCCAAAAGCTGGCAGTGATAACGGCCCCAGAAAAGAAAACAAAGAGCTCAAACAGGTGTTGAATTAAACTATTGAAATGAATTTTGTGGTCAAGAAAGTGAAAAAAAAATCATTTTCAAATTCACCGTCAGGAGACATCTTGAGCAGAGCAAAAGTCTGAGAACTGGAATCCAGATGTCTGTAAATGCTGACCTAAAACAGCAGGACGTTTTAGTTGATTAATTGACCATTGTAAATTCGGGAATGGGATTTTTTGAAGAAACGATTTGTGAGGTGCAGAACAGCTTCAGGCTTTATCATTAAGAGCAATAGGGTCAGTTCAGTACTTTATTGTATGCAATGGGAATGATTATGAATGATCAAATCAAGTCAACAAAAATACTGCCTACTCAATACCTACTTAATGTGAGGAGAAATGTAATAATCGAGCATGCAAAATTTAATTGGAAAAATATTAAAAACTGGGGAATCGTGAGTTTGTTGATAATCTGTCCTTGTGGGCTAGCAGAAAATTATACATGAGTAAAAAGGAACCAAAGGCAGAACTGATTCATGACAAGTTCATGGTCAGAGTTTTTGATGGGGCTTTTATTGACCTTTCACAAGCCAGGGAGGATATGACACCTCATAAATTAATATAGATGGCTATAGGCAAGCTGAAATTGGAGGCAGGTCAGAGCCTTTGTTTGAGGAGGAAATGAAGCACTGTGAAAGAAATTAAGTGAGTTATTTCAGTACATAGGCCGCAGGGAAGAAAGTGCATGACATGGACAATCTACCAAAATGGACACAAACAAGCCATCTTTCCTAATGTGCCCATGATTTGGTGGGGGGGGGGGGGTTCAAGACACACAAATAGGAAGGCTGCCTAGCAGTGATAACATTGTCACAACTGCAGGAGAGCAAGGCATTTTTAAACAATCAGATTCAATCAGAGAATTCAGCGAAACATAACAGATTCAAGAAGATAAAAGATCATAAAATCATAAAAAAGAATAATGTTGCTGGGAGAAATTAATTCTGGGAATGAATACGAGGAGTGTTAAACTGGAAGTGAATGGGCACATCATGGAGTTTAAACTGGATACTGGAGTGAGTGTCTCAGCATTATCACATCACCTTAAATAGCTTAAAAGGACTAAGTTGTAGCCATTATCAATAAAACTACAAAAAAAGGAGGAAAATCATTGAAAATAAAAAGCCTAACCACAATAAAGTTCAGGCACAATACATGTTTGCAATTAAGAATGTTGCCTGTAAACGGGAACACAGACTTAATTTTAAAAAATGACATATTTAAAGCTGAAATTAATTCACATAGTCGTAGAGTCATTTGGCATGGAAACAGACCCTTTGTTCCAATCAGCCCATGCCGAACATAATCTCAAACTAAACTAATTCCACATGCCTTCTCCTGGTCCATATCCCTCTAAATCTTCCTATTCATCTACTTATCCAAATGTCTTTTAAACGTTGCAATTGTACCCTATTCCACCACTTCCTCGGGAGATTCATTCCACACGTGAACCACCCTCTGTGTAAAACACTTGCCCCTCATTTTTTTATTAATCTCTTTCCTTCACCTTAAAAATATGCCTCCTAATCTTGAAATCCCCCCCTACAATTATCAATAACTCTATCTATACCTCTCATTATAAACTTCTATAAGGTGTCCTCTCAACCTTCTATGCTCCAGTGAAAAAAGTCCCAGCCTATCCAACCTTTCTCTATAACTCAAACCTTCTATGCCTGGCAAAATTCAAGTAGATCTCTTCTGAACCCTCTCTAGCTTAACAGTATCCTTTCTATGACTGGGGGGAACCAGAACTGGACACAACATTCCAGAAGAGGCCTCACCAATGTCCGGTACAAGCTCAAAGTGACGTCCCAACTCTTACAGTCAAGGGACTGAACAATGAAAGCAAGCGTGCCAAACGCCTTTTTAACCACCACGTCTATATGTGATGCAAACTTCAACAAATTCTGTACTTGAAACTCTGGCTCCCTCTCTCCTACACACTACCCAAGGCCCGACCATTAATTGTATCTTGCACTTATCCAGATTGAAATTCACCTGCCATTTTTTCAGCCATAGTCAATGAGATTGCAGATTTAGACCAAGAAAATACCTTTTGAAATAGCCGTTTCAGATTGTTCATGGTTTGAAAAGAGCAGATTGAGAGCTTCAGATTGCCACAGTTCAAGTTCGAGTGGCGTTTGTCTGCACACCACACAAGGCATGTTTACTTGAATATGTGGGGTAGGAGCATACAATTATTTCTTTTGTTTGACATTTATCCAGTCTGGTACCGAGGAATCTTCCCTCTTTCTCAACAACATATGGAAGGCTGTTGTCATATTCTAACCATACTCTCTCTCGGATAATTGTCCATCTCCATCTTGAAGATTTGTAACCCATTTTGATTTGGCAGTATGATCCCCGCAGCATATCATGGGGTCCTTTACAATCATTATCACATGACCCCTTGGGCCATTGCCGAAAATGACAATTTGAAATATTGGGATGTCTCTTCCCGTGGAACAAGCCCTTTACTTGTTACTGATCCAAGACAGAATGTGACCTTACTTAGCCTGCTTTAGGTTCTCCCTGTCCCCACCCCCCAAACTATTGCATAACTATTGCACACTTACGTCAGCTCTGATGAAGAGTCACCTGGACTCAAAATGTTAGCTTGCTTTTCCTCCATGGATGCTGCCTGCCCTGCTGTGACCTTCAACATTTTAACTTTTCAGTCTAGGTTCTCCCTTAGCTGTTCAATCATCCATAGACGCTGCATGGGATATTGTTCTGCTGCCTACTGTCATCATCCATCTTTCCACTGATGATCTCATTTATGGTCTTGGCATACCCTTCTAACTCCATTTCCAGGTGGTGAAGAAGGGTTTAGGCCCGAAATGTCAAGTTTTCCTGCTCCTATGATGCTGCTTGACCTGCTGTGTTCATCCAGCACCATGCTTGTTATCTCGGATTCTCCAGCATCTGCAGTACCTTTTATCTCCAGGTGGTGGTCTGCCTGATTTCCTTTTAGTCCCCCTTGACATCTTACCAACTCTCCAGATTCGTTTGATCTAAGGCCTGTTTGACTTGCTCAGTGGAAACTTTGAGTTTATTACCAAATTAGTCAAATCAAGGGTATTAACCGTGGGGTCTCCTGCTCCATAAGCTGTTGCCAAATCATTCAACTTACCTCTTTTACCACATCACGCTGGCCCAGGTCTGGCCTCCCTCGTGTCAATTCCTTCTTCTGCTCTAATAACGAATGCGTCAAATAAAAATATAAATTCAATACAAGTCTAAATATAACTATATATGTACAGATATATTCTTTTCTTTATTCTTTCTTTTGCAGTATTTTAACTGCAGCGTATGAATAAAGTGTGTTTTGCTTCAAATATGATAGTTTGGTCAATTAAATCGCATCTGGAATGCAACAGATTGCACTTACCTTTAAAACAAGAAAAAGTTAGGGTCGAGGCTATCTTCTTAATATATCTTGAGGGTGTTTAGTTTGGTTCCTAACTAACCGAGGGCTCTTGTCACGAAAAAATCTCTAATTTCAGGTTTGGTTTAGAATTATTGGACTTGAAGTGGTACGTATTAGTGTTTTTCATTTCAGGTATTGAATTCAGTTGGTTTAAACAGGGTGTGCATTGTGTGGTAATGGCAATTTCAGTCACTAAGAGTTTCCTGGGATAGAAGTAGTCATTTCAGAGTTTTACAGAAAGTGAGCAAGGCAAAGCTTTCAGAATTGGCAAACAACCTGGAGTTGGGGTAGCCTGTTTCTGTGAAAGGGGAGGTAATTGTGGCATTCTCATAGCATTTATAATTGCCCAGATTGTCATTGAAATCTTTGGAAATAGCTTAAAATCAATTGCAAATGAAGCAGCTTGAATTAGAGGCAATGGCAAAAGAGAAAGAAAGAATCAAGAAAAGAATTGGCTTAGCTATAACTGTATTGAAATGCTTAAACAAATGATAGATATATTAACTATTACTAATCAACTATTCAAATATAGTAACATCTCATAAAACCCTTCTTTAAAAAGGCAAATTCAGAAAAAAATAGATTGTCCACATGCAAATCCAGCAGCTGGAAGAGAACGTCTAGCTTTTAGCTGTGACTGACAGAGGCAAAAAACAGCTTCCATATCTTCAAGACCTCAGCAGCAACTGCTACTGATACAAAATATCCTGGTTTTGTTGGAGTTTGATCCTATCCATTCAGGCTACTTCCATTGTTCCCACTTTTTCAAAAAAACCCAAGGCCTCACAAATTGTTTACCCTACTGTGTCTGCGTAGATTGCTCGATACCTCTGCCTTAAAAACTGTCTTTAAAAAAAGGACAAAATACACCCGTCAAAGCCAAAATATTATCACAGGGGTCACATCTACCCATTTCCTGGAAATATCCATGATAACTAAGATATACTTAAATCCGTCTTTACAGGGTGGTAAGCAGCCTCTTACTTTCTCCAGTTCCGGCTTCACTTTATCCAGCTCCTTACTTAGCTTTACCTTCTCCCATTCATTACCTGTAAGTTACTCCATGCAGTTGACTATCACTATAGTCTTGCTGAGATTTAAAACATGCTTTGTTTCAGCTTTCTGCACTGTTCCCAGCGCAGGTCCCAGATCTGATATGTGCTCACTGCAATGGTCGACCCCCGGCCACTTCTTATTTAGATACTTTCATAGTGCCTCCTCCCACTCAGGGTGCTGTGCCATTTCTCCTTTCATTTCTTTCTAATTTATTATTTTCTCTTTCTCTGTCTCTTTCTTTCTCCCTCCTAGGTCCCTGACCCAATATCACTGCTTTATCGCTGTCTGCAACTCTATGTCTTTAAGCCTTTTCACTAACTCTTATCTCATGGGTCCCAAACCCTGCTCCTGCTTCTCTGTATTCTCACAGGTCCCTGACTCCAATATCTGTTTTCTTGCCACCTCATAAATCCTCTGACATGTATCCGGCTTCCTTCCCTCTGTTTTCTGTGAGTCCCCGACCTTGTAAAAGCCTATGCTAGAATTCCTTTATTGTGGGTCCCTGGCCCTGTGCTAACTTGGCTGTTTGTCCTCCTGATGTTGCAAGCACTTTGTTTGTGGCCCAATCACTGGTCAGAAATCTTCATTCTCTTTCAAGCCGTCAAGTGGGACAGCTATCCTGTTAATCCAGGCTCAGGTTGGATGTCCGGGAGTTCAGAATTGGTGGCATTCATCTATAGAGATTATACAGGCAGTTCTTATTGAAGATATTCCAGGGACGCCAATGTTGTCAATACTTTGCACTCTTTGATCAGTGCATGTATTAAAAACACTTTAACCAAGCACTCTTATTGGTGAGACAGACAAAGGGACATGAAATTTACTTTGTCATTCAACTTGATTGTGTTAACAAGATATCTATTATTAAAAACACAACACGAACATTTCCCAAATTCCCATAATATTTACTCTCTATCTAGTCTATTCATCTGAGAAAGGATATTACCCACAGTGATACATTTGTTTGAGCTGGGCCATTGGAATCTCCTTCCCCTTCAAAGTAGGGCTGGCTCTCTACCTTGAAGGTGAGTCTCACAGTTCAGGATTGATCTCTCTTGATCTCTCTCTTTCAAGGTGGTTAGAGCTCTGCTGCTGATACAGGTCAAGTCTTCACTGAGTCCTCACTGAGTGGGAGACTCCCAGGTGTACGTTCCTTTCCCCCCCGAACTCTTTAGCTTAGACCTTCCAGAATGTTCTGTGGCAATTGGCCAAAAGGATCATGAACCTGTTCAAATCATCCAATGGGATCACGTCAACATCCTACATTGCCATGCTGGGAGTGTAAAGCGCATAAGCTCAGACAGTCAAGGCACTAGAATGTCTGACCATCACTTTTCCAATACACAACTCTCCAGCTTGTTGTATCTTGGTTTCACTGTTCTGTGTACCCTCAAGCTGCTGTTTAATTTAGTCAATTTAGTTTGTGGAATTTTTCTGTCAGTCCCAATTTCTCTGACCATGGGTCAGTTTACAATATCCAATGGTGGGCACATGTTTGCTTGACCTCATCAAGATACCTCAAACAAAAAGAAAAGAAAGAACATTGAACATCCTAAAAACCTTTAGAGATAAAAGGTACTGCAGATGCTGGAGAATCCGAGATAACAAGCATGGGGCTGGATGAACACAGCAGGTCAAGCAGCATCATAGGAGCAGGAAAACTTGACGTTTCGGGCCTGAAGGGTTTAGGCCCGAAACGTCAAG
>JAHRHZ010000009.1:38894876-38922606 GCA_024137785.1 Ginglymostoma cirratum
CTTGACGTTTCGGGCCTGAAGGGTTTAGGCCCGAAACGTCAAGTTTTCCTGCTCCTATGATGCTGCTTGACCTGCTGTGTTCATCCAGCCCCATGCTTGTTATCCTAAAAACCTTTACTGTCTATAAGGTAATTGGGAAGTGTAGTCACTATTTTAATGTAGAAATTATATTAAGCCCAAAATAATCTTTTTCTCCTTTGACTGACTGATTTAAACTCCATCCATTTCTTATCCAGGAACATTTTGTTTCAGCTTGTGTTGTTGCTGCAACATTTGCTATTAGTCACTTTCAATGCTGAATGATTTTAGCTACTTGGATTAGGTACACTATCAGTTGGTTTACATAATGACGCAGTGACCTTGTCCATAGGGAATAAAGCATTATTTTACATTAAAAACTGTCAAGAAGAATAATATCTCTCATGCTCTTGAAATGACCAGTGACCAACTGTGAATTGGCAGGTAATCTGCTTAAGTGCATTGTTTTTGTTCCTTCTTAAATAATAGACATTTTTATTTAATGTTATTAAACATTTCAGTTTAATGCTGAAGATATTGGGATTGAAATTTAACTGACATGCTAATATGAGCAGGATTTGACTCCAAACCATTGAGATGACAAGAATTGATTAAAAAAAAACAGAACGTAATGGTGCACAATAACAGCCAAATTTACCGATTTGCTCAAGACAAATATATTTTCCAATGCAAGTGGGTAAACTCCAGAATAATGGAGGAGTGAGATTTGGAATGAGGCAACATTTGGACTGGAGAATTTTGCTTGAGTTTGTGTTTTTGGAGATGGAAGAGAGTGTACAGCCAAAAGCCCACTGGAGGAATCAAGCCTGAGGTGACATAATTGTGCCTGAGGATTTCAACAGTAAATTGTTAAGGGAGGGATGGAGACTGGAAGTGAAGTTTGAAAAGAGTGCATACCATTGCTTGACTGTTGTCATTGATGCAAGCTCCTTTAGTGTGAGAATACACTTTGTGCAGCTGTGGGGAGTGAATCGATGCTAGAGCAATGAAAGGTCATAATTGTTGGCAGGAGTGTCTTCCACTTCATGTCCCAAGTAACTAGCCAGAAGACCTCCTTCCTTGCTGGTGCTGTTTTACTTAACTAAAAAAAGAACTGTTGAAGAGTGACATGGATTGTAGCATTATTTTCCTGATCTTGCAATCTGATGATTCTGATGAAAAATAAATACAACTGTCAAACAGCAATGATCATTCTGCCTCATGGCCTCCATCAGACAGAAGGCCAAGACAAGGGGACATATTGAAAACATTCCATCCCTGTTAATGTGCTATTCTATCGGACGATGTTCCCAGAAGAATGAAGGGAAGATTAAAACTTGTTGTAAAAGATCCTTGCTTTTATTACCCCTTTGGTGAACCTGGAAATAGGCTCATTGTCCCAAATTTTGTATCCTGACAAATCCCGGCTCTGCAAAACTTAATTCTGGAAAAAATGCCCTAGAAGATCAAATTTTGGTTCTGGGATTGTGTGGTTGAAAATGGGAGCTGTGGCCAGTGGTCTGGGAAAGAAATCAGAAGCTACTAAAAGTGGAGGTGCATTGGATATAAGATCTACCTTTGTTAAAGCAAAAGAAACAAGCAATAAAGCAAAATAAAACACTCCAGGCCTCATCCCTCAAACATCACAACTCCTCCACATACTTCCCATTCACCAATCATGCCAAGTTATCCCAGCACCATCATCCTATAGCTACTCATGCATGCCATGCAGGATAGGGATTGGTGTAGTGGTAATGTCACTAGGCTAATAATTCAGCTGCTCAGGCTAATAATCTGGAGACATGGGTACCTGTCCCACTATGGCAGATGATAAAAATTCGAAATCAATAAAATCTGACTTTAAAAAAAAGTGACCAAATATTCACTGCCAATTATTGGACAGACTCATCTGCTTCAGGAAATCTGCCATCCTTATCTGGTCTGACCTCCATATGACTCCACACTCACAGCAATGTGATTGACTCTTAATTGCTCTCTGGGCAAGCAGGGATGAGCAATGAATGCTGGCATATCCAGTGACACACATATCTCTTGAACAAATAAAATCAAATGCCCCTTGTTCCTTTACCAATCTTGAAATGGCCCTTCATTCTACTCTTGTCAAATGATACCCATCTATCAATCTCCCTGGTCCCTTACACATTTCATGTCAAACTATACCCTCTTACCATTCCATGGTCCTTTATAACCATCAGGCAAACCAGTGACCTTGTACACCACCCTTTATCCTTACCCTTACCACGCTCTCTTATCCAGTATCCAACAAGAGCAGACTTCAGCATCCATACTGAGATTAAATGAAGTTATTGACATATCTTACTATTTACTTCTCACTAATTAAAAAGAATCTCTTTGATTAAAAAAAAATTCTTTAAACTTAACTTTCTTTTATGCCTGATAAAAATAAGCATTTGAATGCATAGTCCAACTTCAACAGATTTATAATCATGTCAATTAAACTGTGAATTGGCAGGTAATCCATTGTGATAATGAAAGGTTGTGAAATCCGTCAACCATCCCTAATTCTGCAATCATAGCTCTTGGGCTTACATCAACAGATGTAGTAGGCATTGATTTTTTTAAAGACTGCAGACAATTTTATTTAAATATATGTGTCAAATGTTTTACAACCTTGATAATTTGACATCTTCCTATGAAAACTTCCTTTAAAAGCCATCTTGACAGTTCCTCTTGGCAGCTATTTTGACATTTCTCTTAACAGGTAGATTTGACAGGGCCAATTCATTTGTGCACTTTTATATACATATTCATGTGTTTTTTTTAACAATCGCAAAGGATATTTGACCTCTCCCGAAGGGACCCTTTCCTCTCGCAAAGACATCCTGGGATTAAATTCAAGAAGGTACCCTATTTTTTCAAATAAACCTAACAGTTTTGTGCCTTCTCCCACCAATACAAACTGCATGATCCTTATTTTGGAATTCGCACCAATGAAAGTCTCACCTCCCTGAGGCAGCAGAATAATTAACAGTTGCAGATGCTGCTATGGACCAAGGAGGTGCACATTAGAAGGCACCCTCATCACCTACACTCAAAAGATTAGTATGTAGCAATTTCAGGGATGAGGCTTCTGGGTTTGAGTTTATGCTGCCATTTTCACTTTGATGGGATGGTCTGCTTCTCTGTGTAAATACATGCCATTAAGTGTATGAAGGAGAAGTTAGTTCCATTGCTCCAGATACTGAAATGTTTCAAAGTAAAATTAATAACACAATGAATGGCATATCACTGTTCTGCTTTCTCTCCACAGATACTGCCAGACTTGCTGAGTTTCTCCAGCAATTTCCGCTTTTGTTTCAGATTTCTAGCATCCCCACAGTTCTTTGATTGTTTGGATGGTATATCACTCACCTTACATTCTTTATCTAAATGTTGCTGTAAAGTTCATATGAACTTATAATCAGTTTCTTTCCTGCTCCAAAATAGCTAAAATGTGATGACCATTGAAGTAACTTCACAGAGGCTGATATCCTGTCATGGATCCACCCTTTCTTTACACTTGAATAGTCCTTGATTTTAGTACTGTTTCTTCAGAGTCAGTTTATAGAGCGGCAGTATTTCTGACACTCCCCTTTTTAATCTGTCACCCAGGGCTCCCTAGTTGGACCAGATTAACAGCCCCACTTAGGGAACAAATATTCTATAAGGTCCAGCTGGCTGGCTTCATTACAATCATTGCAATCATAAGGGAGATATATCTTGCTGTCATCTAGAATAAGTGTCACAGCTGGCCTTAAAAATACTATTCAGTTCTGATGTTTTCATAAGTTGTTTGACATTTATAAACAATATCTCCAGTGAATACCTTAATCAATGATATATAACTCTTCTTATCCACTGGCTGATTTAAACTCTCTATTGGATTGGCATCGTGCTTTTAGACATTGTGTCCACCATTTAGTCTTGGATAAGCTGTAATTTCCTTCAGCTAAAGATTGGGAATACTAAAGCAATCATCTTTGACCTCCATAAGAAACTTCATAACATTGTGACTGATTTCAACTGACTCAGCCATCAATTCAATCTACACCATTCCGCACCAGCACAGTACTATAAATGTATAACTCTTATTTTCATGTTTTCACACTCCACCACTCCAACTTTGTGTCGAAGAGTTTTATTTCTTTGATGTTCACCTGTTGTGCATTCCCCATTCTTTTATCCTGTAATCCACTACAGAGGGTTCTGTTATAATGCATTAGTTACATTCCAGCGCAACATTGTGTTATAGAAAATTGCACTATAGAAATAATGGGGCCGATAGGAAAAGTGAGGCGAGGGGCACAAAAGACACATAACAACTGTATTTTCCAAATTTCTTCCTCACCTGTGCAGCTTCATTCTTATAGCTGCAGTCATGACAGTTTATCAGACAGGTGATGCTGCAGAGAAGCAATACATTTACGAATCTGACGTTGTATTTGCAATGAAGTGATCGTTAGGTTTTAAATAGACTTCTGCCACTGGAAATCCCAGCAATTGTCAGTGCTGTATGACAGTGCAAGCATGATCCAAAGAGGTGAACAGTGCAAAATTGCGTGAGACAGAACTTAAAGCCAGCAACCCTCTGTGAAACTACCCCAAAATTGACACGTCAGCAATTTTTAGTGACATTCCCTCCTCCATTTGAATGCTTATCTGACCTGACATTCCATCGGCACAGACTTCTGGATAGATTTTCATATAAGTGAATCAGAGGAATCTGACCTTTCTTTCCTATGTAGCCCATTGGCATTTAAGTTAATTGCAGGATTAAAATGTGTTGTAAACCTGACTAACATTGCTTTCAAAATAGTGCTGGAAAAGAGCAAGTTGTATCACAGACAACTTTTGGTGTAAATGATTTACATGAGCAAGTTCAAAAAATTCTTACATGTTAAATATGTAACAAAAGCTAGGCAAAAATATTACGCACAAAGGTGCATGTTTCAACAACACTCATATTATTTTAAACTATATTTCATTTTTTACTTGTACCAACAATTTAGCATTGGAGTCCATTCTTCTGTTTAAATGAACTGCACTTTTAAATAATGCTGATGCATTTAATTGTTCAGCATAAACTCTTCAAACTAAGACTTCACATGTTTTCCTAATAAGGTGGTTGTTCTCTGTGTAATACTATGTTTGAGGTTTATGTCATAAAATCCTTTCTCGTTGAAATTGCGTTATAGCCAACACTAGTTCACGTTTTACAAATATTGTTCCCCCATTCACCAACCACTTTATAGCCAGTTCGTGTTGCTGGAACAGGCATTCTAGGAGATCCACCTGTAATCCTTTCTCAAGGCTTTCCCTCACTTTCTTTAAGACCATTTTCAAATTTGACATCTTTCCAAAAACATTTGGTTTTCCCTCGTAGAACCTCCTTTCTTTGACTTGTGATAAATTAAAACAAAAATTCTTTGTAAAAAACTTTGAAGCATTTTTATATACGTTATCAGCACTCTTTCAATGCAGAATACAAATGTTTTGATATGGACAATCAACCTACAAAAGCTCAAAACTAAAGGCATTCAATCGATCTTGATAAACAGAGGTAATCTGAAAATGAAGGAACAAAAAGCTCTGGCTACTAGATTAAGATATAAAGCTTTAGACAGGTCAATAATGAGAGTATGGCCCACTCCAGCCTCATGTGTATGTTCACATTTTCATTAAAAGATCTTGGTGAAAGTCCAAATTTCTTTGTGCAATGCACTACCATGTTTAAATGTACATAGAAAAAATGAAGTGCCTGAAATGTTGAGTCTTAAAAGCTCACAGGCTGACTACTGGAGACTGACAGAGATGAGAAGTTTTAAGGGTGTTGATGGTTCCAAAAGAGCATTAGAGTAGGAGATGGTGCAATGAGGCCTGATTTTCATGATGATGAGGATATTGGGAGACAGTCATGTGTGTAATTAAAACAAATTTTAAAGGAAGTAATAACACTGTGCAAAAAGAGATGAGAGATATTGGAGGCTAGAGATGAAAGAAAGGTTACCTGCCAAACAAGCTTCTTGTATACAGTCTAGATGACTTAGGATTGCTTTAGCAAAGCTTTCATAACTGAGGGAGCTGAGTTCCAGTTGAAAGTAAATTGCAATCTTAAAGTGAATTATTGCTGAGGGGACAAGTGCTTGACAAGAAAATGAAAAACGAAGCTTCAAACATGCAACTCTGCCTGTGGAGGAAATGAACAGTTGATTTTAGCATAGTTAATAGCCATGTGCACTAGCACACAAATAATGTTACAGAATAAAAACAAAAGTATTGGAGAAACTCAGCAGGTCTGGCAGCATCTATGGAGAGAGAAAGAGTTTATGAATTGAGTTTACTATGATTCTTTGTTAATTCAAAAGCTAGAGTTTGAATCTCTTCACATTTGTTCAAGGATTTGCTAAACATAAATGACAGGGACAGCATGCAAAGCAAGATGAATAAGCTACAAGAACAGAAATTGTTGGAGAAATTCAGTAGGTCTGGCAGCATCGAGTTATACAAAACAGAGACAGACCCTTCGGTCCAACCAGTCCATGCCAAACACAGTCGCAAACTAAATTAGTCCCACCTGCCTGCTCCTGGCATATATCCTTCCATTCCTTTCCTTTTCATGTACTTATCTACATCTCTTTTAAATGTTGTAATTGTACTCACATCCACTACTTCCTCGGGAAGTTCATTCCATATGTGAACCACTCTCTACATTAAAAAATTGACTGTCATATCTTTTATAAATCTCTCTCCCCCCACCAAATCTGGCTCTTGATACTTGTAAAAATACACAAAAACATAAAATGAAGATAGAATGATGCTCACACATTGAGCAGGGCCACAGTGGAACCGGCTTTAGTATTACATGCGGACAGGCTGTCAGGGAGCCGAGCACCTCTGGATAGTCCTGAGAAGAAGCTTCTCGGGTGCCTTTGTGACCATTCCTCTTGCAGTGAGGATGAGCTGGTACCACACTGGTTCCCTGAGTGGCTGAAAAACCTGGAGTGAAGTTAAGATTCCTCATATATAGTGATACTGAGTACTTACGGCTAGAGTCAGGTCTGAAAGCATAGCTGGTAGCTACAGGATGTTTGCTGAAAATAGAACCAGCCTCTCCATGGACTATGCAAGTTAGTCCCATGTCAGAGTTACTATCATAGTGAAAATGTTGAAGGACTTTTCCATCTTTGTTCCAGTTTTTTGCGGGCTTCTGCTATACTTGCCTGATGTTCTTTTGCCTGTTTCTGCTGGTTCAGCAAGTTGCTCATGACCAAGAAAAGGGGCACAGCATCTACCTGGGGCTGAGCAGATGCCTGGTCGCCAGCACTCCTCTTAGTTCCAGGGGCCTCAAACATTTCCTCCCCAGTTGGCTGTGGAGACCTGTCGGTGATGTGCTCACCAGATTGCGTGACAGAGCCTAATATCGATAGAGTATCAGTGAGATGGAAGGCTATGGGCTAGTGGAGGCTGTCAGTGAATACCATGTTGTGTCTCCTCTGAAGGTTCATGGCTTTCCTTTCAGAGATGGTGCTGCTTCTCCTGAGGGCTTCAGGCTATGGTCTCTTCCTTCTAGACGTATTCTATGTGCGACTAGTGACTGCATAAAAGAAGTAAGTTTTTGGAGAAGGTGGATAAAGATTTGTGTGGAATAATAATGAGATTGCATTGATGGTTATGATAGAGGGGCATAGTCCAATAGACCTGACTGGGTTGGATGTATTTTGGTGTCTGCCCATCACCTCATGAGCAGTCCTGGCTTCCCAGCTAGCTACACTATTTTGCACTCATAGGGGCCTAATATATGTCATGAACCTCTTGGTCCGGTGGTGGGCTTGTCTTTCCTGCACTGCGACAAAGGGAGGGTTTGAGCATGCTTGAAGTGGCTGGGAGAAGCATTAGTTGTTGTGCAGGAGCACGGAAGGTGGTGAGATATATCTAGTCATTGAGTAGGAAGATCAGAGGGCAGGAGGGTTGATAGGTGTAGCAGCTGAGGTGGTTGTGAGCCCTTGAGTGGGTGTGATATTGTGGTGCTGTGGGTTGTAGTCCCTCACCCTTGATGTGGTTCATTTACAGCGTGAGTGCTTACCCTTTGGGTGTAAGGTAGGAGAGAGAAGATTCTGCCACTTATCCTTGCAGTATATAATCATTGCCTGACTTGTAGGTCTATTGGATACCCCTTTTCATAGTGGAGACTGCATTAACACATGCTGATATCTGTACCCAGACTGGTTGGGTTTGGTCAGGTGTTGTCCAAATGTTGTCCGAGAACTGACGTTCTTACAGTCATCCCATTTACTACCATCCCGAGAGATATCTGTGTGAAATATGAAGCTAGCTGATTTATCATCTGGTCAGAGTCTAGAGACCAGTGCCACAGTATGAGTGGTAGTTTGTGGCTTGCAGCATCTGAAGTGGTCTCCAGCTGAGCTTTAAATATATTGATAGAGCCTTGAGAGCTCAAAGGTCCTGTTGTGGCAAACATTTTCATCTCATTCACCCATGCAATTCACTGAGTAATGTGATAACTCATGAAGTAAGAAGTGCGTGACTGCTCCAGGCAATGGCAGAAATGAAATTTGCTCACCATACTGTAACCTCAAATGAGAAAATCCCAACTGATATTTTTAACCCCAGAAATTTGGATGAAAATGAAATTTTACAGTGTGTAAATGTAGATGAAAGTCTTCATCTTCTATCTAATTAGGAAATTTGTATCAGTGTTGCAAATATGTTGATCATTAAAATGATTAATTATATTAATAAAGAATCTAATTTGCATGTTAATTGGCTTCTTATTCATTTTAAACTCAAAATATATGTAGTGAGAAGCTATTTATTCTTGCTACAGATTCAGACAAATTGCAAACAGTCTTAAAATGGTTTCTTTTCACTCTAAGTTGTTAAAAGCAAGATTTTAGTTCAGAAAAACTCTAATACATCAACATGACTATTCTGAAGCACCAACGATTAAGTAAATATTTACATTGAGCACAGAAGCTGGGATGTCATTCTAAAATTGGCCTCCTCAATGTCTTATACAGCTGTGGTCAAGTTATAAGGAGAGGTTGGATAGGCTGAGTTCTGAGAAAGGGTCACTGGACACGAAACGTTAACTCTGCTTTTATCTTCACAGATGCTGCCAGACCTGCTAGCTTTTCCAGCAACTTTGTTTTTGTTCC
The DNA here is from genome assembly GCA_024137785.1 of Ginglymostoma cirratum. Lineage (NCBI taxonomy): Eukaryota > Metazoa > Chordata > Chondrichthyes > Orectolobiformes > Ginglymostomatidae > Ginglymostoma > Ginglymostoma cirratum. The sequence goes on from JAHRHZ010000009.1 coordinate 38,904,092, forward strand.
TGATTTTGGATAGGTTGGGATGTTTATCACTGGAGTATAGGAGGTTGAGTGGTGACCATATAGAGATTTATAAAATCATGAGGAGCAAAGATAAGGTGAATAGCAGGTGTCTTTTTCTTAGGGTGGGAGATTTCAAGACTAGGGGGCATATTTTTAAGGTGAGAGGAGAAAGATTTAAAAAAGACACAGGGGCAATTCTTTTACACAGAGAATGATTCGTTTGTGGAATGAACTTCCAGAGGAAGTGATGGATACAGGTACAGTTACAACATTTAAAAGACATTTGGATAAGTACATGAATAAAAAATGTTTAGAGAGATATATAAGTGCACACAGGGGGACTAGTTTATTTTGGGATTATGGTAGACATGGGTTGGTTGGACTGTAGGGTCTGTTTCTGTGTTGTATGACTCTGTGACTCTATAAATCTAATTCTGGCCACCCTTCTATTGGAAGGGTGTTGTTAAACGCAAGAGGGTGCAGAAAAGATTTACAAGGATGTTGCAAGGACTGGGAGGTTTGAATTATAAGGAGAGGCTGAATAGGCTGGGTCATTTTTCCCTCGAGCTTCACAGACTGATGGGTGACCTTATAGAGGTTTATAAAATTATGAGGGGCATGCATAGGGTGAATAGCCAAGGTCTTTTTCCTCGGGTGGGGGAGTCAAAAACTAGAAGGCATAGGTTTAAGATGAGAGGTGAAAGGTTTAAGCAGGACTTGAAAGGCAACTTTTTCAGGCAGAGGGTGATGTGTGTATAGAATGAGCTACCAGAGGAAGTGGTGGAGGTGGGTACAATTATAACATTTAAAAGGCATCTGGATGGGCATATAAATAGGAAGGGTTTCAAGGGATATGGGACAAATACAGGCAAATAGAGGAGGTCAGATTGGGATGTCTGGTCAGCGTGGGGAGTTCAAAATTAGAGGTCATAGGTTTAAGGTGAGAGTGGAAAGATTTAAAAGGGCTTTAGGAGCAACTTTTTCATGCAGTTGGTACAGCGTGTATGGAATGAGCTGCGAGAGGAAGTGGTGTAGACTGATACAATTATAACATTTAAAAGGCTTCTGAATAGATATATGAATAGGAAGAGGTTAGAGAGATATGGGCCAAATGCTGGCAAATGAGACTAGATCAGATTGGGATATCTGGTCACTGCGGACGAGTTGGATGAAAGGGTCTGTTTCTGTTCTATTTGGTTCTATGAGAATGGCTCTACAAGAATGATTTTCAAAATATTTCAAAAGAAATGAGTAGTATCCTATATGAATGTGAGTTATTTTCATGCTAAAGTATTAAATGTTTGAATTTCTTTGTGGCTGTGGATCATTACCAACTCATTATCAGGCACAGTAGTAGCTGCTGCTAGTGGCTGCAATTCAAGCATTTTATTTAAGAAACTGAAGATACAGCTATTACTGAGAGAACATACAGAAAGAAAAAAAAGCTGAGAATTTCTTAAGTGTGGTAACACAAATCAGGTCAATTAGCATTTCAAAGACAAGGACAGGTTAACATTTTGAATAGAACCCTGTACTGGGATTGCACAAGTGCCAAGAAATAAAATGTCAAGTCATACAATTTATTCTTTATGATTTTTGTAAGCAAGTGTTAATGCATTTGCGTGGCATTTATATGTTAACCTCTCTTTTAATGGAGATGCAGATTTTTTTTATTTTAAAGAAAGTAACACCACACTGAAAATAGAAAATAGGTGCAAACCACACAAACATATGGCGCACTTACTAACGTACAAACAAATAAAAATAGGCCACTCAGTTCTTCGATTCATGAGGATGGAAGGTAAAGCGGGTCACACTTGACAGAGTCAGTTGGCTCAGTCTGGTAATCAAGCACCACCTTCCTGCCTACTCCCCGTAACCCTTGATCCCCTTGCCATTCAAGACATATCTATCTCTGTCTTCAACACACTCCATGATTTGACCTTCACAGCTTTCTGCAGCATGAGTTCCACAGATTAACTATCCTCTGGGTGAAGAACTTCCTCCTCATCTCAGTTCTAGTGGGTCATCCCTTCACTCTAAGGCTGTGCCTTTGGATCCTAGTCTCTCCTACCAGTGAAAACATCTTCTCTACATCCACTCTATCCAGGCCTCTCAGTATTCTGCAAGGCTCAATGAGATTTCCCTCCCCCATCCATCTAAACTCCAGGCATAGACACAGAGTTCTCAAACACTCCTCATATAACAAGCCCTTCATACTTGGGATCATTCTTGTAAACCTCCTTGGGACTCCCTCCAGAGCCAGCACATCCTTTCTTGGTTATGTGGCCCAAAACTGCCCGCAATATTCCAAATGCAGGTCTGACAGAGCCTTATGAAGCTGTCAGCAGTACCTTGCTGCTCTTGTATTTTAGCCCACTTGAAATTGATGTTCAAATTGCAATTACCTTCTTAACTGCCAACTGAATCTCCATGTTAAACTTATGATTTTCCAGAACTAGGACTTCCTAGTCCATTTGTGGTTCAGATTTTTTTTTTCCTATTAGAATCCCTACAGTGTGGAAACGGGCCCTTCGGCCCAACAAGTCCACACCGAACCTCGGAGTATCCCAACCACACCCATCTCCTTGTAACCCACCTAATCTACACATCCCTGAACACTACGGGCAATTTAGCATGGCCAATCCACCTAACCTGCACATCTTTGGATTGTGGGAGGAAACCGGAGCACCCGAAGGAAACCCACGCAGACACAAGGAGAACGTGCAAATTCCACACAGACAGTCACCCGAGGCTGGAATCGAACCTGGGTCCCTGGTGCTGTGAGGCAGCAGTGCTAATCACTGAGCCACCGTGCCAAAGCCTTTCCCCATTTCGAAAATAGTTTATGCCTCTATTGTTCCAACCAATGTGCATAACCTCACACTTTCTATATTGTATTCCATCCACCATTTCTTTACCCACTCTTCTAGCCTGTCCAAATCCTTCTGCAGCCTTCCCACTTCCTCAATACTGCCTACCCCTCCACATATCTGTGTGTCATCTTCAAAATTAGCAATGATTCCTCAGTTCCTTTGTCCAACTCGTTAATGTATGCCGTGAATAGTTGTGATCCCAGCACAGACACCTGAGGGGTCATTGGCTGCCATCCTGAAAAAAGATCCCTTTATTTATGCTCTCCACCTCCTGACAGTCAGCCAATCTTCTATGCCAGTGCCTTGCCCCTAACAACATAAGCTCTTATAATATTTAGCAGCCCCTACGCTGCCCCTTTTCAACGGCCTTCTGGAAATCCACATAAATCATTAGGGTGACATGGTGGCACAGTGGTTAGCCTCACTGCTGCCTCACAGCACTAAGGACCAGGGTTCGATTCCACCCTCAGGCGACTGCCTGTGTGGAGTTTGCACATCGTCTCTATGTCTGTGTGGGTTTCCTCTAGGTGTTCCAGTTTCCTCCCACAGTCCAAAGATGTGCAGGTTAGGTGGATGGCCATGCTGAACCATAGTGTCTAGGGTGGGATATGTAGGGCTAGGATAGGGTGTATCTGGGTGGGATGCTGTTCAGAGGGTTGGTGTGGATTTGATGGGCTGAATGGCCTGCTTCCACACTGTAGGAATTCTATGATGATTCTATCCACTAATTCTCCCTTGTCTAACTTGCTTGTTACCTCCATAATGAATTCTAACTGATTTTTCAGGCACGACCTCCCCTTGATGAAGCCATGCTGACTCAGCCCTATTTTGTCATGCACTTCCAAATACTCCACATTTTCATTCTTAATAATGGATTCTTAATCTTATGAACGATTGTGGTCAAGCTAACTGGCCTATAGTTTCCTGTCTTCTGCCTCCCTCCCTTCTTAAACAGTGGTGTTACATCAACTGCTTTCCAGTCCTCTGGAATCCTCCCTGACTCCAGTGATTCCCAAAAGATCACTATACAATGCCTCTACAATCTCCTCAGCTACCTCCTTCAGAACGCTGGCATGTGGCCCATCTGGTCCAGCCCTTTCAGTTTCCCCAGCACCTTCTCCTTAGTGATGGCCACTGCACTCACCTCTGACCCCTGACTCTCTTGAAGTTCTGGAAAGCTGCTGGTGTCTTCTTTCATGAAGCTTAATGCAAAGTACCTAAGTCAATTCCTCTGTCATTTCTTTGTTCCCCATTACTATTTCTCCAGCCTCATTTTCCAAAGGTGCAAAGTCTATTTTGCCTCTCTCTTACCTTTTAGATATCTAAAAAGCATTCTTGCAAACTTCTTTTATACGACAAGCTAGCTTACCCTCATATTTCATCTTCACCCCATTCTTGCTTTTTAAGTTATCTTCTGCTGATTTTTAAAGGCTTCTCAATCCTCTGACTTCCCAGTAACCTTCACCACATTGTATTCTTTTTCTTTAGCTTTTATGCTGTTCCAGATTTCCCTTGTCAGCTATGGTTGCCTCATCCTCCCCTTTGTATGTTTCTTCATCCTTGGGATGAATTTCTGCTGTGCCTCCGAATTACCCCCAGAAACCCTATTCCATTGTTGCTCCAATATCTTCCCTGGTGGCTCCACTTGCGATCAACTCTGGCCAGCTCCTCCCTCATTTCTTTGTAGTTACCTTAAGGCAAGGCAAGGCAAGGCAAGGCAGGGAGCCGTGCGTTTCCAAATAGGCGCAAAGTGGTGAGCGCTAAGAGAACAAGTGAGGAACCCTGAGACGCAGCCTGGTCCAATCCATGATAATTTCTAAATTTCGAAGGACAGACAATAAATGCTGGTCCAGCCAATGATGCCAATATCTCACGAGCAAGTCTTAAAAGAATGAGACAGGTACCTGTTTCTGTCATCAATGAGTTAGCCATAAGCATTACAATGAAAGGAGCAGATACACTCTAGGGTCCTGCCCTAGTTTTCATGTTGAGAATTGTTGCCATCTGCTTTCTATCCAGTGTGTGCAAAAATGGAAAATTGCATAACAAAAGGATGAGATTAAGTATTAAAAACATGCAAATGCATGTAAAAGGTCTTTCGTTGCTCACTAGTGAGATTCTTGTCCATCCATTCAAAATATGGTTGCAGAACAGATTCAATTTTTCTCATCGTTGAGATTCCCATTTCTGCCGGTCTCGCCATATTCCCCCAACTGATTTGCCATTGCCCATGTCTTTCAGGGCTGGGAAGATTCCTACCATTGTTTTATTCATTATCTCAACGTGACTTTCTTGAAGAAAGATGTGCCTCTCTCTCTCTCTCTCTCTCTTAGTACTCTATTTCTCCATCTTTTCTGCATTTCCTAGCATTTATTAATCATATAATACCCTCTAGTGGCTATTAGCTTCGACAGTGATAACAGCATTCCAAATAATATAGTCAATTTAACCTCAAGTTATAGTACTATTTCAAAAGAAATCCCTAATTCATTCCTGTAGCATGATATTTACATTATATTTCTGTCATCTCATGAATTTGAAGAACAGTAAAACATATAGTGCAATACTGTTGCCAGTTTAAAAATAATTTTATATTGTTGCTTGGAGATAGCAAGAACTGCAGATGCCGGAGTAAGAAACAATACAGTGTGGAGCTGGAAGAACACAGCAGGCCCGGTAGCATCAGAGGAACAAGAAAGTTGACAATTCAGAAATCAGAAATATGGTCCCGATCCAAAACATCAACATTCCTGCTCCTCTGAAGCTGCCTGGCCTGCTGTGTTCCTCCAGCTCCACACTGTGTGGCTGTTGTTCCTGTCTTGATTGAACAATTAAGACTTTCCTCCAATTTTACCAACAGTCTTTTTTTTTCTTCTTTTAACAAATTGAATTTTATTTATGTCTGCTTACAATATTCTTTCCATTTATCTTGTGACTTACATAGGATTTTCTTTTTTATTATTTTGTACAGATCTCGTTTATTCCCAAGGGGAAGCGGTGTGACATAAAATCAATCAACGAGTGTTCAGAACCTACAATATGTTAGATTCCACTTGTGCGCTTAGAAGTAGAACACACATCTCTGTAACTACAGAATGAAGGATGTAGCGTGTCACTGGAAATGTCAGGGCATAATCTTTGATGACACATAGGTGGTGCAAAAATGGTCTTTAAAATTTTGCCACCTGGAAACCTCGCAGTTCAGCTTACTTCAAATGACAGATATCTCTATTCCCTTAAACACTAATTTGATTGAACGAACATGTGTTTTGAAGACATAAAATGATTGTTTTTTTAATGAAAATGTGTGCATATAAACAGGATGCTTCTGATTTGTTTTTATATAGTTGCAAATGTTATATTTCAACAGAAAAGTTAATTTGCTCGTGCAGTAATTCATCTTAAAAACAATATACAATGTGCACATTATTGATTATATTGAAACACCTCAAAAAGATTTCAGGCGCTATGGTAGTAATATTAAGTTTTATTGATAGCTAAATATGGAATTTCCTCATTGCATATATCTCCATATCAACACTCCGTCTGAACAAATTTGGTCATGGTGTCAGCTTATCCCTTAATTTTGAACCAGTGGTTTGTGCATTATGTGCAAACTTTCTACACCTCAGAGTAAGTATTGTGGGTGAGCCTATATCTGGTTATCTGATTTACACCATCAAGGCGGGTCTGGCATGTATTTTGAGGAGAATGTCGCACCTCATATAGTTTGTGGTCAGTCAGAAACTGGCAGCAGTGTACGGCCATACAGCACTGGGCACTATTGGTGCTGGATTTAGGACAGTGGGTGCTATTCAGTGATGCACTTGGCCACTGGATTGATAGGCCAATTGAAGGGGCACTGGGTACACTCTTGGCATTTTGAACAAGATAATGGCGGGGATGGGGGTGTGAAAAAAAGACGTTAGGCAAAAGTGTGGTTAAGTTGTGAGTGGTGAGCCTCCAGCCAACACAGAGGACCTGGGAAGGAAGCAGTCACCCTCCCTCCACCCCAAATCATACCTCTCACTGACCAGCAGCCGACAGTGTCAAACTTGCAACATTGTGTATTTGGCACTGGCCTCTCTCACCAGTTATCATATCAGAGCCTAATTGGGATAAGCGCTTTAACTAGACTTCAGTTTTTCACATAAATAGCTCAGGTAGGACACAGAGACCCCAGCCCACCTCCTGCCGAGTTATCCACCAATGAGCATGAGATGATGGCAGAGCCCTAGTTCGTGGGCTGTTTCCCCACTCTCAGGTGCCATGTATAGTTCAGTCTACAGTCAGCAAAACTCTTGTTCTGAGGCTAGAGGGCACAATTGCACAACGTAACAGTTTCTGTCATCATTCGCAGCAATATGTCTCTTAATCCTTTCTTTGGAAGCAGTTGAAAACAGATTTGGAAACTGGAAGCAGCATTCTTTCTTTCAAGAGCACTAAATGCTTTAACAAAATTAAGTTTATCCAGTTCCAAGCAAATCCTTAATTGGCATGTTAAAGGAGAGAAAAAAGACATTTATATTTTCTGTATCATCAATGCTTTTAGTCCCATCATTATCTTTCCCCTCCTCTTTCTTACTCAGCTTAAGATAATGACTTGTGTTTCACATTGACTAAGAAGTGAGGCTATCAGCACTCATCATTATTATGAAGTGAACCAGGTAGCAAAAGTTTCTTTCAGCAGAAAACCTGTGAGTTGCTATCAGAGATAATTCCCTCTCCTAGAGGCTGCTCAATAACAAAACCTCACCGAGAGATTCGCAACAGAAATCAATTTAATAACATGATGGTGCAGTGATTTTTTTTCCTTATACTTATATGGAATGTGGACATCGCTGACAGGGCCGATATTGGTTGACCATTCATAACTCTCCTTCATCTGAGTGTCTTGCTCAGCCATTCACAAGGGTAGTTAAGAATCACGCACATTGTTTTGGGTCTGGAGTTACACATAGGCCAAACCAAACCAGGCTGACGGTTCTCCCTTCCTAAAAAAACATCAGTGAACCTGATGGATTTTACGATCAATTATTGACAGTTTCATGGTCACCATTCCTGAGACGAGCTTCTATGAATTCCAGATTTTATGAATTGAGTCCTAATTCCACCAGCCACCATGGAGGGATTTGAACTCAAGCCCCCATAACTTTAGTTTGGCCTTCTGGATTATTAATCTAGTTCCATTATTACTACACCACCAATTCTCCCTAAAATCCCCCCATTGTCCATCAATTTCATTCTGAAGATAACAAGATATGGCTAGTGCATTAAGGTTGAATGCTGAGGTTTCCAAGCCCAGACCAGCCTGGGATCCTCACCGTTGTGGGACTGCCAGTGGTACTTCCAATAGCTACCATTCTTGGTTATATTTTTGAGACTTCATAGGTACCAGCCATTCAATTGACTGACAACTCAGTAAGGCATGATTTCTTCCAAAGACAGGAAGTTTTACCTTAAAAATGTTAATGTAACTCCAATCTTTAAATTGTTGCAGGATAGACATTGAAATTGTGGACAGGATACCTCGCTGACATTTTAGACTTGGATGTGGGTATTGACTACTGTAAATTCGAATTCCTAAAAACTATAATGTTTTTAACTTTCTTTTTCTACCTCTTTTATCCTTTTCTTAATCCCATCCTTCTTTCCCAAACTTTGCTTTGCCCCCTGTGCAGGATTTAAATGTAATTTATGCTTATAGTCAATTGATAGTACAAAACTTGAGTATCTCTGTGAAAAAAAGATACAGGCTGTCAAAGCTTGATTTCTTGCAATCAGTAGAAGACTTCATAAAAATACTAATGTAAAGGGCTAACAATGTTTAGACAGTGTGAGAGGACAGTGCTGATTAATTAGCAAGTGGACTCTGATTGATTGAGACATTACCATGGAGAATTCATCAGTTAACAATGACTGACAGTTAATTGCCAGGCTTTGTTTAATGTTAAAACAGGCAGGTTGACTCGGATTGGCTGAGGCATTGTCCTGTAACATGAACCAGAGAGCATCTGTCATCTACTTTGTTGAGTGGAAATGGCATAGTGTCTGAATGTGTTATTTGTGTTTGCGAAGAGCAGGGCCTTGTGGATTAATATACATATAAAGTTATATTTCTTGATTTAGACACAATTCAGCTTAATGTTGATTCCTCAATCTGATTGACTGAAGTGCCTTACGTATCTTTTCTCTGTTCACAGATACGGTAGACATCCTGTAGAATTCATTGCGCTTGAACAGGTATGGAATTATAACAAATCTTTCCTCAAAAGCCAGAATGACCAAACAAACTCTGTAGAAGCTCTCCACATAGTCTCTCAGTGCTGACTACAAATTCTGTGCCATTAAGTCCTTAATAAAATGCGGACCTATTATTCACCACTTTATTGAGGCGGTTGATATTAGTTGTCTTTAAAAACAGGACAGGATGACTGAAATAACTCCACAGAGGCCACTGTCCTGTCACCAAGTCACCCTTTATTTACACTTGCAGAGTACTTGACACTGGTCCGGCTTCCTCAGAGCCAGTTCTCATGGTGAACAGAACCTCGGACATTCCTATTTATATCTGTCAGCCAGGGGTCCCTGAATGGATCAGGTTAACTTCCCCAATCAGGGAGCTCATATTCTTTGAGGTCCACCTGGCTGACCTTGCTGCAATCACTACATCTGTCCCACTCTAAGTCCTGGGATGTAGGCCTGTTCTTTTTCCCATAACTTCTGCAGCATTTTTGCACCATGTCTGGCTTCTCCGACTTACCACCCATATCTGAGGCGATGTACCAGATGGTTGCATGCTTCTTGCACCCGGAGCGTCTTGGAAGAAATTCATCCTTTTCTTCAGGCAGTAAAGGTGTTGCGGCTGCGACATGCACCATGTCCATATCAGACTCTGAGGTTTCTTTGACACTAGACAGAGAGCAAGACCCCATGGATTTTGATAGCCTTTCTGACTGTTCTGAGAGGCTGAGTATGTTTTGCTCCCACCCTGCTTGCGTGTTTGCAGCTTTCGTGTGGTTCACATACTTGTTTGGGACCACCTCACTTACCCGAACTCTGTAGTCGCACGCCTGACCTCATGTCAGCCATGCCTCTTATCAATGCAATGGCATTACCGTGGTTTCTCGACCAAACCTCATCCCCTCAGGTAAACAGTCTCTCTTGCTCAGAGGAGCCTTGTGTCCAGTATTGGCATTCCTGATGTTTTTTCACGCCCCCTGCCAGATACAGGTACAGAATTTTCTCCTGATTAGTAATTCTGCCGGAGCTATCCCTGTAGTTACATGAGAGGTGGTCTGATAATCAAATAGTAACTAGGACAGTTTGGTATCAGAGATAAAAGGTACTGCAGATGCTGGAGAATCCGAGATAACAAGCATGGGGCTGGATGAACACAGCAGCGTCCTCCCTGGACTGACCTATCTCCTCCCTACCCCCCTACCTACACTCACCTTTACTGGCTCCATCCCCGCCTCTTCGACTTGTCTGCCTCCTCTCCACCTATCCTCTCCTCTATCCATCCTCTATCCGCCTCCCCCTCTCTCCCTATTTATTTCAGAACCCTCTTCCCCTCCCCCATTTCTGATGAAGGGTTTAGGCCCGAAACGTCAAGTTTTCCTGCTCCTATGATGCTGCTTGACCTGCTGTGTTCATCCAGCCCCATGCTTGTTATCTAGGACAGTTTGGTATTGAGTGAAGCTGTAGGCTGTTTCTTTAAGCCTCCCTTCAAAGTTTGAACTGCTCTTTCTGTCAGACTATTGGATGATTATGGTATGGAGCTGTCCTGATACATAGAATGCCATTCGATTTTACCAAAGACTCAAATTCTGGCTGGTAAATGATAGCCCATTTTTCTGTGACCAACCTTCCAGGGAGCCCATGTATTATAAAAGATGCTTGCAGCTTTTCTATCATAGTCCCTGTGTATGATGAATGGGCTCTATGTGCGTCCAACCACTTGACTGTGTGTCCACAATAAATAAGAATGTTGAGTCCACGAATGAGATGGAGTAGTCGATGTGTAACCTAGTCCAGGGTTTATCTGGCTATTCCCATGAATGTGGGCAGCTGATGGCAGTAATGTTTGTTCTGTTGGCACTCTGGGCACTGCTCCACCATTACTGCTATGTCTGCATCCAGTCCTGGCCGCCAGACATGACATCTCATCAACATCTTTATTTTGGACACCTCTGGATGAACGTGGTGGATTTCAGCCAATATCTGGTGGTGATATATGCTCAGTTCAATCACTCTTGGTCTCTATAATAAAATGTCATTGTCTATGGTGATTTGGTCTCGCTGGGTCCAGAAAGGTTTCAATTCTGTTTATGATGGCCCTTTTGCATCCCCAATCACTACCAGATGTTTTAGTTTTGCCAGGACGGGATCTTTTTGAGCCCACAGTCAGATATTGTCAGTGGTGACCAGAAGAGTGTCCAGATGCCTCCTCCTCCAGTGAGTTGTTTAATTGTCCACCACCATTCACAACGTTCATACAGTTCAACTCTGATGTCCAGAAATGAAGTAGATTGCTGTTTTCTTCTTCTCTTGTGAACTTGATCTTCATGAATACATTGTTGATGAGGTGGTGGGTCTCTTCTCGTTTGTTGCGTTTAATAATTATAAATGTGTCATCCATATACTAGATCCACAGATAAGGTTGAATGCGGGGGAAGGTAGTGTGTTCTACTCTTTACAAGACTGCCTCTGTGATGAGTCCTGAGATGGGTGACCCTATAGGTGCGCCATTGATCTGTTTGTATACTTGACCATTAAAGACAAAGTGTGTGGTGAGGCACAGGTCTAGTAGCTTAATTATGTTGTCATTGCTGATGGAGCTGCTGGTCTGTGTTCCTGCTTCCTCCAATAATGTGATCAGTGTTTCTTTGGCTCCCTCCCCCGCATTCAACCTAACCTGTAGATCCGGTACGTGGACAACACATCTGTAATTATTAAATGCAACAACTTGAAGAGACCCACCACTTCATCAACAACGTATTCACAGGGATTTAATTCACGAGAGACGATGAGAATAACAATCAGCTTCCATTTCTGGACATCAGAGTTGAACGCATGACTAATGGAGAGTTCCAAACCTCAGTGTACATAACACCACAGAAGCCGGTTTCACATCTCTAAGTCACTGTTCATTTATACGTACATAGTACTTGCCACTAGTCTGACTTCCTCAGAGCTAGCTGTCAGAGTGAACAGAACCTCAGACGCTCCTGTTTATATCTGTCAGCCTAGGCTCCCTGATTTGACCAGTTAACAGCCCCAATCAGGGAGTTTATATTCTATGAGGTCTAGCTGGCTGGGCTCGTTACATTCACTCCACTGACAATCAAGCACACCCCTGCTATCATCTTAAAACACATTTTGACTTGCAATGTAACAATGAGTAATTGGGAATCCTGGCTGATTTAATATCCAGACATTTCCCCTTGTTAAAATGATGTTTGTGATTCACTTGAAAAATGTGTTACATATTTTAATTAATTTAAATTTTAAGTGTGGGTCTTCAAGTTTAATCACAGCCATAGCACAGCATTGGCATTGATTAACTCTTGCAAACTATTACTATTAGTTAAGAGCACCTTATTGATGAAAGTGCATGAGCATGCTTCACCTTCCATCCTCAACACAATCCATCACTCAAAACTTTAATCAGCTTGTTTGAACATCAGACAGTTTTCGGTACTCTATATAGACTTAATTACTGAGGTTTCTGTCAACCATAATGGAGACTTGAGAACAATTAGAAATGACACTAATATGATATAAAAGGTAGCTTAGTAATGTTTCCTTATGTTTGGTTTGACATCTTTACCGTATTCCATTCTGTCTCAGCACATTAGGAGTAACACAATGGGAGCAGATGGACACGTGTTGTGATAAGAGCTGATAGATGATAGCTGAATTGAATTATGTTTTTCATACTTAAGTTCTGTCCCAAAGAAAACACGGCATATTGAGTTCTCAACTTGAGCATGTGGAACAATTGAATACACAAGTGTCATTGGAATATATACTACTACATTTTGCTGTTGTCTCTGCTAGGTTTGATTTAAATCAGAATAGATGCTGATTTTAAGTCAATGCTAGCTTGGTGCATCCATTCTTAACAAGTGCATACTGTTTTAATGGATCTGTAAAGGCTTAGAGGTGCCTTCACACACACAGTTCTCACTACTGCTTTAAATCCACTTTATGGTATACTCCATGACAGTGACCTTATGAAACAGATTGCCCATGAATAATTCACAAACTAAAGCTCAACTGCCCTGTCAAAGACAGGGCTCTACCTGAATAATCTTTCGGATAGATGAAGAGAGATCTTCTGAGTTAAATCAGATAGTTTTGAACCTCACAATAAACTAAATGACTTTTGTTTGCACAGAAAATGGGCTGCAACATTGATTTCCTTGTTGGATAGGCATCATGGGCCCAAAGCTAGTCAGCAAGAATTTTACAAAATAACACTATTTGCATTAAAGACGTAAAAACCTTTGTAATCAACGCCCATATGTGTTAAAACCTGACTACTTACTAAAGAGAAACATTATAAAGTTATTCTGAGAATTGAAACAATAAGTGGAGTGTGGTTAGGGCCAACTCACCTTGCTCCATCTTTTATGCTTTTCACAAGAGACTCTCTTCTGGTGATTTTTACTTGTTAATTGTCTTACTAACAGCTCAACTCACATTGCTCACTCACAGTTATGTTCAGCTTTGTACCTTACCAAACTTTGTTGGTAACTGGGCACTGATATCTCGGGGCATGCTCTATTGGCATTGCTGCACTTCCACAGATATCAGTGTCTAACATGTGCTAACTTCTAAGATCCTTCATGGTACATCTCCAAGCAAATTGCAGGACTCTTCTGCACTTCAGGTATGATTCTAATGCTGCAGCAAGGTCACTGTGTGCTCAGAAACATGCACCCAGTTCATGGCCTATATGTTGCTGCATAGCTGGGCTCCTCCTTTGCTGTCATAGTGCTCACTCACTCTCGACCTACATGGATGCTCACAGCTCCTTGACTTTTATTTGTGGTTTTCCCCCTCAGTCAGCAATACCAGGCAATCCTCAGTACTGCAATCCCTAATCAAGCCACAGGAAATACCATTACTCAGGGGCTTCTGGCACAGTAAATCACATGATACCATACCAAGCCCTGCTTGAGGTGGTCACACCCAAGATCTTCTCCATATACAAGGTAAGGAAATGAATGACAGGTTGTACAGAACCTGTCTTGACTCTTTCTGCCCTACTGTTTTCCACATGGAATGGGAAGAAAGGAAAATATTAAGGGAGATGAAAGTGGCAGCACAGCTGTTCCTTTGGGCACAGGTGGAAAGGTGTCCTGAGTGAGTAGGCAGTGCAGGTGGCAGGCATGGTTCATGGTGTCGTGGATTTGGGCTTGGTGAGAGTGAGGTACTGCAGGCAATAGTAAGAGTGATAGATTAAGACCCCTGGTGGAAGGTTGGTACAGTAGCAGAGATAGTGAGTGTGAAGTATCCGAGAGAAGATGGTGGTATTGACAGTGGCGAAATGCAGACAGACATTGACCTTCTTCCTTCAGTACACTAATCTAGATGGCAACTTCGGACCAGACTGACATGTTCTGGTGTTGTGGTATTCTTTGCTGGCTCTGGGGAAGGACGCAGTCCCATATCAGCACCACCCTATCAAGCAGGACCTTGAGATCCCTATCCACTAAGCCAGGAGCCAGCTTCCTCCTATCTGCTCTGTCCAGGGCAAATGTCAAGAACCATGCAGGGCAGCTCCAGACTGACAGTCCTTGCCCCAGTGCACAACGAGTGTTTAAAGATGGCACAGGTAGAAGGGATTCTGGTGAATTCTGGGTTTATTCATCGAATGGCAAGTTGTTCTGGAAATGACATGTGATAAAATGGGGTGGAAATTGCATGTGAGACAAACTGTAGGGGTGTGATAAGTAATTAATGAGGCAGGTTTGTTTAAATAGGGTGAGAAAACTTATTAGTTCTCACAACGCCAAACCCTCAAAAAATTGACGTAACTGATACTTAGTGAAAAATTATAAGATTCAACCCAGAGGCTTATATGTTCAGGTTTTTGATATTCTTTAAATTTAACCTGATAACCTACCTTCAGTTAACAGTCTATACTTCTGAAGGCAATTTGTAAATTATGGCTATGACTAACGTGGAAGTAGCATAAATCAAAAGAAGCAGAATCAGGGAACAAAACTTTCAAAGGGGAAATCTTCCCAGATTCTGATGATGTGGTCTATAGCAATAGAATTGGGAAAGCAGCATGAGAAGCAGGATCTTTCTCGATGTCAGGAACAGCAAGGGGAAGCAATGGCGTAATTTCATGGACTTCTAATCTGGAACCCTAGGCTAGCATCTTGACAATAACTTTTCAAATCTCACCACGATGGATAGTGACATTTGAATTTAGTAAATCTGGAAAATAGAGCTTGCCTATGGCAACTATGTAATCATAGAATCACTACAGCATGGAAGCAGGCCATTCAGCTCATCAAGTCCACACTGACCCTCCAAAGAACATTCCACCCAGACACACCACATCCTTGCATTTCCCATGGCTAGTCAACCTGGCCTGCAAATCCTTAGATACTATGGACAATATAGCATGGTCAATCCACTTAACCTGTACATCTTTGGACTGTGGGAGGAAACTAGAACACCCAGAAGAAATCCACACAGATATAGGGAAAATGTGCAAACTCCACACTGTCGCCCAAGGGTGGAATTGAACCAAGGTCCCTTGTGCTGTGAGGTAGCAGTGCTGACCACTGAGCCACTGTGCTGCTCTAAATCACTGTCAATGTCGTAAAAACCCATCTGTTTCACTAGTGACCTTTTAGGAAAGAAATCTGCATTCCTTACCTGGTCTGGTCTACATCTGACTCTAGGCCCACAACAATGTGATTGACTCTTCACAACCATCTTGGCATCAAGGGTGGGCATTAAATTCTGGCATTGCCCATAGCCCATGAATGAATATTTTAAAAAATTCCAACTAAAAATATCAATCCATAATTCTCTCCTGTGAGTGACAACTGTCCTCTACTGGAAATACTGCTCATTATGCCCCTAACTATTACTAAATCTCACCTCTATTACGCAGACTCCCCTTCTACCACCTGGCAGATAGAAATTAGAGGCTGGGAGTTTCAACCAGTAAATCAGATTGTGCCTGGTGACTTCATCTCTCTGCTTGCTCCTCTGGACCTACATCCTGGACGCCAATGTCATGGTGCACTCTTCACAGGCATCAGCAGCATGCATGCCTCATTAACAGACACTAACATCTGCCAGCCTTACTGAACTGTCATGGCACATTGCCCTGCCCTGACAGAGTAAAACCCGCCATGGAAATTGACTAAAATGACACTTGGCCAAACGATGATAAGATTCAGCCCAAAGTTTAGACTCTCTAAAAGAGGAAATTCCTGAAAATTGCTGTGAAAGGGCAAGCAACAGTAATCAAAATGAACATTGAGAGAGCTATACAGACTCAAATAGCATTGCCTTGGGCCACATTGGACGTCAAATAATCAGGTGCAAATCTTATATTGTAAGCATAAAACATTATTCACTGTGAGCTAGGATGTACTAAGTTTATTTATTCAGTTTTAAGTTGATATTATCAATTGAATGTTCTATCCAAGTAACATCATGCCAAACTTTTATTTTCCTCTCTATCTTTTTGAAAATATTATGGCCTGACATTTCCTCTCTTGGTGTGAGCTAGATGTTAGAAACAAAAAAAAAACAGAAAACATTGCACCCATTTTGTTCATATTGCATTATAGCCAATTATCCACCCAATTATTTTAAATAAATTAAATGTTCTCATTTTCTAAATATCCCACAGTAATCAAATCCTCCCCAATCACAATTATTTATCTCATATACTAATGACTTGGATGAGAAAAATGAATGTACTATAACCCAGTTTGCCAAAGACACAAAAATAAGTGGGAAGACAAGTGGTGAGTCTGAGGAGAGATATACATGGATTAACCAACTGGACAAATTGGCAGATGGAATAAACTGTGGGAAAATGTGAGATTTGAACAATTGAAAAGCTGAATATTTTTTAAATGGAGAAAGACTACAGGAAATTAAAAAAAATCGTGATTTGGGATTCTCGTGCATGAATTACGCAAAAACTAGTATCCAAGTTCAGCAGGTAATAGGGAAGGTAAATGGGTTGTTGGTCTTTGTTCAAAGGCAGTGGAGTTTTAAAGTAGGGAAAGCTTGCTAAAACTGCCCAATGCACCACTAAGACTATATCTAGAATATTGTGAACAATTTTAGAACGTTATTAAGATAAAGATATACAAGTATTGGAGACAATTCAAAGAATGTTCCCTTGGTTGATCCTAGGTATGGAGGAACCATGTCTGATGAAGGTTGAGTAGGCTGGACCTGTACTCATTGGAGTTTAGCAAAATGAGAGTGACAAGATTTTTAGGAGACTTTACAGGGTAGATACAGTAGGTTGTCTCTCCTTGTGAGAGAGTCTAGCACCAGAGGGCATAATTTCAAAACAAGGAGTTGCTGATTTAAGATAGGAATGAGGAGTTTTTTTTTCTCTCATTGGGTAGTGAATCTGTGGATTTCTTTACCATAGTTAATTGCAAAGGTTGGGTCATTAAATATATTCAAGGCTGAGATAGATAGATTTTTAATCTGTAAAGGAATCAAAAGTTGAAAGAGAAAAGGCAGAAAATTGGATTTGAGCATCACTTCAACCATGATCTCATTGAAAAGCAGAGCAGACCCGATGGGCTGAATGACCTATTTCTATTTCTTATTTTATGATTTTATAGTGAATCCAGTTCATGCTCTCCCATTAAAACTGCAAGTCAATTCCCTAGCTTACTTTAAACTGTATGGTCTAAGGTTTACACATCCAGTTATCTGGATGATATCTACAAAACTCAATTAACCACAGAGTCTGTAGCCTTGCCCCTTATCTTTTTACTTTAATCCAGAAACACTGGCATCTACCCTCCAGCTCTCTGCTTTAACTTGATCAAGAGATTAAAGTGTACTTGGACCCTGAACAATGCCCACACCAGCACAGTTGGTTGTTTCTGGTTCCTATTCACCCCGGAGGTGCTGACAGAGGGGGAAAGACATACCTTGTGATGTGTTGGTTATACACTGCTTGGCCACTTCGGTGCTGTCACCCCTCATGAAAAGGCTGAGTCCGTTAGAATTGTTTCAAAATGCCCCTTCTGATTATTTCAAGACCCACGGCAAAATTTACACAGTGATGAGTCTCAGACAGGATTATCTAAGAACATGTTTCAAGATCCCTCTTTGAACATAACCAAGTAAGAAGTTTAAAGAGATAAAAGGTACTGCAGATGCTGGAGAATCCGAGATAACAAGCATGGGGCTGGATGAACACAGCAGGTCAAGCAGCATCATAGGAGCAGGAAAACTTGACGTTTCGGGCCTAAACCCTTCATCAGAAATGGGGGAGGGGAAGAGGGTTCTGAAATAAATAGGGAGAGAGGGGGAGGCGGATAGAAGATGGATAGAGGAGAGGATAGGTGGAGAGGAGGCAGACAAGTCGAAGAGGCGGGGATGGAGCCAGTAAAGGTG
>JAHRHZ010000009.1:38927606-39004586 GCA_024137785.1 Ginglymostoma cirratum
AGGATGGACATGTCATCTGAGGAATGGGAGGGGGAGTTGAAATGGTTCGCGACTGGGAGGTGCAGTTGTTTGTTGCGAACTGAGCGCAGGTGTTCTGCAAAGCGGTCCCCAAGCCTCCGCTTGGTTTCCCCGATGTAGAGGAAGCCACAACGGGTACAGCGGATGCAGTATACCACATTGGCAGATGTGCAGGTGAACCTCTGCCTGATGTGGAATGTCTTCTTGGGGCCTGGGATTGGGGTGAGGGAGGAGGTGTGGGGGCAGGTGTAGCACTTCCTGCGGTTACAAGGAAAAGTGCCGGGTGTGGTGGGGCTGGAGGGGAGTGTGGCGCGGACAAGGGAGTCGCGGAGGGAGTGGTCCCTCCGGAAGGCAGATAAGGGTGGGGAGGGAAAGATGTCTTTGGTGGTGGGGTCTGACTGTAGATGGCGGAAGTGTCGGAGGATGATGCGTTGGATCCGGAGGTTGGTGGGGTGGTATGTGAGGACGAGGCGGATTCTTTTTTGATTATTGTTGCGGGGACGGGGCGTGAGGGATGTGTTCCGGGAAATGCGGGAGACACGGTCGAGGGCGTTCTCGACCACTGTGGGGGGGAAGTTGCGGTCCTTGAAGAATGAGGACATTTGAGATGTGCGGGATTGGAAGGTCTCATCCTGGGAACAGATGCGGCGGAGGCGAAGGAATTGGGAATAGGGGATGGCATTTTTGCAGGAGGGTGGGTGGGAGGAGGTGTATTCCAGGTAGCTGTGGGAGTCAGTGGGCTTGAAATGGACATCTGTCTCTAGGTGGTTGCCCGAGATGGAGACAGAGAGGTCCAGGAAGGAGAGAGAAGTGTTAGAGATGGTCCAAGTGAACTTCAGGTTGGGGTGGAAAGTGTTGGTGAATTGGATGAACTGTTCGAGCTCCTCGTGGGAGCACGAGGCGGCGCCGATGCAGTCATCAATGTAACGGAGGAAGAGGTGGGGTTTAGGGCCAGTGTAGGTACGGAAGAGGGATTGTTCCACATAACCTACAAAGAGGCAGGCATAGCTTGGACCCATGCGGGTACCCATGGCCACACCCTTTGTTTGTAGGAATCCACATAACCTACAAAGAGGCAGAGCTTCCTCTACATCGGGGAAACCAAGCGGAGGCTTGGGGACCGCTTTGCAGAACACCTGCGCTCAGTTCGCAACAAACAACTGCACCTCCCAGTCGCGAACCATTTCAACTCCCCCTCCCATTCCTCAGATGACATGTCCATCCTTGGCCTCCTACAATGCCACAGTGATGCCACCCGAAGGCTGCAGGAACAGCAAATCATATTTAGCCTGGGAACCCTGCAGCCCAATGGCATCAATGTGGATTTCACAAGCTTCAAAATCTCCCCTCCCCCAACCGCATCCCAAAACCAGCCCAGCTCATCTCCACCTCCCTAACCTGTTTTTCCTCTCACCTCAAGCCACACCCCCATCTCCTATCTACTAACATCATCCCGCCCCCTTGACCTATCCGTCCTCCCTGGACTGACCTATCTCCTTCCTATCCCCCTACCTACACTCACCTTTACTGGCTCCATCCCCGCCTCTTCGACTTGTCTGCCTCCTCTCCACCTATCCTCTCCTCTATCCGCCTCCCCCTCTCTCCCTATTTATTTCAGAACCCTCTTCCCCTCCCCCATTTCTGATGAAGGGTTTAGGCCCGAAACGTCAAGTTTTCCTACTCCTATGATGCTGCTTGACCTGCTGTGTTCATCCAGCCCCATGCTTGTTATCTAAGAAGTTTAAAGAGTTCTTTACCAATGTCCATTATCTCATTGTTTTGGGTAATTACAAGTACCATTAACACGCTTCACATCTCCTTACAAGTTTAGTTTTCTAAACCATTTTATTGTTTTACCCTACCTTAAGAACGCCTGCTTGCTCATGAACTTCACTATTTTTTACTTCCTTAACCTCTGTCTTCCCACAAAAGTTGTTAGCAAATTCAGTAGTGGCCAATTGAACTTAATCCATTCATATCTTCCAGCATAACCAACAAAACCATAGCCATACAGCTAAATATTGAGCATATGCATTGTAATTTTATTTATTTCAGGCCATTTTACACAACAGTGAATGTTTTAGAACCTTCAATTAAGCCAACTGTACAAATTTTGGTACGATGCTTCAAAGGCAGCAAGATACATATAGCTGTTCTCAGCGAGGATAATTACTGTTCCTGTCACCAAAGATTGTTAGAAAAAAGTACAGAAGAGTTCCTTTATTTGGTGTGCTTTAAAATCTTGATGCTTTGTGTCGAGCGTCTATGAATAATTGCAACTGTTGATACTTACCTTTGAGTTGAGTGTGTGGCCAGGTTTGTGAACAAGGATACATGCAGGCTAAGATTTGATGATTGTTGCAATTAACAGTCAACATTTTGTAATCTTTTAAGTTTTTTAATGGTTGATCTGAGCCTAAGTCGCATGTTTCTCTGTGCAAATGGAAAGAAACCTTTTGATGTATATCTGGGCTATTAAGTTCCCAGCTATGCACAAATGTAGACGACGTCTCTCAAAAAGCAACAATATGGTATCCCTCTATTGTAGCCCCTGCTTCTAACTGTCTGGTATTAATTTATGCTTCCTACATTTGCATGCAGAGCAATAAATCTTATGCAAGGTTCTTACATTCTTAGTGGAGATACTTTCCAATCAACCTGTTCAGACATGTTGTGACACACTTCTGGAGCAGGTGGGATGTGAACCCAGGTGTCCTGGCTCAGAGGTAGAGGCACTAGATCTGCACCACAAGATACCCCCATAAGAGCTTAGTGCTTTCACTTCTTTCATGACTTTCACTTTAAGAATCCAATGTATTCCTTCAGGTATTTCCATTCCAATGGTTACACAGAAGTTAGTGGGCTTCCTCAGTGAACTGACTTACATTGTCTTTTGATTGACAAAGGAGTCAAGGGTTGTATGTGCTAGGCAGGAAATGTAAGTAAAGGCTGAATAGCCAAGTATTCTATCTCATATGATCTTATGTAAGTTTGCCAGGATCACATCTCAGGCAGTACAAATTGTACGGCTGATTACACAGCAACCCAGGATTTGTCCTTGATGGTCAGTTGCTTTTGCCTGACAAATAGTTCTTTCTATTCCTGATTTGCAGCTTGCAGTTTGTATAGCTGCATCATTGCAGTTGCCATTGTGTAAAACGTTACTCTGTGGTTAGGACTGTTCGAAACAAGATTTTCCTTCAAAAGTTGCAATTGGTTACATATAATGTAATGAGCCAGACTTTATAAAAGAGCTTAAAGTAAGGGAACACTTAGGAGGCAGCGATCATAATATGGTAGAGTTCAGCCTGCAGTTTGAAAGAGAGAAGGCAAAATCGGATGTAATGGTGTTACAGTTAAATAAAGGTAATTACAGGGGCATGAGAGAGGAACTGACGAAAATCGACTGGAAGCAGAGCCTCGCTGGGAAGACAGTACAGCAACAATGGCTGGAGTTTCTGGGTGTAATTGAGGACACAATACAGAGGTTCAACCCAAAGAAAAGAAAGGTTATCCGGGGAGGGATGAGACAGCCATGGATGACAAAGGAAGTCAAGAAATGCATCAAAGAAAAAGAGACAGCCTATATAGTGGCCAAGAGCACTGGGAAATCAGAAGATTGGGAAGGGTACAAGAACAAACAAAGGATAACAAAGAGAGAAATAAGGAAGGAGATGATCAAATACGAAGGTAGGCTAGCCAGTAATATTAGAAATGATAGTAAAAGTTTCTTTCAATACATAAGAAACAAACGAGAGGCAAAAGTAGACATTGGGCCGCTCCAAACTGATGCTGGAAGGATAGTGATGGGAGATAAGGAAATAGCTGAAGAACTTAATAAGTATTTTGCGTCAGTCTTCACACTGGAAGACATGAGTAATATCCCAACAATTAAGGAGAGTCAGGGGGCAGAGTTGAGTATGGTTGGCATTACAAAAGAGAAAGTGCTAGAAAAGCTAAAAGGTCTAAAAATTAATAAATCTCCTGGCCCCGATGGGCTACATCCTAGAGTTCTGAGGGGCGCGGCTGAGGAAATAGCAGAGGCGTTGGTTGTGATCTTTCAAAAGTCACTGGAGTCAGGGGAAGTCCCAGATGATTGGAAAATCGCTGTTGTAACCCCCCTGTTTAAGAAAGGATCAAGACAAAAGATGGAAAATTATAGGCCGATTAGCCTAACCTCGGTTGTTGGTAAAATTCTAGAATCCATCGTTAAGGATGAGATTTTTAAATTCTTGGAAGTGCAGGGTCGGATTAGAACAAGTCAGCATGGATTTAGTAAGGGGAGGTGGTGCCTGACAAACCTGTTAGAATTCTTTGAAAAGGTAACAAGTAGGTTAGACCAGGGAAGCCCAGTGGATGTTATCTATCTAGACTTCCAAAAGGCCTTTGATAAGGTGCCTCACGGGAGGCTGCTGAGTAAGGTGAGGGCCCATGGCATGGATTGAGGATTGGCTGTCTGACAGAAGGCAGAGAGTTGGGATAAAAGGCTCTTTTTCGGAATGGCAACTAGTGACAAGTGGTGTCCCACAGGATTCAGTGTTGGGGCTGCAGCTGTTCTCTTTATATATTAATGATCTGGATGAAGGGACTGGGGGCATTCTGGCGAGGTTTGCCGATGATACGAAGTTGGGTGGACAGGCAGGTAATACGGAGGATGTGGGGAGGCTGCAGAATGATTTAGACAGTTTGGGAGAGTGGTCCAGGAAATGGCTGATGAAATTCAACGTGAGCAAATGCGAGGTCTTGCACTTTGGAAAAAAGAATACAGGCTTGGACTATTTCCTGAACTGTGAGAAAATTCATAAAGCCGAAGTACAAAGGGATCTGGGAGTGCTAGTACAGGATTATCTAAAGGTTAACTTGCAGGTTGAGTCTGTGATTAAGAAAGCAAATGGAATGTTGTCATTTATCTCAAGAGGGTTGGAATATAAAAGCAGCGATGTACTTCTGAGACTTTATAAAGCTCTAGTTAGGCCCCATTTAGAATACTGTGTCCAATTTTGAGCCCCACACTTCAGGAAGGACATACTGGCACTGGAGCGTGTCCAGCAGAGATTCATACGGATGATCCCTGGAATGGTAGGCCTAACATACCATGAAAGGCGGAGGATCCTGGGATTGTATTCATTAGAGTTTAGAAGGTTGAGGGGAGATCTAATAGAAACTTACAAGATAATGCATGGCTTAGAAAGGGTGGACACTGGGAAGTTGTTTCCATTAGGTGGGGATACTAGGACCCGTGGGCACAGCCTTAGAATTAGAGGGGGGTCAATTTAGAACAGAAATGAGGAGACATTTCTTCAGCCAGAGAGTGGTGGGCCTGTGGAATTCATTGCCACGGAGCGCAGTGGAGGCCGGGATGTTGAATGCCTTCACGGCAGAGATTGATAAATTCTTGATCTCGCAAGGAATCAAGGGCTACGGGGAGAGTGCGGGTAAGTGGAGTTGAAATGCCCATCAGCCATGATTAAATGGCGGAGTGGACTCGATGGGCCAAATGGCCTTACTTCCACTCCTATGTCTTATGGTCTTATAATTTTCTGATAGCTTAGCTCCTCGGCAACAGTGTATTTATCTGCCCCTGCCTCACAGTGTGACAAGAGATCAACCGATTGGAGCAGAAGCTGCTTAGAGCTATGTTCTTCTAAATAAAAAGCACAATATAAATTCAGTCTGTAATTTTTCCAGCCCCCTGAATAATGTGGACAATGACAAGAAAGTTTGGAAAATTGCATGAGATAACCAGCAAAGCATTTCTGTGTTGAGAGCAAAAAGATCCATTTTCCAATTTAGTTTTGAACAAAGAGACATTATTCTCACTACTGAGAGGAAAGCGGCCTATATGAATATATTAACATGTATTAATGTCTCATTATTACTTCTCTATCCTCATGAATGTGCAACTTCCCATTCTGCCACTTGCCAGATTAAAAACTAGACAGTGACAATTCCTGCCATGGTTGTAGCCTTGTAGTCTTCTGGACCTCCATCTTGGATACCCAGCCTGAATTTCTAAGGTCAATTTCATGTGCAATGACTGTGTGCATCCCCCTTTCCAGGACCTTAGTATCTGACACATGCCAGCTTCACTATATAATCTTGGCACATCTCCAATCCATTTATATTATGGTTTTCCACTTCAATGTTGCAGTTGGAGCACGCTCGCACCTTACATTGTAATGGCGCATACTGTGCAAAGGACAGGCACCCAAGTCTTGCTGTTTAATGCAGACGTAAATCCTGGTAGCTTGTCATCATTATTTGATCAGACACTTCCAAGATACTCATTGAAGTCATCTATAACTATAGCATCCTGCATGTAAAAAAAAATACAGTGTACAATTGTGTGGGATGCAAATTCTGCTCACAGCAATTGAGACCAAGGTATTGGTCATTGAAGATTGAAAATAGTAATACCTGTGAAGCAGAAGTAGGCACAGATGGCCTTAAAAGTGACTCCTGTAGGCCATAAAGCACACATGTAATTCAGGACATCATAAGCTTAACAAGGGCAAGGAACTAGTTTCTCTACCCTTGAACTGTAAATATTGAGCAATATGCTTTTGTGAGTAATGATCTTGAAATAACTCCACAAAGGCTGGTATCCCATCACCAAATCCCCCTTTATTTGCACGTACATAGTACATGACAGTAACCCAGCTAGCTCAGAGCTGGCTCCTAGACTAAACTGAATCCCTGCCACTCCTGTTTATATCTGTCAGACAGGGAGTCCTGATTGGACCAGGTTAACTGCCCCAATCAGAGAACTCATATTCTATGAAGTCTACCTGGCTCACCAACAACTCCATTTTGGAAGCCCCTGGATGAGCCTTGTGGAGTTCAACTGCTATCTGGCAGGGACCCTTGCTCGGGACAGTTACTGTTGCTCCCCATAATAATATACCATTGTCTACAGTGATCTGGTCTCGTCAGGTTCAGAAAGGCTCAATTTCTGGTTTTGTTTCTCCCATCACCACCACTTGTTTTAGTCTTTCCAGGATGGGATCTTTTTGTATCCAGAGCCTGATATTGCCCATGGTGACCAGAAAGGTATCTAGAAAGTTTAAAACCAGAACTGACTGTTTCAGGGGAGGTACCACCAGTGATGTATCCGCTAGTGGGAGGTGGCTCAAGGCATCTGCGTTTGCCACTTGGCCTCCTAGATGATGTTCCATCTTGTAATTGTATGCATACAGAATAAAAGCCTACCTAATTCAACCTGAAGCTCTGGGCAGCACAGCCCTGTCCTCCTTAAGTAACCCGAGCATGGGCTTGTAGTCCGTTACTGATCCAAATTTATCAGCGGAATGTTCTCACACCAAAGGTGTCTGCCAACCCATCCTTCTCTATATGGGCGTATCTTCGTTCACGTCAGCCAAAGTCTGGGCATTCCTCACCGCTGGGCCACCTGTGAGCCAGCACTATCCTGATTCCACACGGGGTCACACAAAGTGTTTGAGAGAGATAGAGAAATTACAGGGCCAGATCTCGGCTCAGTGAGGCATAATGTGTGCCATCACACTCGACCCATTGAAGAAGAAAAGGGGAGGAAGTGAAGATGCAGTTTGGGAAGGTTTAGCAATGGAGCTGCTCGGTACAGCGAAGAAGGGGCGGCATGGTGGCTCAGTGGTTAGCACTGCTGCCTCACAGCGCCAGGGACCTGGGTTCAATTCCAGCCTTGGGCGTCTGTCTGTGTGGAGTTTGCACGTTCTCCCCATGTCTGCGTGGGTTTCCTCCGGTTTCCTTCCACAGTCCAAAGATGTGCAGGTTAGGCGGATTGGCCATGCTAAATTGCCTGTAGTGTTCAGGGAGGTGTAGGTTAGGTGGGTTGTTGTGGGGGGTGGGTCTGGGTGGGATGCTGTGAGGTTCGGTGTGGACTTGTTGGGCCGAAGGGTCTGTTTCCACACTGTGAGGGATTCTATGGAAAAAGATAACCAGGAATGGGATTCCCTTTCGAGGGAAAAGGAGCAGACCCAGCCCCATCTATTACAATGGCTCCAGTAGTGATGTCAGACTGGAGTCTCAGGCTATTAAATATTCCACTCCATTTGGACCCTCAAAATTGCCAAACGTGTAGACATGTGTCAGCTCGGGGAAATCCAAATAAGACTAACATGACAAGGATGGCACTGGTTAACAGTGTCAGTGTCAGAGGGGCCTGGAAAGATGAAGTAAAACAGCCTGTACTGAGGAAACCCCCCTCCACCTGTCATACCAAACAGTGGGAGGGCCAGGAGAAGGGGCCACTGTCAGTGAACCAATCGTAGGAAGTGATAATCAGTGTTTTATCTGTGGAGGAGTGGGGCACTATGTCCAATCGTCCAATATCTCGGAAGGGTGGGACAAATCAAACACACATCCAATCCTTGCCACTAGAGGGAGCCCAGCCCATGCCACAAAACAAATTAAGGCAGCGAGTGGGTCGTACCCGAATTCACAATTTCAGGTCTCTCCAATATGGATGCATGATGCCAGGAGAGATGAATTGGGAAAACCCTTATTGGACTTGTAGGGTTGGAGGTTGCCATATCATTTTGCTTTGGAATACACAGGGATCCTGAACCACCCTAAACACATCCACTTTCCATCAATATACTTGGAAAATTGAAGCAGAAATTATTCTAACTTGGGTTACAGGATATTCACAAGTAGGACAGGTCACAGCACCAGGTGGTCCTAAGACACCTACCACAGCAGCAGGAATGTATCTTTGGAGCTGATTACATGGTCAGAGCCGGTCTTTGTTTTGACCCAGTAAGCTGGCAAATGCCAGGGATAAGCGAGGAACAGTCCACCACTGAAATACCCAATTGGTCAATTCAATACAGAGAACAAGATTGCATGGTGGGAGAAATGTGGATAAACCTTCCAGATATGAGCCAGAATCCAGCGTTCTAGGCCATGCTAACAGAGGAACCGAAACACTTTTGCCAATAACAGACACAGTTATGGGGGGACGCCGGGGGACATTTGCATCCGAGGACAAGACCCGGAGTCACAGAAATTCAGGGAGTACTATGACCTGTCATCTCTACTAATATTTCTCCAATTTGGCCGGTTAAAAAGCCAAACCAGAGCTGGCGATTAACCATTGAATGCCAAAAACTAAATAAAGTCACGCCCATGGCAGTCCTTATGGTGGCTGCTAGCCCTGATATTATGATTAAACAGTGTGAGTTAGCACTATTGTTACAGTATTAGACATCAACAATGGATTTTGGTCGATCCCTTTGACTAAGGGGTGTCGGTATAAATTTGCATTTACCTTTAATGGACAGTGGTATATGTGGACAACTTTACCGCAGGGATTCCACAATGCCCCAACAATATTTCATCAAAGGTTAAGCAAGGTTATGGGAATGTTTTTTGGAATGGAATCAGCGTGGGAAGAAGTCTGGGGTTCGGGGTTTTGAAGGGTCATGAAGGAGTAGTTGGTTACATATGAGTCAATGGCTTAGCGTGAGCTTGAGGATCAGGGCTTATTTAGCTGGTGAGAGGTTGTCAGGTCATGGCAGGTCCCAGAGAGAGCTGGGTGTTCAGGAGCGAAACTGAAGGTTTGAGGGTATTCAGAGGTTTGAATGAGGGTGAGAGTTCAACACTAGTTGGGTGCACAGAATAGTGCTGGAATGGGTGGGAGAAATTGGGGGTCAGGTTGGAGTTGGAATGTTAGGGGGAAGTCCAGAATCAAGGAAAAAGTTGGGGGTGCACTCAATATAAATGTACCCAAGGGTTTGATGAGGATATTTCCATCCAAAATTTCCTGGGTTACTATCAAAGTCAGAAAGTCAGACTGTCCGAAGTGTCTGAGTTGAAGGCTTTTCTTGGAGAATACTATTACGAAAGAGAATTGCCTATCAGAACGTAAAACCTCCCAGGCAATCCCCAATGCATTAGTGAATCAGGGTGCTGTAGTGATTGAAAGATCTAAGCCATTCCCATGTAGTTTAAAGGGAAAAAAAAAACTTTTGAATGATTATTGAAGTCTGTAATCCTTCTGCAATACAGAGCTACACTGTCATAGGATTGACCTCAGGAGTCACTTTTCTCTCCACCATGTCTTTCATCTCCTGATTGGTTTTTAAATTTGTGTAAAATTAAAGTTCTCTGGAAAGACTTGAAAACATGAATCCTCAGCAACTTCAAACAATTTTAATGACTGAAGTCTATGGTGAGGCGATTTGCCCATTCCTAAACTTCTTCCAGGATCTCCTTCGCGAAGGTGGTTACTTAAACTAATTCATGAGAAATTTATTTCATGTGCACTATTTATTGATTTGATCTTATGTGACAGATGAGTGACTGAATCTCCAGGAAAAGATAGAAGGATAAATTAGCGATAAAAGGTACTGCAGATGCTGGAGAATCCGAGATAACAAGCGTGGGGCTGGATGAACACAGCAGGTTAAGCAGCATCATAGGAGCAGGAAAACTTGACGTTTCGGGCCTAAACCCTTCATCAGAAATGGGGGAGGGGAAGAGGGTTCTGAAATAAATAGGGAGAGAGGGGGAGGCGGATAGAGGATGGATAGAGGAGAGGATAGGTGGAGAGGAGGCAGACAAGTCGAAGAGGCGGGGATGGAGCCAGTAAAGGTGAATGTAGGTGGGGGTGTAGGGAGGAGATAGGTCAGTCCAGGGAGGACGGACAGGTCAAGGGGGCAGGATGAGGAGATGAGCTAGGCTGGTTTTGGGATGCGGTTGGGGGAGGGGAGATTTTGAAGCTTGTGAAATCCACATTGATGCCATTGGGCTGCAGGGTTCCCAGGCTGAATATGATTTGCTGTTCTTGCAGCCTTCGGGTGGCATCACTGTGGCATTGCAGGAGGCCCAGGATGGACATGTCATCTGAGGAATGGGAGGGGGGAGTTGAAATGGTTCGCGACTGGGAGGTGCAGTTGTTTGTTGCAAACTGAGCACAGGTGTTCTGCAAAGCGGTCCCCAAGCCTCTGCTTGGTTCCCCCGATGTAGAGGAAGCCACAACGGGTACAGCGGATGCAGTATACCACATTGGCAGATGTGCAGGTGAACATCTGCCTGATGTGGAAAGTCTTCTTGGGGCCTGGGATTGGGGTGAGGGAGGAGGTGTGGGGGCAGGTGTAGCACTTCCTGCGGTTACAAGGAAAAGTGCCGGGTGTGGCGGGGCTGGAGGGGAGCGTGGAGCGGACAAGGGAGTCACGGAGGGAGTGGTCCCTCCGGAAGGCAGATAAGGGTGGGGAGGGAAAAATGCCTTTGGTGGTGGGGTCTGATTGCAGATGGCGGAAGTGTCGGAGGATGATGCGTTGGATCCGGAGGTTGGTGGGGTGGTATGTGAGGACGAGGGGGATTCTTTTTTGGTTATTATTGCGGGTACGGGGCGTGAGGGATGTGTTCCAGGAAATGCGGGAGACACGGTCGAGGGCGTTCTCGACCACTGTGGGGTGGGGGGGGAAGTTGCGGTTCTTGAAGAATGAGGACATTTGAGATGAACTGGAGTTGAATGTCTCATCCTGGGAGCAGATGCGGCGGAGGTGAAGGAATTGGGAACAGGGGATGGCATTTTTGCAGGAGGGTGGGTGGGAGGAGGTGCATTCCAGGTAGCTGTGGGAGTCAATGGGCTTGAAATGGACGTCTGTCTCTAGGTGGTTGCCCGAGATGGAGACAGAGAGGTCCAGGATGGAGAGAGAAGTGTTGGAGATGGTCCAGGTGAACTTCAGGTTGGGGTGGAAGGTGTTGGTGAAGTGGATGAACTGTTCGAGCTCCTCATGGGAGCACGAGGCGGCGCCGATGCAGTCATCAATGTAACGGAGGAAGAGGTGGGGTTTCGGGCCAGTGTAGGTACGGAAGAGGGATTGTTCCACATAACCTACAAAGAGGCAGGCATAGCTTGGGCCCATGCAGGTACCCATGGCCACCCCCTTTGTCTGTAGGAAGTGGGAGGAATTGAAAGAAAAGTTGTTGAGGGTGAGGACGAGTTCGCCTAAGCAGATGAGGGTGTCGGTGGAGGTGGATTGGTTAGTTCTGCGGGACAGGAAGAAGAGGAGGGCCTTTAGGCCATCAGCATGGGGAATACAGGTGTATAGGGACTGGACGTCCATAGTAAAAATGAGGTGTTGGGGACCGGGGAATTGGAAGTTCTGGAGAACGTGGAGGGCGTGGGTGGTGTCATGGACGTAGGTAGGGAGTTCCTGGACCAAGGGGGTGAAAATGGAGTCTAGGTAGGTGGAGATGAGTTCGGTGGGGCAGGAGCAGGCGGAGACAATGGGTCGACCAGGGCATTCAGGTTTGTGGATTTTGGGGAGGAGATAGAAGCGGGCGGTGTGGGGTTGGGGAACGATGAGGTTGGAGGAGGTGGGTGGGAGGTCACCTGAGGTGATGAGGTTGTGGAAGATTTGGGAGAGAATGGTTTGGTGCTCGGGGGTGGGGTCATGATCAAGGGGGCGGTAGGAGGAGGTATCAGAGTTGGCGCCTGGCCTCAGCAATGTAGAGGTCAGTGCGCCATACTACGACTGCCCCTCCCTTGTCCGCGGGTTTTATGGTGAGGTTGGGATTGGAGCGGAGGGAACGGAGGACTGCACGTTCTGCGGGGGAGAGGTTGGAGTGTTTGAGAGGGGTAGAGAGGTTGAGACGATTGATGTCTCGACGGCAGTTGGAGATGAAGAGGTCGAGGGAGGGTAGGAGGCCTTGGGGTGGTGTCCAGGAGGAGGGCTTGTGTTGGAGGTGTGAGAAGGGGTCAGTAGAGGGAGGGGTAGATTCGCGGTTGGAGAAGTAAGCGTGGAGGCGGAGGCGGCGGAAAAACTGCTCAATATCCAAGCGTGAGCGGTATTCGTTGATATGTGGGTGGAGGGGGACAAAGGTGAGCCTTTTACTGAGGACTGACCGTTCGTCCTCAGTAAGGGGGAGGTCTGGGGGGATGGTGAAGACTCGGCAGGGCTCAGTGTTGCTGTCTCCTCTGGAGCTGCTGGCTGTAGAGGCAGTGGGCGGAGCGTTGTCGGCGTCGGCTGTGGGCGGAGTTATGTCGGCGGCAGCTGTGGGCTGAGTTACGTCGGCAGTGGGCGGAGTTGTGTTGGCGGTGGGCAGAGGCACGTCAGCGGTGGGTGTTGTGTCGGCTTCGGCGGTGGGCGGAGCGGCGGCGGCGGTGGCAACAGCGATGACGGTAGTGTCTGTGGTGTTGGTTTCGGTGATGGAGGCGGTGGTTTCAGCAGCGGCGGCGTTCGCTGTCCCGGAAGTGGGGTACCCGGCGGTGGCGGATGTGACATCATCAGTGGGTTCTCCGACAGTGGCCTCGTGGCCAGTGGCGGCGGGTACATTGTGGGGGAGGTCCTGGGTCGGGTTGGGGATTTGGGGAGTGGGGGAAGCCCGTTTTGGGAGGTGGGCATCAGTAAGTTTACTGTACTTACGGTTTTTGGTGTCCAATAAAGCTGAGTAGAATTGTGAATTCAAGCTGTGGATCCGAAGGAGAATAAAAAACAGGAGAGGTCCTTTGCAGGTCTGGGAGAGGGAGGCTCTGAGCTGGGGGAGTCTTGATTGTAGTGCCTGGAGATGCCTGCGCATTGCTGCAAGTGTGTG
Organism: Ginglymostoma cirratum; assembly: GCA_024137785.1. Classification (NCBI taxonomy): domain Eukaryota; kingdom Metazoa; phylum Chordata; class Chondrichthyes; order Orectolobiformes; family Ginglymostomatidae; genus Ginglymostoma; species Ginglymostoma cirratum. The sequence goes on from JAHRHZ010000009.1 coordinate 38,941,167, forward strand.
TTTCAGGACTCGCAGGGAGAAGCGCTTCTGGAGGGTCTCAATGTTCTCCATGTAGATATTGTCACGGTTGGGGCCAAATTGGGAAGGCTTGAATGTGGATTGTAGTCCATTGGGGATGATCTGGTTCCGTAGGCAGGTACTAAGAAAGGTGATGTGGCTGTTGTACCTGGTTTGCTTCAGGACGTGGTCAAGCAGTTTCAAGGCCGAAGAGGTTATGAGAGAGTTGCAGTGGGAGAGAGATTCCCTGAGGTTTGTCCGGAGGGAGGAGGGTAACTTCTTCAGGGTAGGCATCCTTAGAAGAGGCTTCGCAGTGGGGTTAAAATTGTATCAGAGATAAAAGGTACTGCAGATGCTGGAGAATCCGAGATAACAAGCATGGGGCTGGATGAACGCATTACATGGCTAAATAAATGCTACAAAAGCAAGCTCTACCAGAAAAAAAGTATATTAAATTTGGGAATCCTTGTTGATTCATGTATACACTGAACTTCAAAATATTGATTGATTGATTGAAACGGTGATATTTTCCAGCAACATCAAAGATATAATTTGCTTCTGTCACAACACATTGTTCTACGTTTTATCCAAATGTCTCAATGTTTTAACACAAGGGTTCCAAATCAAACCATCAGCTGTTCGTGCATACGAGCTGTCCATGTTAGCTGGTAACTCATATCAATAACAATAGTATAACTTATATCAGGGACTGAATTGTTTCACCCTTGAACACTATCGTCATTGTGCCAGATTTTTCTTTGAACTGCTTTATGGTCTTTATGTGGCTATTGTAAAATATGTAAAATTTAGAGAATCTCACTTTATACATTAACAGCAGAAAATCATGTAATCACCAAATGTGACAGAAGTGGAAAAGACCACTTGATAATTCTAGGAGAATCTTGGTGATCGTTACAACAGTTAGTAGGCATTTGAATCATTTGTTGTAGTTACTGCTTCAAACTCCAGCCACTTTCACTTTTTTTAAGTTTGGTCCATGCCATTCCCCTTCATAGTCATTTGTTCTTGATCACTCCAACATAGACAGCATGGTGGCTCAGTGGTTAGTGCTGCTGCCTCATGGCACAAGGGACTTGGGTTCAATTCTACCTTTGGGGACTGCCTGTGTGGAGTCTGCACATTCTCTGTGTGGGTTTCCTCCGGGTGGTCCGGTTTCCTCCCACAGTCCAAAGATGTGCAGTTTAGGTGGATGGGCTATGCTAAATTGCCTGTCGTGTTCAGGGATGTGAAGATTAGGTAGGTTATAGGGGGATGGGTCTGGGTGGGATGCTCTGAGGTTCAGTGTGGACTTGTTGGGCCAAAGATCCTGCTTCCACACTGTAGGGATTCTATGAAAGTGTGACAATGCAAATTGAATTTTCTTTTAACTTGTTCCTGAGATGCAGATGTCACCAGCTATACCAACATTTATTGTCCATTCCTAATTTCCTAGAGGGCACTTAAGAGTCAACCACATTGCAGCAGGCCTTCACATTAAGAAATTATGAATTGGCACTGCCAGCTGATGGTAGCGTTAAGGAAAATGACATTGCTTCACACCACACACTTCTTACCTCATTATCATGTCTACATGTCAGAAGGAGTTCATTGCACACCTGGAGTTTTGCGGCATGCTTAGCATGGTAAAGCAAGTCCATAAACACATATCTGATCTTTAAGAGCCACAGTCATACAGCATATAAACAAGTCTTTTGGCCCACCATGTCTATGCCCACCAATAAAGAACAAACTATATAAATGTCATCTGCCTCCTTTTACTTCCTCATTTTCTCATTAGTATCCTCAGCTTTCCAGGTTACTCTAGCTTTATCCCACTTCTTTGTTCCCCATTACAATTTCCCAGCTTCTGCCTGGAAGAGACCTACATTTGTCTTTACTGAGACAGTAGGAACTGCAGATGCTGGAGAATCTGAGATAACAAGGTGTAGAGCTGGATGAACACGGCAGGCCAAGCAGCATCAGAGGAGCAGGAAGGCTGACGTTTTGAACCTGGACTCTTCTTCAGAAGAATTAAGGGTCCAGGCCTGAAACGTCAGCCTTCCTGCTCCTCTGATGCTGCTTGGCCTGCTGTGTTCATCCAGATTTACACCTTGTTATCTCTTTGTCTTTACTGATATCTTTTTCCTTTCACATATTTGTTGAATTCAGATCCCCTTCACAAAATACATTATCGACTGAAGCAATTGTTACAAATTCAGATTAACAGCCAGTAAATACTTCAAGTACACAGCTGGTCAGGTATGTGACCCGCTGAGTATTTTCACTAATTTCTGCTTTTATTTCAGATTTCTGGCATCTATATTATTCTGTTCTTGTATTAGTTTATATCTCAAATTTAAAACTACACCTGAGTGAGAAAAAGGACCTCGAATAGCTAGTACTAGTTGGTAGAGTGAACTTTTGAAGGACTCGGAGAGATAAAGAGAGATCAAAGGACTGTGAGGCTACAAAAGAACTGGACAGAAACAAAGAGAGGAAATAATCTGAAGGCGTTGGGACTAAAAATAATGAGAGAGAAAGAGAAGAGTTTGGCAAACTTTGCAGCTATAAAGAAAAACAGCAGCAGAGAGACTTCAGAGCTATAAAATACCAGAAACAGGAAGAGTTCGGATGTCTTTGGGGCTATAAAAAAATCTCCAAACATAACTATTTGGAGGAGCTTATGGAGAGGCAGAGTTGTGTTTCTAGTAAAAATTGAAGGGCAATGTTAAAAGAAAGTTGTAAGTTTATTGACTGGGTGATTCTGAATATTCTGGGACTGAGAGTCTCTCTCTAACAGGCAAGTTAATACAGTAAAAATGAATGAATTAATTATGATGTGCTCTGGCCATTGGTGCATCACAGTTTGATCTCAGGGATGATGTAATTCCACACAATAGAAATGACCAAATTTGAAAGTAGAAATGTCTTTTGAACATAATGTCTTAAATAATCTGATTTAAGATCAGGGCCACCATTGCTCACCAATTTTTGTCACCCTTGATGACTACGTGGTCCCTTAATGGACACACCAGCTCTGCTGATTACATTTTACAAATCTCTGTCACCTGGCTTTATGCCCACATCCAAGAATTTGGTTCCACGACAACCTGGTGAATTAAAGGCAAAGTCAAGAACAGGCTTTAGGCTTAGCTTGTTTATAATACTCTTTATTACATATTAAGACCAAGTATTACAATACCTGGTGCTCAGAGATATACCAGGCTAAAATCTTACTGTTATGTTATTGAAAGACTCCTTCATGAACTCTATCATGTTTAAGACTGCTACATATGCTTTACTGATGTTTTTAACAGTCACATGATCAGAAATTAGGCTCCTACTTAGCTTTCCACATATTCTTTTCTTCATTTTATCCTTAGCTCCACCCACAGCAGACTAGAAATTCCGATCCAGAAGAAAAAAAATTGAAACTGTGAATTACATATAATAGCCCAATTTATCTTGAATAGTTTTCAATGAAGCTCCAATATGACCAACATAGAGTGCAGATTATGACATTTTTAACAATTTTTTTTCCTTCTGGACAGTAAGGAGCAATTCCACGACATCACAACAAGGTTGCTTCAGGATCCTGAAAGCCTGAAGTCAAAAAAGCAGCTGCAAAACCTTAATATCCCACCTGGTATATGGTTCCCAAAAACTCATCCTAAAATTTTAGGCTTGACAGTTTTTGGCTTGGGACCATGTGACAGGCACCACACTGTAGTGAACAATGGCAACAACCCTCCGCTCTCCTTGCAGTGAGAGATATTGCTGTCACTTACACAGTACCACTCAAAGTAGCAGCATCTGAAGAAACTGTGTGGTTGGGGAAGAGGAGCAGATCTAATCAAGAAACCACATTTTCTGTTTGAAGATGCTGGCAGGAAAGAGTAATGATGAAATAGTGCAAAAATAAATTAAATGTATGGAAGAAATCAGGTAGATCAGGTGGGGTGAAGTAGCTTGCCATCTGAAAAAGCCGGTACCATGAATTGACAGATGACAAGCATCACAGGGGAAGAGAAGTGTGAGATACAGAATTGAGTAGGAGAGATCAAGCTGAAATTGAGAGGAAAGGAAAGTGAGCACCAGTCCAAATTGCCAGACATAGGACAGTGATAGCTATAGTGAGAGAATAGTTGGGAGACAATCAAAGATGAAGTGAAAACAGAGAGTCCAGCATTAAGGGGAGAGAGCGACAATTAAAAATGCATTCATTTTCCTGCCCTAATGAGTATTAATAGCTAATTTACAAACTGAGCATTGTCATAATTGAGTCATGTGTAATCGGCTGTTTAAAAAAGTTTGTGAAATATTTGATGAGGTTAACACATAGTAATTAAAACAGTGAGAAAGAAAAACAACTATGCTAACAGAAAATAAGGGTTAGTAATAAACTAAAGCAGATCACCTGGAGGTTCCAGTAGGAAAGTACTTGCTGGTTGACTGAAAAAAAAAGACCCAATTAAACAACAGTTTATCACCCTTCAACACTGAGAATTAAAGATTAACAAGGAAGCACAGCACAGACTGAGAAAGGGGTGAATTTGAGTAAAATTAGATTTTCAAAAAGCCATGAAGAAAGGGATAGAAAGTTTAGATTAAGAAAGAGAGAATTTTAAAAAAATGGACCCAAGCGATGGTCTGAATTTTTTGTGTGGGTTTAGGAAAATGAAACTGCACACTTTTAATGCTCACAAAATGCAAACACAATCCTTATGTGACTGTAAAAGGAGGTTTCCGTTTCACAATGCCACTGGGTTTGAAGTGCACTTTACATTACAGTCACGATGGAGCGCTTGAGGAACATGGTTCTTGAGGTTGGATGATTTACTCTCAGATCTCATTTCAATTTTACAAGGGTAGCTTTATCCAAAGTAAGTGGCAATGACATGAAGGCCAGTGGACAGGAATCAGATTTCAGACAACAAAAGGCAGTTGTGATTACAGGAGAAAATAGTTTCTTGGTATTCCTGGAAGTTGATAGATGGGCTGAAGGGGAATGGAGGAGATCAAGAGAGATTTGCAGTGGGTGCTGGCGAGAGACATGAGAAAATTGAAGAAAGTGGATGCTCAAGGATGCTTATGGGGCAAGGTGGAATGCTCCTGGTCCTCCTGCCCCAAGGAAAGTCCTGATGAAATGTAATATTCCAGTTTTCTTCGGTTCTTCTAGCTCTTATCATTCTTTGCCACAAAGTTTGACATGTTGATCCAAGATAAGTGTGGAAATTGTTTAAACCTTTCACTTTTATTATATTGACCCAAAATTAACGAAGACCCTGCCTATAGCCAGAAAGTAGCCGCAGAATGCCTGAAATTAGTATGCCTGCTAACTCAGTGCAAACATTGTGGATAGCAACTGGTTACCAAATTTACACCTTTTCTATCCCATTACCACCACGGCAGATTTTGAATCAGGGCTATAATTCTTAAATTCAGATCTAGTCCTGAAGTGCTAGAAAGTGCAAACTTATGGACCAGATGCTGAAAAGTAGCAATCGTGTTGGTGGCAAGTATTTTTTTCACCTGGCACAGACATGATGGACTGAATGATCTCTTTTTCTGCTCTCATTTTTCTATGATCTAAACTGAAATGAAAATTATTTATTAATTAGTGTTCTTGCTTTATAAACATTATTTTCATTTTCCATCTATGTAATCTGCTTCTTTGCGCACATTAAAATTGTCCATTAATAGAAATTTAAAGAAAGAAATCAGATAACCTTAATTTTGACCATATCTAACAGCTGCATTTTTAATTTGGTGTTTGCTGAACAGATTTCTGGCCAGTTGGCTACAGATACTTTTTCATACTTAGTCATGAGGAGGCAAAATTGAAAAGAATAAATGTTTAGTGTGTGCTTGAGCAGGTAGTCATAAACAAAAGATAGCAGCTGGAACAAAAACTTTAAGTGCAGAAATATATCGAAGCAGCCTAATCTGTCTCTCCACATCAAACCAATCATCTTACTTTTCTAAAACCTAAAGGCACATTAGCTGCATGCTGTGCATTTACTTGCATCTGAGTAGAATTACAATAAACCAAAAATTCTTATCATTGCAGTGAGAAGCTGCTATGCACAAAATGGTTTTCACTATGGTTGTTCCTCAAAGCCTAAATGTTCTAAAGAATTCTGCTGTATTTCACTTATCTGTTGCCCTGCTATAAATAGTCAGAGTGACGCTGTATGTTAACTGCTTGTACATGCCTTATAATACGGAAACATCCTATTCCCTCTTCTGTGTTTTCATTATCTGAAGCAAAAGATGATATTGTGCAATAAATGTTCTGTGTAGGATAAAAGCTATTGTATTAATTTTTTTAAGAAATACATTTCTTTTTCCAGACTACAACAATAATTCTTATTTTGGTGAAGCACAAAACACTAATAAAGATTAGGCACAAAAATTCTGCAGGCATACACACATGGGTTAATTTATCTTTTCAAAAGAAAAGCTCAGAAGGCAGCGTATGATTTTGTTTTATGATTTATTGTTCTCAGTCCAACATATCAGATCATTCTGAAATTTTTAGATGAACCTACAATTGGCTCTTCGGAACTCAGTGAATTATATCAAATAGTGCAGAATGAGAAATAATTTGTCAAATGTATTTAATTTTTAATTAGACTTTCATCTTCGCGAGAGAAATGCACAGAAGAAATCAACTGCCATTTTGGCACTTCTATAAGTGTGAGGTCATCCATTTTGGTAGGAATAACAGCAAAATGGACTATTTTAAATGGTAAAAAATTGCAGCACGCTGCTGTGCAGAGGGACTTGGGTGTCCTTGTGCATGAATTGCTAAAAGTAGGATTGCAGGTGCAGCAGGTAATTAAAAAGGCAAATGGAATTTTGTCTGCCATTGCTAGAGGGATGGAGTTTAAAAACAGGGAGGCTATGCTGCAGCTGTATAGGGTCCTGGTGAGGCCACACCTGGAGTACTGTGTGCAGTTTTGGTCTCCTTACTCGAGAAGGGATATACTAACACTGGAGGAGGTGCAGAGGAGATTCACTCGGTTAATTCCAGAGTTGAAAGGGTTGGATTATGAGGAGAGACTGAGAAGACTGGGATTATACTCATTGGAATTCAGAAGAATGAGGGGAGATCTTATAGAAACATATAAGATTATGAAGGGAATAGATAAGGTGGAGGCAGGGAGGTTGTTTCTGCTAGGAGGTGAAACTAGGACTAGAGGGAATCGCCTTAAAATAAAGGAAAGCAGATGTAGGACTGAGGTCAGGAGGAACTTCTTCACCCAAAGGGTTGTGAATCTGTGGAATTCCCTGCCCAGTGAAGTGGTTGAAGCTACCTTGCTGAATGTTTTTAAGGTAAGTCTAGATAAATTTTTGAACAATAAAGGAATTAAGGGTTATGGTGAGTGGGCAGGTAAGTGGAGTTGAGTCTCAAAAAGATCGGCCATGATCTTATTAAATGGCAGGGCAGGCTCGAGGGGCCAGATGGCCTACTCCTGCTCCTAGTTCTTATGTTCTTATCAAGGAATGTTCTTGCATTTCCAGGCAACACAATATCCAATTGCTTCTGAAAATATGTCAGGATTTTGCACTTCAACACTCAGTGTGGAAGTGAATTGAATCGGTCTTCCCAGTTCAAAGTTAGGTCCTTCTTGTTGCACTTGATGTTAATGATTTTATTTATTACTAATTTGGGTTTCGTTTTCCCTTGAATCTAGAATTGTCCCCATGAATTAAAAGTTGGCAAGCAAATTCAGCGACAGAGAAAAATGTAAAAAGTTACTTTGGGTTCAGTCAATGCAGATTTACGTTTCATTCTGCTAACACTCTGGCCTCTAAGTGAGGTCAGAGCAGAGAGGCTGTTGGGAAGGCAAGTGATTGCTATTTAAGCACTTACCTCAAAGCCAGTGGTCCTTTTTACAGCAGAGAGTGGCAGGAGCTGGGCGGAAGTGAGGTCAGAGCAGAGAGGCTGTTGGGAAGGTAAGTGATTGCTACTTAAGTAGGTGTGTTCTAATTAAATCAATACCACTGAATGACATAGGGTCAGATGATGTGGAGTCTGTGTGGGTGGAGTTGAGGAACCACAAAGGCCAAAAAACCACAATGGGAGTTGCGTACAGACCTCCTAACAGTGGTCAGGACCAGGGGTGCAAGATGCACCGGGAAATAGATAGGGCATGTCAGAAAGGCAAGGTCATGGTGATCATGGGGGACTTCAATATGCAGGTGGACTGGGTGAATAATATTGGGATCCAAAGAAAGGGAATTCATGGAATGCTTACAGGATGGCTTTTTGGAACAGCTTGTGATGGAGCCCACAAGAGAGCAGGCTATTCTGGACTTAGTGCTATGTAATGAGCCAGACTTTATAAAAGATCTTTAAGTAAGGGAACACTTAGGAGGCAGCGATCATAATATGGTAGAGTTCAGTCTGCAGTTTGAAAGAGAGAAGGCAAAATCGGATGTAATGGTGTTACAGTTAAATAAAGGTAATTACAGGGGCATGAGAGAGGAACTGACGAAAATCGACTGGAAGCAGAGCCTCGCGGGGAAGACAGTACAACAACAATGGCTGGAGTTTCTGGGTGTAATTGAGGACACAATACAGAGGCTCATCCCAAAGAAAAGAAAGATTATCCGGGGAGGGATGAGACAGCCATGGATGACAAAGGAAGTCAAGAAATGTATCAAAGAAAAAGAGACAGCCTATATAGTGGCCAAGAGCACTGGGAAATCAGAAGATTGGGAAGGGTACAAGAACAAACAAAGGATAACAAAGAGAGAAATAAGGAAGGAGATGATCAAATACGAAGGTAGGCTAGCCAGTAATATTAGAAATGATAGTAAAAGTTTCTTTCAATACATAAGAAACAAACGAGAGGCAAAAGTAGACATTGGACCGCTCCAAATTGATGCTGGAAGGCTAGTGATGGGAGATAAGGAAATAGCTGAAGAACTTAATAAGTATTTTGCGTCAGTCTTCACACTGGAAGACATGAGTAATATCCCAACAATTAAGGAGAGTCAGGGGGCAGAGTTGAGTATGGTAGGCATTACAAAAGAGAATGTGTTAGAAAAACTAAAAGGTCTAAAAATTGATAAATCTCCTGGCCCCAATGGGCTACATCCTAGAGTTCTGAGGGAGGTGGCTGAGGAAATAATGGATGCATTGGTTGTGATCTTTCAAAAGTCACTGGAGTCAGGGGAAGTCCCAGATGATTGGAAAATCGCTGTTGTAACCCCCCTGTTTAAGAAAGGATCAAGACAAAAGATGGAAAATTATAGGCCGATTAGCCTAACCTCGGTTGTTGGTAAAATTCTAGAATCCATCGTTAAGGATGAGATTTTTAAATTCTTGGAAGTGCAGGGTCGGATTAGAACAAGTCAGCATGGATTTAGTAAGGGGAGGTCGTGCCTGACAAACCTGTTAGAATTCTTTGAAAAGGTAACAAGTAGGTTAGACCAGGGAAGCCCAGTCTATCTAGACTTCCAAAAGGCCTTTGATAAGGTGCCTCACGGGAGGCTGCTGAGTAAGGTGAGGGCCCATGGTGTTCGAGGTGAGCTACTGGCGTGGATTGAGGATTGGCTGTCTGACAGAAGGCAGAGAGTTGGGATAAAAGGCTCTTTTTCGGAATAGACAATAGGCAATAGACAATAGACAATAGGTGCAGGAGTAGGCCATTCGGCCCTTCAAGCCAGCACCACCATTCATTATGATCATGGCTGATCATCCACAATCAGTATCCTGTTCCTGCCTTATCCCCATAACCCTTGATTCCATTATCTATAAGAGCTCTATCCATCTCTTTCTTGAAAGTATCCAGAGACTTGGCCTCCACTGCCTTCTGGGGCAGAGCATTCCATATATCCACCACTCTCTGGGTGAAGAAGTTTTTCCTCAACTCTGTTCTAAATGGCCTACCCCTTATTTTTAAACTGTGTCCTCTGGTTCTGGACTCACCCATCAGTGGAAACATGCTCCCTGCCTCCAGAGTGTCCAATCCCTTAATAATCTTATACGTCTCAATCAGATCCCCTCTCATCCTTCTAAACTCAAGTGTATACAAGCCCAGTCGCTCCAATCTTTCAACATATGATAGTCCCGCCATTCCAGGAATTAACCTCGTGAATCTACGCTGCACTCCCTCAATAGCAAGAATGTCCTTCCTCAAATTTGGAGACCAAAACTGCACACAATACTCCAGGTGCGGTCTCACCAGGGCCCTGTACAGCTGCAGAAGGACCTCTTTGCTCCTATACTCAATTCCTCTTGTTCTGAAGGCCAGCATGCCATTAGCTTTCTTCACTGCCTGTTGTACCTGCGTGCTCGCTTTCATTGACTGATGTACAAGAACACCTAGATCTCGTTGTACTTCCCCTTTACCTAACTTGACTCCATTTAGGTAGTAATCTGCCTTCCTGTTCTTGCCACCAAAGTGGATAACTTCACATTTTTCCACATTAAACTGCATCTGCCATGCATCCGCCCACTCACCTAGCCTGTCCAAGTCACCCTGTATTCTCATAACATCCTCCTCACATTTCACACTGCCACCCAGCTTTGTGTCATCAGCAAATTTGCTAATATTACTTTTAATGTCTTCATCTATATCATTAATGTATATTGTAAACAGCTGTGGTCCCAGCACCGAACCTTGTGGTCCCCCACTGGTCACCGCCTGCCATTCTGAAAGGGACCCATTTATCACTACTCTTTGCTTCCTGTCAGCCAGCCAATTTTCAATCCAGGTCAGTATTTTGCCCCCAACACCATGTGCCCTAATTTTGCTCACTAATCTCCTATGTGGGACTTTATCAAAGGCTTTCTGAAAGTCCAGGTACACTACATCCACTGGCTCTCCCTTGTCCATCTTCATAGTTACATCCTCAAAAAATTCCAGAAGGTTAGTCAAGCACGATTTCCCCTTCGTAAATCCATGCTGACTCTGACCTATCCCATTACTGCTATCCAAATGAGTCGTAATTTCATCTTTTATAACTGACTCCAGCATCTTTCCCACCACTGACGTTAAGCTAACCGGTCTATAGTTCCCTGTTTTCTCTCTCCCACCTTTCTTGAAAAATGGGACAACATTAGCCACCCTCCAATCTGCAGGAACTGATCCTGAATCTATAGAACATTGGAAAATGATTACCAATGCATCCACGATTTCTAGAGCCACCTCCTTAAGTACTCTGGGATGCAGACCATCAGGTCCCAGGGACTTATCAGCCTTCAGACCTAACAGTCTGTTCAACACCATTTCCTGCCTAATATAAATTCCCTTCAGTTCATCCATTACCCTAGATCCTTCAGCCACTACTACATCTGGGAGATTGTTTGTGTCTTCCTTAGTGAAGACAGATCCAAAGTACCTATTCAACTCTTCTGCCATTTCCTTGTTGCCCATGATAAATTCACCCGTTTCTGTCTTCAAGGCCCCAATTTTAGTCTTAACCATTTTATTTCTTTTCACATACGTAAAAAAGCTTTTACTATCCTCCTTTATATTTTTGGCTAGTTTGCCTTCGTACCTCATTTTTTCTCCGCGTATTGCCTTTTTAGTTATCTTCTGTTGCTCTTTAAAAATTTCCCAGTCCTCCAGCTTCCCGCTCATCTTGGCTACATTATACTTCTTCTCTTTTATCTTTATACAGTCCTTAACTTCCCTCATCAGCCACGTCCGCCCCTGCTTCCCCTTGGGATCTTTCTTCCTCTTTGGAATGAACTGATCCTGCACTTTCTGCATTATGTCCAGAAATACCTGCCATTGTTGTTCCACTGCCATCCCTGCTAGGGTATTGCACCATTGAACTTTGGCCAGCTCCTCCCTCATAGCTCCATAGTTCCCTTTGTTCAACTGCAACACTGACACTTCCGATTCTCCCTTCTCCCTCTCAAATTGCAGATTAAAACTTATCATATTATGGTCACTACCTCCTAATAGCTCCTTTACTTCAAGGTCCCTGATCAAATCTAGTTCATTGCACAACACCAGATCCAAAATTGCCTTCTCCCTGGTAGGGTCCAGTACAAGCTGTTCTAAGAATCCATCTCGGAGGCATTCCACAAGCTCCCTTTCTTGGGGTCCAGTACCATCCTGATTCTCCCAGTCTACCTGCATGTTGAAATGGCAAGTGGTGTCCCACAGGGTTCAGTGTTGGGGCCACAGCTGTTCACTTTATATATTAATGATCTGGATGAAGGGACTGGGGGCATTCTGGTGAAGTTTGCCGATACACGAAGTTAGGTGGACAGGCAGGTAGTACGGAGGAGGTGGGGAGGCTGCAGATGATTTAGACAGTTTAGGAGAGTGGTCCAGGAAATGGCTGATGAAATTCAACATGAGCAAATGCGAGGTCTTGCACTTTGGAAAAAAAATACAGGTATGGACTATTTTCTGAATGGTGAGAAAATTCATAAAGCCGAAGTACAAAGGGCTCTGGGAGTGCTAGTACAGGATTCTCTAAAGGCTAACTTGCAGGTTGAGTCTGTGATTAAGAAAGCAAATATAATGTTGTCATTTATCTCAAGAGGGTTGGAATATAAAAGCAGCGATGTGCTTATGAGACTTTATAAGGCTCTAGTTAGGCCCCATTTAGAATACTGTGTCCAATTTTGGGCCCCACACCTCAGGAAGGACATACTGGCACTGGAGCGTGTCCAGCAGAGATTCACACGGATGATCCCTGGAATGGTAGGCCTAACATACGATGAATGGCTGAGGATCCTGGGATTGTATTCATTAGAGTTTAGAAGGTTGAGGGGAGATCTAATAGAAACTTACAAGATAGTGCATGGCTTAGAAAGGGTGGACGCTGGGAAGTTGTTTCTGTTAGGTGGGGAGACTACGACCCGTGGACACAGCCTTAGAATTCGAGGGGGTCAGTTTAGAACGGAAATGAGGAGACATTTCTTCAGCCAGAGAGTGGTGGGCCTGTGGAATTCATTGCCACGGAGCGCAGTGGAGGCTGGGACATTAAATGTCTTCAAGGCAGAGATTGATAAATTCTTGATCTCGCATGGAATCAAGGGCTATGGGGAGAGTGCGGGTAAGTGGAGTTGAAATGCCCTTCAGCCATGATTAAATGGCGGAGTGGACTCGATGGGCCGAATGGCCTTACTTTCACTCTTATGGTCTCACGGTCTCTGTTTCTCTCAGTCTTCCAATGAAACTTAGTGCAGTATACTATATTCTATTCACAAAAACAATGCTTTCATTCACTGAATCAATTTTGCATCCAACTCACCAAATTCCCCTTATCCCATAGATTATAATTTTTCTAACAGACTGTCATGTAGGATTTTGTCAAATGTCTTGCGAAAGTTCATGTCGGCAGCATCTACTGCAATACCTTCATAAATCTTTCTTGCTGTTTCTCCAAAAATAAAACTATTTAGGAAGTCATGACCTTTCCTTAACAAAACCTTGACGGTTAATCCTGATTACCTTGTACCTTCCCAATTAACAGGAATCCTACCTTTCAATATTGACTTTAATAATTTAACCTCACTGAGGGAAAACTGACCAAATTATAATTCTTTGTCCTGTACTTTGTACCTTTCTTGAATAAGGATACAGCATTCAAACTGGCAGTCATTGATCTTACTTCAGCCAAGAAGATGACTAAGTATCATTAACACAGAAGGTAAGCCAGTGACAACAGAACTCTATCAATCACTTCAAAAAGTAATATTACAGTTCTGGGGATGGTGGAAGGATATTGCCTTTGTTTAGCAATCAAGCAAACTAAATTAGGGTGAGCAGTAAGAGTTCCATATATCGTGACCTCAGATGTTCAGACTTTGAGTGGCGGGGGGGGGAGGTGGTGGGAAACGTAGTGGTGGGGGACGCAGTGAAAATGTAAATAGTTAAATTAAATTGCTGGAATTTTGTAACCAATAAGTCCTGAAACCTGAAGCGGAGATGTAATAAAATGGAAAGTGATTTAGTTCAGACTTGGCATTAAGAGTCAAAGAAAAGAACAATCGTAACACTGCAGTACAGAACTGAGGTCGGCATGATGCATACTAAAATATGCATAATGAATGTACAAGACTAACTGAGAGTGAAGAGGGTGTTATTCTGAGGTAACTCCCAGCAGAAGCTGAATAGCAAGATAAATGAGGCTGAAGGATACAGTAAAGTCTTCTAGCATCCAGAGAACCCAGGGTAGTCAGAATTGTTGAGGGAATATTATTGTAGGCCTAACTCTATGAATACATACACCATAGGTACAGCAATGGCATCAAAAACACGCCGGCATTGCTATTCATTCCAAGCAGATTCATATTCAAGGATGGTTTTGCATGTGCACACAGGTTTTAACTGTACAGGTACTATCTTCAAACTGTTACCGTACAGAATTCACATAGTGTGTTAAACCTTACACTGATGTACATTGTAAACATAACTGCAGCTTTTAAAGTCTGTTACTATATTGCCCCTTTATTTCCTAATAGAAAGATTTTCCCTACAAATAGATGAAAGTGAACCTTATAATTCAACTACAGCAATAAAAGATACACACACATAGAAAAGAAACTAACCAAAACAGGATAACTGTTCTAGGACTCTAACCTCCACCCAAATTCTCCACCAAGACTTTGTCTTCAACCTCATCTGGTTTACAATTAAGTCTTTTATGACTCTGGAATGCTGGGCTATTATGATTTGACATATTTTTCAAAGCAATGTAAAATCTGCTGAAGTAATAACTTGATGCAAACTTGGTTGTGGTTGAAAACTGGAGATTTGTGCATTACTCTACGCACCAGTCACAGAGTTTCTGCATCATGACCTATTGCATACTACTAATTTGGAAATTCACAGCCAGCATGTGCATTGCTCTAAAAGAGCATCCCTGAATTCATGTAAGATGTGACAAAGAAAACTAGGAAGATTTGTATGGATCTGATGTCTGCACCTAATCTCAACTAGGGATGGAATCAGAGAGTTCAGTGGAGTTGCACATAGGTGGAGGGCAGTGATGTGCAACCCTTAACCTATCTGCAGGCATTTGGTAAAAAGAAATTTGTCTATACGAATCATATGTTCTTCAAAATGATTGGAACATACATAAGCAAAAATGTGGCATGTCTCTCTTCCATTTCTGATCAGTAATTTTCAGATTAGCTTTGAATGAGGTAGCCCACTGTATATTCCTTGGGCATCCACGAGGCCTCTTGGTATGCTTCCAATGTCACGAATGTGATCACTGCTCAATGATATAATCTTCTGGTTCAGCCTCAAGTGAAGCTACAATTACGACCTTTAGATCAAATTTGATTGACAAACTGGACGACAGATTCCAATTCTGATAAGGAGTCATGTTAAGCTTGAAATGTTAACTCTTGTTTTTCACCTCTATATACTCTCAGAATGGCTGGATATTTCTAGTACTTTGTTTTTTATGTATTGTAGGTAGACAATCAACTGCAGGTGAACAGACAAAAGTTTAAGGCTCTGGATATGATAATTCAGATTGACTCAGAGCTGTTCCTCTAATATGAACCACATTTTTGAGAGATCCTTAACTGATGTTCTTTGGCATGGCCAAGATAATATAAGATCTCAATGTCAATGGCAGTAAGTGTATTTGTATCCAATTAGTCTGGTTATGCTACAATTGTTAGAGGCAACAAAACAAAGCTGAATTCTTTGCTTGAAAATCCTAAACCCTGATAGTTCAACTGCTTTCCAAATAATAACAGAGGACTGTACTAACATTCTTGCAATGACTCGCTGCCTTTAACTTAATTCAAGGTTAAAATGAATCTCCTGCTGTGCAGGGAGACAGACATCATGCAGCAGTACTGTGACCTGAATATTGTAAGGCTTTCATAGTCCCCTGGGGAAATATTACTGGAGTTGCAAATTGTTGCAGATCCAAGCAGGTGTAAGATATTACTGTGTTGAAGTAATCTCAAATTGTCTACTGAAGAATGTAGTAATGGTGCTGTTTATCTTCACAGGCACACATTTACAGATTCCGTCTGGAAGCTGCTCTTGAAACTTGCCTTTTTCACTGTTCGAATGATCAATTGCAGCATAACTATCAGGTTGAGACAGCACTAATGCTACGGCTTGTTAATTTTTGCTGTTAATTTGCTAGCCCACTCTCAAGGTCTGACCCTCTTGACACTCTTGAAAGATGAAAATTTGTTTAAATTTCACAGAATACCTCTTTCTTTTTCCTACATGCTCAGATCTTCCCTTTTTGTTCCTGATGAAAGAAACCCATTCTCAGAATCAGTGTGGATATTGAGTCCACCTATAATTTGTAATATCCAACTTCATAACTTAGTGCTTCAGCCCATCCAGCTCCCTACGCTGCTGCTGCTGCTGGGACCCAATATACAGGGCCTTGATATTCCTGTAGATTGGCAACGTTTGTAGCCAACACCTCTTTGAAGGTATGGAAGAGTATTTAAAATGTTGAGATGTTGATATTCCTATGAAGTGCCATTGTGCTGTGTTTTCTTAACCTCTTTAATAACTACTACCATACCCAAGAAACTGGCTACTCTTGTAGGATCAGTAATATTACAGTATGAGCATTTATTCAAGGATGTTTGTGCATGCACCTACAGTTCTCTACTTGCCAGGTACCTTGTTCAGACTGCTCATGTATACAAGTTAAAAGGTGGGTTACATCACATTCCTTACACTGCTGCCCAAGAGAAACATGCATACACCTCTTATAAATAGGCCATAACAAGCAACACACAGTGCAGGAATGAGGGGAAGTGGTATTGACAATGTTGACATATGGTTAGACATTACACAAGATATGTGAACACAAGAATGTAAGCAGCACAGGGTTAGTACACAAGAGTGGCTTATGCAACCAAATAACAGTGATACGTATTCCCAGCAAGTAAGCCAGTATTATGGTGATTACCTCCGAGGTACTCCATGTTGTAAATGAAGATTTTGTTGATATTTTAACCAAATATCTCTACATCTTTGTAGATGTTTCTCAGTAAAAATTTCTGTCTGATACCTTTGATTTTTTAAATACATAAATATGGCAAGTGTGTTAACTTAAAGTAATGATGACGAATAAAGTACAAAGCCCAGAAATAATTCAGTATTGCAACAATCCAACTTTTCGCATTGTTTTGAATGTTCATTGCTGTATGTGGAAAATAAATTTATCAGTCCATTAAACTGTCATGTTTTATGCCGCAATTTGTCCTTAGTTCAGTGTAATCAAGAGTATTAAAAAAAAGGATGTTAATCAGGGAATCTTGATTGCAATTCCCTGTTGTGAATTCTAAAACAGACAACAGATTTTTATGTTGTCGTTCTTTTAAAAACACATGTTCAAATATTCAATGATACATCAAATCACTCAGCAATTTGCACAGCCTCAGCAACCACAGGATAATGTTGAATGTGATGTCACTGATGTCTTGACAACAAGGGAAAATTTGAATCTTTTAAATGCTGAAGCAAAAATAGCCCTGCATGCTCATGTCCTTAGAGTATCACACAGTAAGGCACAAAACATGAACAGTAGCTATTAGCAAAAAGAATGAAATCATTTTAAATCAACATCCAGGACCTAACTGTTGACATGGCATCTCACAACACTGCTAACATCATGCAAGTGGCAATACAAATAGAGATCATGAAGTAAATTATGTAGAGAGGAATAACTAAACACAATCTTCAGAACTTTACTTTTTGGGAGAAGGTGGTGTAGGAGCTCATATTGGTCCTGGGCAGCAGCCTAAAATGGATGATAATAAATGAACAGACAACGTTATACCCCTTAGGAAAAGAAGTGCTGTTGATTCATTACTTTGGCCCAATTTCATCACTCACCTTCCACTTTACCTGTTTTATCACTTGTCTAACAGTGTTTAGTCTTCCAATATTGCTTCTTGTGTGCAAACTATTTTCTGTTGAACTCTTTATTTACAGCTTAGTGGTTACATATTGTATCAAGGGAAATTTCTTGTTCCCTTCTAGTTGTTGTGCATCATCATGTGACACTGCATTAAATAATTATTATTATACTGCATTCTGATGATACTTCATTTGTCAATACCACTATCCATCCCCAAAGCAACCATTCCAAAGACTTAGATTGACCTGTTAACAACTATTCAGGACCAAACAGTCCACATGATTGGTACCTCAACCACCACCTCAAATATTCACTCTTTTCAGAACTAAAAGTGACAAAAGTGTATGCAATTTACTACATGCACAGCAGCAACTTGCCTCGTTTGACAACATCTCCCAAAACTGCAACCTCTGTCACCTAGAAGGGCAAGGGGAAAAGATGTGTGGGAGCAACATCACCAGTGAGTTCTCCACAAGCCACACACTCTCCTGATTTGGGAAGTATTGCTGTTGCTTCACTGTTACTTGTTGTGTAAGTGCTTCAGGATGCTGAAGCAACCTTGTTATGAGGTGCCAGAGCTGTTCCTGACTGGACACTAATAGCACAGTATGGGTGGTGTTAAGAGGGAAAGGGAGATATAAATGGAAAATAATGCAGAAGTCAAGCTATGTGAATATTAGAAATGCATACAGGGAAGCATGTGGGCCGATTAACATTTGGTCAGCCACTGTGATGTGGGCTGGTACACCCAGAAAGGTAATTGTATGTGATACACAATATTTCTGTTACTTTTCTTTCTGGGCTAATACTGAACTATTTGGCTGTAAACAGCAGAGTATTTCTATCAGAATGTCATCGTTCAAGTATTCCCAGTTATGATGGAGAGTGAGACCTGATTCCTTGGTTAGGACAAGAGCTAGGAGACTTAACACAACAGCATTAGGCAGTAGAGTTAATGGAACTCTTTTTTCTATAAAGTAAAAGTCAGGATCGAGTCTTGTGTATTTTGAATACCATGTTTTGTAGTATTTTTAATATATGTTAACATTCTTATAAAGAAATTTCAGTCCAAAGACAGTGTTTGACCTTGTCATATTTTTACCAGTCTATCTTAAATCCAAACTTATAAATATTGGCTTAAAACCAGATGACAACAGGCTGCTGTGTCAAAATTCCAGAACTCTTACTCTCAAGGAGTGCAGCAGTTCAGGAAGGTACTTCAAAACCAACTCCTCCAGAGCAATTAGAAGTGGTTAATAAATGCTAGCCCGGCCACAGCTGCCCACAGCATTTGTATGAATGAATGAAAATTATTTCATGGGTCTGGGGTACCTTAAATATATTTTAAACATTTCACCGTGAGACTTGAATAACGATCCAAAAATATACATGCAAACTTTTGTGACCTTGACCTTGCGCAAGTTCTGCTGAGGATGTGTGTTCACTTAATTCAATTGTAAAAAATATCACCAGGCTATTCTTGTTTATAGCAATGTGATTATTCTAAGGAGTTATAGGATGGACCATAGAATAACCTACCTGATAAGGACTCAAATTAGAATAATCATATTTGCAATAAACTCCTAAAAACTTTACAAGTTACTGCCTGAGTTTATATTTAATTAAACTTTTCTTTTTTGTAAGGTGTACAATTTGATATTTTGTCATCCAAAATCTCCATTACTTGTTGACACTGTTCATTGAAGACATCTTTGCAATGTAAATATTCTAAAGTCTACATATTTGTTAGTGATTTTATTGGGCATGAGGCAGACTTCTAAATATCCAATATAGAGAGCAAGGAGCCTCATTAATTACAGGAGTGGACTAATTTACTAAGACAAATTCGTAATAGTCAAGGGTCAACAACTAAACTCAAAAAAAACAGACAACAAGCACTTTTTACATGTGAAATACAACAGGGAATTCAGAAGAAATGTCTTCACCTTAAGAATGGTGAGAATTTGGGACTAGCTACAGATTAAATGAAATACCTTTTTGAGGGAGCTAGACAAGCATTTGAATAGAGAATCCTGATGAGAGAATTAGGTGAGAGCTATGGACTAGTGGATCTATTGCTATGCCATTTTTCCTACATAATCTGATGTAATGAGCAGCACAATATATGTTTGAAACATCATTATTATTTGTTTATCCTGAAGCTCTATTCAGCAAAATTAAGTTTAGACATGTCTTGATATGTGTTTTTAAAGGGAATGTGTTATGCTTCTACCAAATGGATGAGTTATAAAAATAACCCTAATTCATATAGACAAGCCCTGGATGTAACGCAAAGAGTCTAAGTGCTCAAGGCGAAAGCCCATGCCATCAGTAAATGACAGAAATCAGCAGTCAGTGTCAAAGATGCCTCTGCAGCAAGAGGCATTCTTCAGATTTTCATTTTTTTGAGATAAGGTAATGCTGCAAATGACGAACTGAAGTTTGGCTTCCCGTATTCCTGCTCCTAGTGCTGGCTTTCCTCCATTCTCACTTTCAGTGCAGCTTCTCCCTTCTCCCAGTGCATGCATTCCTCCTCCCAATACAGACCTCTCCCATTTCTGCAGAAGGACTCTCCTGCTCCATTGCAGAATCCCTCACAGATGCTGCAGGTCAATCCCCACTCCCCCCAGCTCAACCATTCCTGGTGCAAGCCTCCCTCTCTTCCCACTGCATCTGGTGCAGGCTGATCTTGACCCCATTCCAAGTGTATGCCTCCTCATATGCCTAGTGCAGACCCCCCCCTCCCCATCTTTAGCTCCAGCTGACTCTGTCCTCTCAGTGGAGTCGCCCTCTTGTCCTGGGGCAGGCCTATCTCATTCTCAATGTTGTCATCTCTTCTTTCCCAGCACAGGGCAACCAGCCTTCCTTTCTGTGCAGTTTAGGGTCTCATTTTCATTGGTGCATGCGCTAATGATGATAACACTATGCAGAGAATTTGTTGAAACAAGACTCAAGAAGTTTGACACCATCCAACTCACACCATTGATACCACATCCACAAGCATAAAGATGCACTGAAAAAAATGCAATAAAGATCCTTAGAAATCACCTTCCAAACCCACAATAAATTAGAAGGATAAGGGCACCGGATGCATGGAACTACCTAAGCTCACGGACTGCAATGGTTCAAGAAGACAGCTTACCACAACTTTCTCAAAGGCAGTTAAGGACGGTCAATATCTGCTGGCCAGCCAGTGACACCATATCCCACGTGTGAATTTTTCATTTAAAATTACAGTGACGTTAGATGCTTCTTGCAGCATGTCCTGTTGTGACCAGCTGACATCAACAGGCTGTATCTGTGCATGTGGAGTTTACCACGCTCATGGGGGAGGGTTTCCTCCTTTCATTCACCACATACTTTTGATGTTCCCTGCCATGCACCTGCTTTGGATTGTCCTCTCCTGATCCCTTGCTCTGAATGTTCTCTCTCTAATGGGTTTTCCTTTAAGATTTTAAATAAATTAGGTCAGACTGTTCTTCTGAAACAGTTATTTAATCCAATATGTGTCAGAAAACAGGGACTCCTGGAGTGAGAATGAAAGATTGTTATACTGTGCTACATTGCAAGATTATAACAATGAAAGTCATGAACTTGCTTTTGGTTCAGGAAGGATTTTAAATGGGGAACCCCAGGGATTAAAAGATTTTAAGACAGTTTGAAGGAGGTATGACGAAAGTCAGAACCAACTTTTTTTTTCTTAGAAGGGATTATAAGGAAGTTCAGGAAAGACAAGGTTTCCTCGGTGTAAAAGTTTAGTTTGTGCAACTTCCAAACTGGTAGAGTTTGGCTTGAATCTGCAGGTTATTAAAAGTTATTAAAACTCTCGGTATTATGGCTGTTGGTGTAAGAAGACTTTACAGTTCACTTGAAGAACTAGGGAGAATCACTTTAAATTGGTTTTAAGCCTTGATATAGAGAAGTAATTTTTGACTCTGCAATGGACAATGTCAGGAAATTGGCCTTTATTTCGCTGTTTTTTTAAAGATGATTCAAACTGTATCCTGTTTCTAGAAAACTTGATTTGTTATGTTTGTAGATAGTAAGAACTGCAGATGATGGAAACAGAGATAATACAGTGTGGAGCTGGAGGAAAACAGCAGGCAAGGCAGCATCAGAGGAGCAGGAAAGTTGACATTTCGGGTCAGGAACCTTCTTCAGAAATGGGGGAGGAGGAAGGAAGCTCAGAAATAAATAGAGAGAGCAGGGGTGGGACTGGGGAAGGTAGATGGGGATGGTGGTAGGTGAGTGCAGGTAGGGAGAGGTGGGGATCGGTCAGTGAGGTGCAAGGGGCAGATAAGTAGGAGAGAAGATGGGCAGGTTGTAACAGGTCAACGAGGCAGGGATAAGACGGAGGGATGAGGTCAGGGGTGGGGAGAATTTGAAACTGGTAAAGTCCACATTTAGGCCATTGGGCTGTAGGCTCCCAAGGCAGAATATAAGGTGCTGCTCCTCCAGTTTGCGGGTGTCAACATTGTGACACTGGAGGAGACCCAGGATGGACATGACACTCAGGGAGTGGAAGGGGGAGTTGAAATGGATCATTACTGGAAGGTGTTGTCATTTGTTGCAGACAGAGTGCAGATAGTCTACAAAATGGTCTCCGAACCTCCGCTTGGTCTCACCAATGTAGAGGAGACCACATCAGGAGCAGCGGATACTGTAGACCAAATTGACGAATGTGCAAGTGAACCCCAGTCTAATGTGGAACGCTTGTTTTGTGCCTTGGATGGAGGTGAGAGGGGAGGTGTCGGGGCAGGTGTAACACTTCCTTCGGTTGCAGGAAAAGGTGCGGGGGTGGTGGAGTTAGTGGGGAGTGTAGAGTGGACAAAGGATTCGCAGAGTGAGCAGCCCCTATGAAAGGCAGATAGGGGTGGGGAGGGAAATATATCTTTGGTTGTGGGGTCATATTATAAGTGACAGAGAATGATACACTGGATGCAGAGGTTTGGTGGGGGGGGTGATACGTGAGGACAAGGGGTCTCTGTCTTTATTTTTGTTGGGGGATGGTATGTGAGAGCAGATGTGCGGGAAACACAAGAGATGTGGTTGAGGGCATTTTCAATCACCGGAGAGGGGATATTATGGTCCTTGAAATAGAAGGATATCTGGGATGTTTGGGAGTGGATCGCTTCATCTTGGGAGCAGATGCAGCAGAGGCAGACGAATTGGGAGTAAGGATCTCATTCTTGCAGTAAGGTGGGTGAAAGGAGGTGTAGTCCAGCTGTGGGAGTTGGTGGGCTTGAAATAGATGTCAGTTTTGAGGTGGTCACCAGAGATGGAGACAGAGAAGTCCAGGAAGGAGAGGGAGGTATCAGAGATGGTTCAGGTGAATTTTAGGTTAGGGTAAAAGGTTAAGTAAAGTTAGAATCATAGAACTGTTTAAGGTCCTCGAGGAAGCACTGATAGAGTCATCAATGTATTGGAAAAAGAGGTGAGGATAGTGCCAGTGTAGCAGCGGAAAAGGGACTGTTCCACATATCCTACAAAGAGGCAGCCATAGCTTGGGCACATGCGGGTACCCATGGCCACAGCCTTAGTCTGTAGGAAGTGGGAGGAGTTAAAGGAGAAGTTGTTAAGGATAAGGACAAGTTCTGTCAAGTGGATGAGGGTGTCGGTAGAGGGACCTGGTTCGGGTCTGTGAGAGAGGAAGAAGAGGAAGGCTTTTAGGCCATCCGCATGGGGGTACATGTGTACAGGGATTTGATGTCCATAGTGAAGATGAGGTGTTGATGGCCAGGGAATTGGTAGTCTTGGAGGAGGTAGAGGGAGTGGGTGGTGTCCTGGCCGTAGGTGGGGAGTTCCTGGACCGGGGGAGGAGAAAACAGAGTCAAGGTAAGCAGAGATAAGTTCAGTGAGGCAGGTGCAGGCAGAGACAATGGGTCATCCAGGGCAGTCAGGTTTGTGGATTTTGGGAAGGAGATAGAAAAGGGCGGTGTGGGGTTGTGGAACGATGAGGTTGGAGGCTATGGGTGGGAGGTCACCTGAGGTGATGAGGTTATGAATGTTTTGAGAAATGATTGTTTGGTGGTCGGGGTGGGGTCATGATCAAGGGGGAGCGGTAGGAGGAGGTGTCAGAGAGTTGGCACCTGGCCTCGGCGATGTAAAGATCAGTCCGACATACCACTACTGCCCCTCCCTTACCTGCGGGTTTGATGGTGAGGTTAGAGTTGGGGTTTTGTGTAATAAGCTTCTGCTCTATCATTAAAGACAGACTGCAGCCTCATGCAACTGTGTTTCAGTAACAGACCACATGTTAACTCAAAAAATGAAAAAGACAGATTTCATTCTAGTACCTGACTTGTGTTACCATCAGCTGGGGGCATATCTATTAGATATTTTTTCCTTATTAGGGTAGATTTTCTAAGCCCTTGTACGCATATGATGAAACAACTGATTGCTTAGGAAGACTGGGAAAAGTTCTCTCATTATACAATAAACACAGACCTACAACTGGCAAACAGGTAAGAGAGGATACAAATTTAATTATTTGCATGTTTACAATTCTAGGCGTTGTTGATACAGTTAATTTACAAGGAATAATTTTCCAATTTTATGCTGTCAGGACCATATAGCTAAGGACAGAGATCAGAAGTTAAGTGAAAGCTGACTGGGATATTGATTTATTTCCTCTCTATAGAATGGCAATAGGAATTAAGATCAATTCTATTTTTTTTCACTGGCTTAACTTCTCTCCAGGAGCATATTTATTCATAAACACATGAAGCTTGACTTTGCGTGCTGGCAGTGCCCGTTGTTATTGCTAATTCATTATATCACAGCTAATAAAATGGCCAGTCAAGTGGAGCCCCTGCAGTTTGTATCAGACCAAGATATTTAAATGTTAGTTATAACAGAGGGAGGATCAGTCAAATACTCAAGGGAAATCATGCATTTGTCCTTTGAAAAATTCCCTGGATATAGCAATGATCTGTGGAACAGTGAGCTCTTTGAGCTCCCAGCTTGTCATCACAAACATCAATTATCTCCCATTTCCTTAATTTATTTGAACAGGCTTACAACTTTAATCATTGGACATGATTCATCTTATTCTTCTGCATTTTTGAAAATGGGAATCATTGTTTCAATTCAGTTAAACAAGAGACATTAGCCTCCAAAGGAAAAGAAGTTACGATTTTCACCATGTGAGAATGTGTTTTGATAAGATTGCATTCGTGGTTAGATGTATTTCATAGCAAACATGAGTCTCATTTTCTTGCAAATGATGAGTACTTACTGCCTAGAAGGGTTGGAAGGAGGGGCATGTTGTGCCAGGGTTGGAGGTCAGACTGGATGTTGTTTAGGAGTTAGTAAAAATCTTTTCAAAGAGTCGATTAAACCAGGTTAAGGGTGAAAATCAATCACGGAGTGGAAGGCCGAGAAGGCCATATATGAATGTACAAATATATAAAATAGGATCCACTCTTGTCCATCCTCTAATTTATTAATATTGATAGTTATAGTTCAGGCCCTAAGACTAATCCTGGTGGCACTCATGGCTGGCTATGAGCACATTAAAAACATCAGAACTTAAAAAAAAGATTAGGAGTAGGCTATCTGGTCCATCGAGCCTGTTCTGCCTTTCAATAAGAGCGTAGCTGATCATTTTTTGGACTCAGCTCCACTTATCCGCCCATTCACCATAACCCTTAATTCCTCTACTTTACAAAAATCTATCTTTCTTTGCCTTAAAACATTCAACGAGGTAGCCGGAACTGCTTCACTGGGCAGGGAATTCCACAGATTCACACCCTTTGGATGTAAAAGTTTTCTGAACTCAGTCCTAAATTTGCTCACATTTATTTTTAGACTCTAACCTCTAGTTCTAGTTTCACCTGCCAGTGCAAACAACCTCTTTGCTTCTATCTTATCTATTCCCTTCATAATTCAATATACTTCTATGAGATCACCCCTCATACTTTTAAATTCCAATGAGTCTAGGTCCAGTCTACTCAATTTTTCCTCATAAGGCAATCCTCTTAATCCCAGAATCATCTCAGTGAATCTCCACTGCACCTTTCCAGTGCCAGTACATCCTTCCTCAATAAGGAGCCCAAAACTGTATACAGTACTCCAGGTGCGGTCTCACCAGCACCCTACTCAGCTGCTGCATAACCTCCCTATTTTTAAACTCCATCCTTCTAGCAATGAAGGACAATATGCCATTTGCCTTCTTACTTACCAGCAGTACTTGCAAACCAACTTTTTGTGATTCATGCATAAGAATGCCTGGGTCCCTCTGCACAGCAATTTTTCACCATTTAAATAATAGTCCATTTTACTGTTATTCCGAGAAAAATGGATAGCCTCACATTTACCAACATTGTACTTCTTCTGCAAGACCCTTGCCCACTCACTTAAACTATCTATATCCCTCTGCAGACATTCAGTGTCCACTGCACACCTTGCTCTACTACTCATTTTAGTGTCGTCTGTGAACTTTGACACACTACATTTAGTCCTCAATTCTAAATCATCTATGTAAATTGTAAACAATTGCAGTCCCAACATTGATCCCTGAGACATACCACTAGTCACTGAAAATAACCCATTTATCCCCACTCTTTGCTTTCTCTTAGTTAACCAATCTTCTATCGGTGCCAATGCATTACCCATAATGTCATGCACCTTTATCTTACACAGCAATCTGTTGTGCAGCGCCTTGTCGAATATCATCTGGTAATCCAGATCCGCCAACATCTATTGGTTCCCGAGATAAAGGAACTGCAGATGCTGGAGAATCCGAGATAACGGTGTGGAGCTGGATGAACACAGCAGGTCAAGCAGCATCATAGGAGCAGGAAAGCTTGACGTTTCGGGCCTAGACCTTTCTTCAGAGATGGGGGAGGGGAAGAGGGTTCTGAAATAAATAGGGAGAGAGGGGGAGGCGGATAGAAGATGGATAGAGGAGAGGATAGGTGGAGAGGAGACAGACAAGTCAAGGAGGCAGGGATGGAGCCAGTAAAGGTGAGTGTAGGTGGGGAGGTAGGGAGGAGATAGGTCACTCCAGGGAGGACGGACAGGTCAAGGGTGGGGAATGAGGTTAGTAGGTAGGAGATGGGGGTGTGGCTTGAGGTCGGAGGAGGGGATAGGTGAGAGGAAGAACAGGTTAGGGAGACGGGGACGAGCTGGGCTGGTTTTGGGATGCGGTTGGGGGAGGGGAGATTTTGAAGCTTGTGAGATCCACATTGATACCATTGGGCTGCAGGGTTCCAGGCTGAATATGAGTTGCTGTTCCTGCAGCCTTTGGGTGGCATCATTGTGGCACTGCAGGAGGCCCAGGATGGACATGTCATCTGAGGAATGGGAACGGGAGTTGAAGTGGTTCGCGACTGGGAGGTGCAATTGTTTGTTGCGAACCAAGTGCAGGTGTTCTGCAAAGCAGTCCCCAAGCATCCGCTCGGTTTCTCCGATGTAGAGGAGGCCGCAATGGGTACAGCGGATGCAGTATACCACATTAGCAGATGTGCAGGTGAACATCTGCTTGATGTGGAAAGTCTTCTTGGGGCCCGGGATGGGGGTGAGGGAGGAGGTGTGGGGGCAGGTGTAGCCTGAAACGCCAAGCTTTCCTGCTCCTATGATGCTGCTTGGCCTGCTGAGTTCATCCAGCTCCACACCCTGTTATCTATCGGCTCCCCGTGGTTCACCACGCTCATAATGTCCTCAAAGAATTCCAATAAATAAATTAAACATACTGTCTTCATGAACCCATGCTGTCACCAATTGACAATGGAAAATTACATTGGCTCCTATATACACATGAGACTTTGATTGACATATTACAAATAGGCTTATGCCTGAATAGCTGAGTGCCTCTGATAATTTGACCAAAATCCTAAAGAAAATTGTGGTTGATGAGTTGGAAGAGATAATGACATCAAAATATTATTACTACAGTTTGATTCCCAGGGCACTGCCATTTTGACCCCAATGGGCAAAAACCCTTCAAAATCTTCCCCAAATATTCTTTCTAATGACTAACCTTGTGTTATTTTTATAAAATGATAGCAGATCAATGTTGTGGCAAAATTTTCAGAAGTTATCCATTGCTTGCCTTCTGCAACCTCCTCAAAATATAATGTATATAGTGTAGACATATTATTTCTTCCATGTATAATTCAACAGGTGTGATCTTCTTGGGAAGTGAGTAAGTGGCTGTGGTAGGATTTATGACAGAATTGAATGGGAAGTCTGATGAAGCTTATCTCAACTTTCGGAGAATCTCTTTAAATCATTTTTTGCTTTTTCCCAGTGCTGAGTCACATTTATCCATAGGCAGCAACAGGTTGTCAATTAAGGGAGATCATTATTTGATAAATACCTTGTCAATGGTCCAACTCACCTCATTAATATTCATCTTCCTATCCTACCAAATGCACTAAACAAGGTCAACGTTAAGAAATCTTGACATGGAAATCAGAGCAGGTACCTGTCCATTTCAGCACACTGCCGGTTACGAGGAATTTCCTTGTTGATCAGCATCAAACAGTATCCCACAATCTGTGGGTACCAGCTACGTTCTCACCTTGCACAAAGGGCTTGTTAAACCCTCACAACTCCAACATGTTACCTCTCTTATCCATTTAGGGAGCACAGACCTGCATTCCAGGGTGCACTGACAACTATCATTGAACGGATGCAGCAGAGACACATTGCACGCAGAGACAGGCACCCAGCTCACGTATTGGACCAACTGCAACTCAGGGTGGCTCTCTTAGTGCTCACTCATTTAATGCCTACTTGCATGCTTGCAGCATCCGTGCCTTGTCATGCCATGCCATGACATGACAGTTTTCATATTTGATCTTCAGCCAGAGAAAAAGGTTATCTGCACTTTCAAATTAACGTGCCCTTTAGTTCAGTCACACAGATAGGCTGCTTATCAAGTAGGAATGTGCTATGGAGTGGGCTGTGGGATGATGAGGTAGGCAGCAAATCGACATATGGGGCGTTGATACATCAGTTTAATAACCAGAATGTGTGCCAATTACCTGTGCAGCAAACACACTGCATGTATATTTAATCAGATTTTCACATCAGAAACTGGGTAGAAAATAGCCCTTCGTCCAGTCAAGGGAGGAATGTTGCTGCAAATCAGGGCATCCCAATACCATCAAACAGAGGACAGTCCTTACACATTCTACGGGCATTGCCACGGACAGCCATCAGCTCACTTTCAGGATATCTGCCTGACTGCAGTCCATGGAGTTTGCAATGATCAGTTCAGTAAGTTTCCCACTTGCAGTCATGGGGGTCGCATGTCATCAATCAGGGAGCTGAAAGATAGTGATCGAGCTCTGTTCAGTCATGTCTAAAGGAGGCTCGCCAAAGTGGGTCAAATAACTGCGGTGAAGACAGCCTGGGGAGTCCATCCATCAATCATTAGGAGTGTGCATAAGAACCGCTTGAGTAGTGAGGGAGACAATTGTCAAAAGAGGTATGGGAGTCCAGGCTGTGTGAGTGGGAAGCAGAAGCGTTTGTGGAGGTGGGAACATTGAGGGGAGACTCAACGTGTATGAGATTTTACAGAACAGCATCAAAGGGATTTGTAGGCTATGGGAGGAGGGTTATTAGCAGTGACCATACCATAACCTCCACAAAAGAGTGTAGAAGAGCAGGCTAGCCATCGTTAAATCATAATGTTGGGTTTTGAAGAGAGTTGGTGATGAGATTCATTTTGGTGGATTTCCACATTGGGGTGGAATGGGCTGTCAGAATAGTGCGAGGTAAAGGGTCATGGAGGAGCAGGAGGGTGAGGACATTGACGTGAAGGAAGCTTTCCTTGTGGATGACTCAACCCAGTACTCACAGTGTACTACAAGCAAGACAGGTCCTGATTCCATTGGATGCGATTTGGATACAGTAAACCATCGTGAACTGTTATGGTCACAGTGCCAGCATTTAGTTTGCATTGTGACTGTGAACTGTATTCATTTTCTTTGTGTTCCCTTTTGCTGACTCTCATCAACAGATCATAGTCAGACTTGTGTGAATGCTTGCCTGTATGTGAAGTCCTTTATGGATAATGACAAGATTTAGATGGCCACTAGGTATTGGAGGATAAAGGAACAGTGACTCTAAGTGAGAATTCACATAGTATGTTTCTAAGGATAAATAAACTCTGTGGCCTGGTGATCAAACGGTGACTTGGCTGAGAGACTGGGCTTGTGTGTGCGAAGGAGTGTCAATCATGCTGGCAATTTGCCTTGGGCAGTGTGACTTTGTGTCTACTGTTATGCTCCAAAACAGCAGAAGCCCTAGAGGAGTACAGAACATGAAAGAGGGATCTTAAAAGGGATATTAGGAGAGCTAAAAGGGGAAATGAAGGGATAGTAGCAGGTAAATTAAAGAAAAGCCCAATATGGTTTACAGATATATTATGTGTAAAAAATGATAACAAGGGAATGAGTAGGGGCCATTAAAGACAAAGGAGTAATTTATGTGTGGATCCAGAGGATATAGGTAGGGGTCTAAATGAATACTTTGGGTCAGTATTCTCCAGAATCGGGAATGATATTGGTATTGAAATCGGGGTGAAAATCTGTGATACAACTAAGAAATTAGCAGTTAGGGACGAGATTCTGAATAGTTTAATGGGCTTAAAAGTAGTTGTATCTCCAGGACAGGAAAAAAACCATCTGAGGATTTTACTTGAGACAAGAGGCGAAATAACAGGAAGACGTCTAATTCTTCTCTGATCGCGGAAGAGGTGTTGGAGGGCTGGGAGACAGCCCAACATTTTCAAGAAAGGAGCAAAGTGATAAACCAGGAAACCAGAAACTGAGATAATAGGAACTGCAGATGCTGGAGAATCTGAGATAACAAGATGTAGAGCTGGATGAACACAGCAGACCAAGCAGCATCATAGAAGCAGGAAGGCTGACGTTTTGGGCCTAGACCCTTTTTCTGATGAAGGGTCTAGGCCCGAAACTTCAGCCTTCCTGCTCCTGTGATGCTGCTTGGCCTGCTAAGTTCATCCAGCTCTACACATCGTTATCTCTTAAACCAGAAACTGGACAGTCTAACCTAGGAGGTAGGGAAGCTATTAGATGCAATTCAGAGGGACAGAATTAATCAGCGTTGGAAGAGGCAGGGATGAGTCAAGAACATAGTTTTGTGAGGCTGAGCTCATGTTTATGTAAATATGTTCATATAAATATAAATATTTTATCTGTTTATATGAACGATTTAGACTTGATCAGCAAGTTTGCAAATGATACAGAACTTGATTACGTGATAAATAATAAAGAGAATAGCTTTAGACTACAAGAGGGTATAGATAGGCTGGTCAGATAGGCTGCTCAGTGGCAAATGGAATTCAATCCAGATAAATGTGAGGTGATGCACTTGATCAGGACAAACAAGGCAAGTGAATACATGTTAAATGGTAGGGCCCTGGGAACCACCAAGGATCAAAAGAACCTTGATTTACATGTCCACAAGTCCCTTAACGTACCAGAACAAATGTATAAAATGGTTAAGAAGATATAGGCATAGTTGCCTTTATTAGTCAAGGCCTAGATAGGCCACAGCTAGAATATTATGTGTAGTTCTGCAATCCACACTATGGGAGTAATGTGATTACACTACAGAGAGTGCAGAGGGGAATCTTGATCAGTAGGGGAATCAAGGGTTATAGTGAAGGGGCAGGAAAGTGAATGTGAGGAATGTTGGATCAGCTATGATCACATTGAATGGCAGAGCTGGTTTGAATGACTGAATGACCTACTTGTATTCCTATTTGTTATGGTCTTATGATCTTATTAGGATGCTGCTTGGGCTGGAGAGTTTCAGTTATGTAGAGAGATTGAACAGACTGTGGTTGTTTTCCTTGGAGCAAGAAGATTGAAAGGGGATGTGATTGAGATGTATAAAATTATGAGGGGCATAGATAGGGTGGACAGGAAAGCTTTTTCACTCTTGATGGACAGTTTAATGTCCAGAGGGCATGGATTTATGATAGGGGGCAGAAGTTTCAAGAAGATGTGAGGAAAACCTTTTTTCACACAGAGAGTGGTGGGAAACTGGAACTCGCTGTCTGTAAGGTGTTTGAAGCAGAAACACTCATAACATTTTAAAGGTATTGATATGTGTATTTGCGATATCAAGGCATACAAGGCTAAAGGCCAAATGTGTTAAATGAGATTAGAATAGTTAGGTGGTTATTTCTGGTCAACGTAGAAGCGATGGGTTGAAGGGCCTTTTTCTGTGCTATACATCTCTATGACTCAAAACTGTAATGAGGAAGAATGCCAGATTTCCAATACTTGTCTGTGTGCACCGCAATGTCTCAAAGATAGCATAGGCACAAGGGATACTAGTCTTTTGGTGAGTATCCATTAAATGTGTTATACAGGGAGCAATAAATTTGGTGTGATGTGGCTAGAGTTGGACCTGAGGAATGCTATAGGGTAAGAGTTAGTGAGGTGCATTTGATATGGTATGGCAACAAATCGCCTGAGGCCTTGCGGCAAAAAATCCCTCCATAAAACTCAACACTGCCAAAAAGATGTAGGTTGCAATCTAATGAGTCTATGAGTGACTTGTTATTCCTCTGCTAGTTATTTATCATTCATAATTTACCATTTTTAGTGCAACAGTGGGGGTTTGAGGTTTACTTCATATGATGAACCACAATAAAGCTTCTTCATAAATATTCCAGAATGATCTTGCAAATTACATATAAGAAAAAAAAGGACGTGCGTTTCTCTTGCACAGTTCACTACCAAGAGTAATTCAATGTATTTTGCAGATGGTGAAATATTTTTTGTAGTTTAGTCACAGATATGATGTAAAAATACAGCAACCAATGTATACCCAACAAACTCCCACAAACAGCAATTCAATCATGACCGGATGAACTGCTTTAATGTTGGTGATTAAAAGATAAATACTGACTAGGACAATGGAGGTAACTCAACCTTGAAATTATACCGAAGTGTCTGTCTCAACCAGCTGTCGTCATTGATTTTTCATTTCAGCTGAAAGAAAACACATTCTACATTTAACTGTCATGCAAAGTCAGCCTAGATGTGTTGCGCTCAGAGATTCTGGAGTGAAACTTGAACCTGTACAACTTTCTAACTCAGACATCAGTGTTGTATAATTAGCTACAGCTGACACACTATCAAGCAGCGAGACATTTAATAATAGTTGCAAGTGAAGTATTTAGTGGTACCATAAACAAATTTTTGAATTCATTTAGAATAATCTGAAGCAGGTATGAACTCAAAGAACATTAAGGAAATAGATAAGTAGATTTTAGAAGTTAATACTTAAGAATATTTATTTTTTGATAGATTTTAACAATTAATTGATCTATTCAAAGCCCATTGCATTCTGAAACTATTTTTGCATGCTAACCGTAGTCTTGAACATGTTATCATGCATGATAATTATTTGTAAAATCTGCAATAGACCAATGAACAATATTTGATCCTGTGATTAGTTTTAATATTGGCCAATACTTCTGGAGTGGTAATATATCCTGAATATGCAAGTATGCTTTCATAGCCTTGGTTGACATTCACCAAGCGCAGCTTAAGCATGGTTGGAGCATTCTAACAAGTTATTGGCCATAATAATGTAGTGCAGAATGGATAGGATAATTGAATACACAGAGTCAATCAGCAGGGATCAACTTGTCTTATTCTGAGTTCTCTGAGTACGTGCTTAATGCAGGATCTAATGACTGACTCACTGAGGACACATCTGTATTATCTTTATAACAGTACAGCCTAAAATGCAATAGCCTTCAATGTGTTTGCTTAAACCAGTCTTTTTCATCTCTGGTATTTATTTGCATATGAAGAAATACATTTCTTGGCAGCACTGATCAACTATGAATGGACTGGAAAACAAATAATAGTGTTTAGACAGGTATTTCAACAACTCAGTTAACACATAAAGCAACTTTGGTCCGTATTATTACCATTCTTCCCTCAAAATGGAAAAATTTCCATATGTTTTGGAGTCAATTACGCTAGCAGTTTGTCTGCACCAGGAAGAAAATTTAATTAATATCTGATAATCCATTTGATTTCAGCCAGAAGTCACATGACATCAGGTTGGAGTCCAACATATTTAATAGAAACCACAAGCTTGTGGACCACTGCTACTTCAACAGTATCTCTTCACCTGATGAAGGAGCAGCGCTTCAAAAGCTTGTGATTTCTAATAAACCTGTTGGGCTATAACCTGGTGTCGTGTGACTTCTGACTTTGTCCGCCCCAGTCCAACATCAGCACCTCTGCATCATTTGACTTCAGCCATCTTGTCATCTCTCAACAGGTAGCAGAATACAATCAGTATCAATACTGTATTAAGCCACTTAAATGAATTATAAAAACATGAAATGACCAGAACATTTAGTTAAAACTTCTTCAGTAAGCTGTTACATTGATGATGTGCATTTTGCCTCAAGCAAAGCATCTTTAACTTACATGGCAATAATTATGTTAACTCTCATTACAATAGAAACTTTAGATGTGAGTAATGTGGTATAGAAAGAGCCAACAGGTATTTATTACAGTTGACTAATATACACAAATATATACACTAATATGTACATTGACAGGCACGTCCACGAAATTATTTGTTCATAAGTTGTAGCACGTCTCCATTAATGTGTCATATTTCAAGTGGTTCTAATTTTGATGGAGCGTTATACCATCAGGGCACATACTATATACAGTGATTATATCATGAGCATGTTTCTTAAAGGTATATTGACATTCTGATTATGAATTATAACACAACTATTAATACTCATTTATAGAGCTTATTATCAAACTAAATCAATGTGATAAAAACAGACAATTCTCTTTGATGAAGGTGCTTGAGGATTACATAATACAGGGGTTTAACAGCATTTTCTTTTTGCTGAGATTTTTCAGATTCTAATTCACTTTCCCCAATTTTCATGCAAAAACATCAGCATACTTTCTTAAAATCCTTTCTCCAACATTCTCAAATAACGATTTCCAAACCTAACTGTGATTTTGAACCGATTCATTGCTTGCCACCGATCAATTATAAAAGCGAAATTTCACTTTACATCACCAAGTTTAGTGGAGATGAGGAGAAAATTCAGATTATATGCGTAAACATGAATTCTGCTGCCATGGTGGTGAAGTTAAAATGATCTTCAATTGGTTCATAATCTTCAAACTTTGTTGTCGCCTTGTGTTTGGCCCCTTATTTTTTCTGTGCTACCAGGCATCTGAATATATATTTCTTTTCTCCTCTGTTTCAAACTATCTTTACTTGTCTTTCTAATTCACTTTTTTTTGTTTCATCATTGTACCAACATGTATAACACGTTATCTTTATACACTCCAGGCACGAAATTCCCTGATGTCCCTAATGTTCAGCGAGACGTTTGTCCTGAAATTTGAACTCTCAGAAGAAACATCAAGAAAAGTTTTCTTTTAAAGTAGATGGACAAATATCCAAAGATTCGCAAGGTATTACTTCCCCGACCCTGCTTCTCCAGCACTAGGGACATATGAACAGGAATCGGCCATTCAGCCCCTTGAGCCTGTTCTGCCATTCAATGAGATCCATATACTTGCCTTTGACCTATATCCTTTGCTACCTTTGCTTAGCAAAAATGTTATCTATTTCAGATTTGAAATTAACAACAGATCAGCATATACTGCCAACTGTGGATGAGAGTTCAAAATATCTATCACCCTATATATGCAGAAGTGCTTCCTTACATCTTTCCTAAATGGACTGGCCCTAATTATCTGACAATGCCCCCTAGTTCCCTAACCAGCGAAAATAGCTTATCTTTATCTACCCTGTCTTTTCCTGTTAATACCTTGAAGAATTCTATCAGATCATCCCGCAACCTTCTAAATTCTAGGTTCATCTAATGATAAATAGATGCACCAGCCAGGCAAAAATGAGGGAAACTATCTCCTCTGGACATATGAATGAACTAGGGATAAATCAGACATAAAAAAGGCCCAATTTCTGATTTGGTCTTGCTACTAAAAAGTATGGCTGGGCACTTATCATACCAAGTTAGAGAACGCATATTCTCTTTGTATTTCCTATATGTATAAGTAGGGTACACCTACAGAGAGCTGAGGAACTCTGACAGAAACTGTCAGGACACCAAGCTGGTGAAGGTCAGGGATCCTTTCTTGAGCTGGGGAAGTGACAGGTATCCTTCAGGGATGACAGTGATCTTTTGGGGGGAAATGCAAGTGCAATTAGGACTGCTACATGTGGAGAAAGTTGCACATATAAAATGCACAAACTCCTTGAAAACTGTACACTATGTCAGAAATCATCAAGAAGTGCTTAGAAATGCCAATAATTGTTAACCTGTTAATAAGTGTCAAGATCTTTCAAGAACTGTAAACAAGTGTCAACCTGTCAAGATATGTTAACATGTGTCAAAATTTGCTGTATTAAAGTAAATTGCCCTTCTCAATAGACTGTAACCTGCAATGTAGGACTTTACATAATAGAATTGTACATTTGTCTCATATCTGCATGGACACTTGTGAATACTCAATACGTTGGAGGAGGTGTAACGAGGTGTTAGGTTAGTATCGGGTATGAGGGATCATGAGGTATCAGTAAAAGGCATTAGGCTGCACAGTTTGGAATATGGGTCATGAACTTAAAGGAAATTTGGGGATATTAGGGATAAGAAATTGAGGAATATTTCTCCTCATTTGAAAAGATAAGGTATTCCTTTGTATCTATTCTTGGCACTTGTGGTGAAGATTCCCTTTGCGCAAGATAAAACATTTTTGGTAGAAGTAAGACAACTTTGGGATTGTGAAAGGCACACTTAAAGCAAAAAAAAAAGCATAAACATATGGGACTGGCAAAGTTAACAAGGAACTGACCAAAAGCAAAAAAAATTGTAGAATTGGATTTTTAAAAATTGGCATTTCAGAGTGCTTGTTAATGCAAATATCATTGTATGATTTGTGCTCTATTACTGACTTTCTAAAGAATAATTTTAACAATGGGACACCTGTCTATTAAATATTCTGATGGGCACCTTCAACAGCTGATTGAATAGAAATATGTCTTATCATTAGAGATAAAACACTTAAGTGAAATTTTGGTTTTAAAAGGGATTCAGTGAAGACGTTTGATTTTATTTACCTATTTTTGTTGTTAATAAAATTATTTCACTCCAATAGTGGCACCATCAATAGACAATATC
Organism: Ginglymostoma cirratum; assembly: GCA_024137785.1. Classification (NCBI taxonomy): domain Eukaryota; kingdom Metazoa; phylum Chordata; class Chondrichthyes; order Orectolobiformes; family Ginglymostomatidae; genus Ginglymostoma; species Ginglymostoma cirratum. The sequence goes on from JAHRHZ010000009.1 coordinate 38,978,200, forward strand.
AGCATGACCCTTAAGGTTGACTTCATGGTGGACATACTAGTTGAGTTGACATAAAGACAGAAAGACAAAGGGTAGTTGGGAGACGAACATGAGTTTGCATAAATTGGCCAAAGGCACAAAGGGCCAAAGACTATGAAGGATAATTGAAGGCATAAAGTTTCTCAAGAGATCTGATGGGGCAAGAGGGATGGATGGCATGTGGCAGCAAAGGGACTGTAAAAACACTGTAGGAGATGTGCAGACGGTGGCATGGAAGAATGTGGGTCATGGTGATGGATAAAGGGTAAATGGGCATAGGGTGGAATGAGTTGGGAGGGTGTAAGGTTAAGGTGGATGATGAAACACCTCATTAGGGTAACACATTAAAAATCAAGCCCCAATATATCATGAGTCATCACAAAAGTTAAAGGTTTTATAAAAGTCCACTAAGTTCTCCAATTTATCTATCATTTAAGACAGGCCAACAGAAAGAATGGACCAGATTTCTGTACTTAATAAGAATTACTATTCATTACAAATAAATAGATTCTAACTATAGATAAACAACTACAAAATCTCAATATATAACTTTACTAGTTAAAACTCTAACCTTGTTCTTTAATTCCTACAATATATGTAAAGAGATGGATGCAAAAAAAAAATGGTGTCATAGATAGAGGGAAATAAATACTGGGAAAGAAGTTCAAGGGTCCCTGTGCCAGGATACATGAATTGTATATTTGGCTCATCAGAAATGAAGGGTCTAGGCCCGAAACGTCAAGCTTTCCTGCTCCTATGATGCTGCTTGGCCTGCTGTGTTCATCCAGCTCTACACCTTGTTATCTCGGATTCTCCAGCATCTGCAGTTCCTATTATCTCTGATACAATTTTAACCCCACTGCGAAGCCTCTTCTAAGGATGCCTACCCTGAAGAAGTTACCCTCCTCCCTCCGGACAAACCTCAGGGGTTCTCTCTCCCACTGCAACTCTCTCATAATCTCTTTGGCCTTGAAACTGCTCGACCATGTCCTGAAGCAAACCAGGTACTACAGCTACATCACCTTTCTTAGTACCTGCCTATGGAACCAGATCATCCCCAATGGACTACAGTCCACATTCAAGCCTTCCCAATTTGGTCCCAACCGTGACAATATCTACATTCAGAACACTGAGACCCTTCAGAAAAGTTTCTCCCTGCGACTCCTCCATTTCTGATGAAGTGTTTAGGCCTGAAACGTCAAGCTTTCCTGCTCCTATGATGTTGCTTGGCCTGCTGTGTTCATCCAGCTCTACACTTTGTTATCTAGGAGGCACAGAGTAATTGGTCACAGCACATAAAGTCTCTGGCTTATTTACTAAAAACAATAGCTACAGCAATTGGAGAAGCAAAATAAATTGGGTTTCTTCAGGCTTTAGGTATATTTTCATGACAAAGATAAGGAGATCTGTAGGCTTCTGCTTATATCGTTCACATTCATAAAACTGTTCAGCTTTCTCAGAGTTAATCACATAGTTGTTGGTAGAACAAGGCAGAACAGTTGGTTACCATTTCATCAACCAATCAGCTTTTTAACTGCCTGCTGATTCTTCCTTTATACACCCTCCGGTTCCAACTAGCCTACAAATAAATGGGGGATGATGGCCTGGTGATATTATCGTTGTACTGCTGAGTTAGCGACCCAGGTAATATTCTAGGGACCCGGGTTCGAATCCCACTATGGCAGATGGTGGAATTTGAATTCAATAAATATCTGGAATTAAGAGTCTACCAATGACTGTAAATCCATTGTTGAGAGGAAAAGCCCATTTGGTTTGTTAATTCCCCTAAGGGAAGGAAACTGCCATCCTTACCTGGACTGGCCTACATGTGACTCCTGACCAACAACACTGTGGTTGACACTTACCTCCCCTCTGGGCAATTAGGGATGGGCAATGAATGCTGCCTAGCCAGTGATGCCCTCATCCTATGAATGAATAAAAAAAATCCCTCATTGTTTGAACAAACAACAGTATAAACAGCACTTAAAATAAGTGTTGATAGGTTGGTGTTAAAACATGCAGTGTTTAAAATATTCATTTTCTAAATTCAGTACACAATCAAAAAACACAAAAGTAAACAATACAATCTTTCCAAGGAGATATGCTTCAATCTTTATTTCCAAATTGTGACCGCAGTGCCAGAGCCTAAAGGCAGGCTTTCAGCGCAACCTAACTCATGAATTGACAACCTTTAAGGCTGCAGCCATTGGCCAGTCTGACTCCTAATCCAGCCAGCACCCCCATTGAAAATTGGGAACATGGGCAGCCATTGTCAAAGGTCAGGTTCACAGAGATGGTATTGCTCCCATCTCTGCCTACCTTACCCTGGGATGAAAATCGATGCCCCTATGTTCATTTGTCGGGGGTAAAATTAGCTTCAAGTATGATAGCAGCAGAGTAGGATGCTCCAGCCAGAGCTCCTCTGCTTCACAGTTTCTTTTCTTTTTTCTTTATTTTTTCTTCTCTTTTCTACAGTTTTTCCTACACCCCGCCACCCACCCCAACTTTTAACTTCTTAAACTTATCCCGAGGGAATGGAGAATGTAGGCAAGTCTGAGTCCAATCCAGTGTGGGAGATGAGCTGGAGACCAGGCCAGCACCAGGCAAGTCCCAGAGGTGGGTCACGGGCCAGAGCCTCGAGTGGGAGGCAGTCTGAGCCAAGGCTGACCTGGGAGGCGAGTCCTGAGGGAAGTCCCGGAGGCAGGTCCCAGGCCACAGTCCTGCCAGTGGACGTAGCGATGCCTCGTGTTCTAAATCCCAGCAGGCAAGAACTCACTGGAAAGGACTATAATGTGAGTACTTTTTTAAAGATACTTTTTATTCTTATACTGGACTTTGAATAATTTGAATACCTTTTAAAACTTTGTATTCCTATGGTAGACTTTTTTTTTAACGCTTTCAATTCTGTAACAAACACTTAAAGTAGCTGTACCTAGGTACCCTGTACCTAAGATGATGCCAAAACTGCAATGTTACAAACTTTTCACCGCACTCGATCAAGTGCATGTGACATTAAAGTCTATTCAATTCAATTCTATTCAATTAAAGGTGAGACTGGTTGCAGATATTGATCCTTTTATGTCTGCTCAGTTGCTGGCAGTTCCATCCACTTTAACGCAGCACAAAAGAAAAATCCACTTTTGTTTTATGTTTTAACAAACATTCAGGGCATTATGAATTGCTGCTTATTCGGCTAATGTCTGAAACAAAAATATTGTTTTCTCTTCCCATGGAATACTTCATTCGATTTGTTTCATGTTTATTTTTCTTCAGTTTCTGTCTAATAAACACTACAACGCAGAGGAATCATTCCCACAATTCTCAAAGAAAACACTTACATTTATACATTAGAACATTACTTATGTAAAATGTCAGAAAATAGCTCTCACAAAGAAATGGAATAAACATTTCTCAATTGTTTTCATCATTGCACTGGGATCTGACAAGCAGTGAGTTTGATTATTACCTGCGAATTTTGGAGAATACAAATTATAATCAAGTATACTACTATAAATATAAGACAAAAGTAAAATAGAACATTTTCTTTTCCAGTAGCCCCTGCTATAATCCCTCACCAACCCCTCCTTTCTTTTCTTTATTCATTCACGGGATGAGGGCATCACTGGCTAGGCAGCATTTGTTGCCCATCCCTAATTTCCCAGAGGGCAGTTAAGAGTCAACCACATTGCTATGGGTCCGGAGTCACATGTACGCTACATCAAGTAAGGATGACTGTTTCCTTCCCTAAAAGACATTGGTGAATCTTATCCTAAAGTTGTCTTTAACTGAGGTTGTATTTTCTATATAACACTGGTAACTGTATTTTGTTTTAAATCTTTCAAAAATTACTCTGGTGTATTTAGAGCTTGTGAAATGTGATATACACATGAAAGTCTTCTTTTCTTCTTTTTACACCCATGCTAATGCTGTTCCAAGCCAAAGCTCACATATTCTGTTCATGGCTTTTGAACAGAACAATTGTAACAGACAGAAAACATTAGTAGATGTATGTTAATGAGTATTTTTAAGCAATGCACTGGTGCCGAGGCTAATTTTATTACTCCATCGATAACGCAGATTGGAAGAAGTAAGAATCAAAAGCATTGCATTGTCTAATTTCTTACCCAGCATGAAAATAAAATACCAACAGGATAAAGAAGAAAATACATGCCAATGACAGGTGGCAGGTAGATAATGCAACTGAGAACCAAAAGGGATAGAGAGGTGAGGTAAAAATGTAAATAAGGGAAGCAAAGAGGAATTATGAGGAAAAAAACTGCAGCTAACATGTCAGCAGCCAACCCAAAGTCTTCTGAAGGTGTATGAATACCAAAAGAGTGGTTTAAGAAGGAATAGAGCGATTGGTGATAAAAAGGTGGTTTTACACCTGGAGGTAGGAAGTATAGCTGAGATGTTAAATGAATACTTTATGTATCTTTGTCAGGGAGTTAGATGATACTTAGGCCAAGAGAAAGAGGAAGAAACTTTGCCGCTAGAATGGTATTATAATTGATAAAGAAGAAATGCTGGAAAGACCTCCGATACTTAAAGTTGATTACGACCATAAGACCATAATAAATAGGAACAGGAGTGAGACATTTGGTCCTTCAAATCTCCTCTGCCATTCAATAGAATCATTGCTGATCCAAAGTCCACTTTACTGCCCTTTCTCTGTAGCCCATGAATCCCCTACTGATCAAGAATCTATCAACCTTAGCCTTATACATACAAAAGGAGTCTACTCCCACAAGTCTCTGTGGCAAGGAGTTCCAAAGACTTTCAATCTTCCTCATCTCAGGTTTAAATTAACACCTCTTTATTCTGGGACTATGCCTTCTGGTCCTAGATGCTCCCATGAGGGGAAACATCCTCTCAGCATTTATCCTGTCAAGCCCCCAAACAATCTGACATGTTTCAATGAGATCACCTCTCATTCTACTAAATTGGAGTGAATAGACTCTCAAACTTTTTAACCTCTGTTCGTAAAACAACGCAATGGTAAATTCTAGCAAACCCTTTAAGACTATCCATCCAAGGATATTGAAGGAAATGAGGATAGAAATTTCAGGGCCAGGAATTTTAGAAATTTCAGATATTTCAGTCTTCCCTAGAACTAATAGACTCCCTTTAAGCTATATCTGTTTTTTCCCCTTATTCAAAAATTATGGAAAATGGTACTGAATCTTGGCAACAAATGAAAGCATTTCACTGTATTTTGTTGTATTCTTACTGTAAAATACAAGTGACAATAAAAGCATTCATTTGTTCATTCATTCACTCAGAAAGCTGCCACAAGACCAGAGAACTGCAAACATTACAGCCATCTTAAGAAAGTTGTAAAGGCAATCACAGCAAATGCAGACCAGTCACTTTAAAGTCAATGGTGGGGAATCTTCTACAAACAATTACTTGGGATAGAATTTGTAGTTACATTCGAAAAGGAGGTTGTTTTGGTAGAGTCATCATGGATTTCTGAAGGGGAAATCATGCTTAACTAACTTGTTGCAGCTTTTTGAGAAAGTAACTAATAGCTTCAATGAGGATAACACTGTTGATGCAGGGTATATGGAAGCCCAGAAAGTATTGGATAAAATGCTGCAGAATAGACTTCTGCAAGAAATTATTAGGATTGAAATAAAAGGGGCTGTAGCAACATGGATAACAGAATGGCAAAGCAATAAAAGAGAGAATAATAATCATAGAATCATAGAGTTGTACGGCACAGAAACTTCGGTTTAACTCATCCTCAGCTATCAAACATTCCAATCTAAATTAATTCCTTTTGCCAGCGTTTGGCCCATATCCTTCAAAAGAGATTAATGTGCAAGATTAAAGTGCATGGGAATGGGGGAAAGTATAATGAGATGGATTGGAAACTGGTTGGCAGAGAGGAAACAAAGAATAGGAAGTAATGGGTCCTTCTCAAAGTGGCATGCAGTAACTGGTGCGGTGCCACAGGGATTGGTGCTGGGACCCCAGCCATTCACAATGTATATTAATGATTTGGATGAGGGAACAAAATATAACATCTCCGAGTTTGCAGATGATGCATATTTGGTGGGAGGGTGAACTGTGACGAGGATGCAGAGAACCTTCAGTATGATCTTGACAGGTTGGGTGAGTGGGCAAATCAATTTGGATAAATATGAGGTTATTCACTTCGGAAGCAAAAACATGAAGGAAGATTACTACCTGAATGGCTGTAAATTGGGAGAGGGGAGTGTGCAGTGGGACCTGAGCTTCCTTGTACACCAGCCGCTGAAGGTAAGCATGCAGATGCAGCAGGCGGTAAAGAAGGCAAATGGTATGTTGGCCTTCGTTGTGAGATGTTTTGAGTACAGAAGCAGGAATATGTTGTTATATATACAGAGCCTTGGTGAGACCACACCTGGAATATTGTGTGCAATTTTGGACTCCTTTTCTGAGGAAGAATGATCTTTCTCTTGAGGGAGTGCAGTGAAGGTTTACCAGGCTGACTCCGGGGATGGCGGGTCTCATCACTAGGTTTGGTTTGTTTTCACTACAGTTCAGATGAGTGAGGGGGTGGTGGATCTCATAAGGACTTATAAAACTCTAACAGGACTGGACAGGGTAGATGCAGGGAGGATGTTCCCGATGGTGGGTGTGTCTAGAATCAGGGTTCACAATATGAGGTTTCGGGATTGACAATTTAGGACGGAGACAAGAAAACAGTTCTTCATCCAAAGAGTGGTGACTCTGTGGAATTCATTACCACAGGAAGTAGTTGATGTCAAAACATTGAATGTATTCAAGAGGCAACTAGATATAGCGCTTGGGGTGAATTGGATCGAAGGTTATGGGAAGAAAGCACAATTAGGGTATTGAATTGGACAATCAGCCATGATTGTGAAGAATAGCGGAGCAGGCTCAAAGGGCTGAATGGTCTCCTCTTGCTCCTATCTTCTGTGTTTCTATGTTTCTATGTTTCTGAAACCCTTCCTATTCATATGCCCATCCAGATTCCTTTTAAATATTCTATTGCACCTGCTTCCACCACTTCCTCTGGCAGCTTATTCCATACACGCAACACCCTCTATATGAGAATGTTACCCCTCATTCTTTTTAAATCTTTCTCCTCTCACCTTAAATCTATGCCCTCTACACACACACACACACACACACACACACACACACATGCGCGCGCGCGCGCGTGCGCATGTACAATGAAGCAATAAATGGGTGATATGGACAGAAGGAAAGACTGGAAAAGCAGTTCAGTTCATTGCTGATCACAGGATCTGCTGAGAGGATTCTCACTGATTCGAATGACGCTCATTGGATTTCCTTCTCCAGATACTTTCACTTGTTTGCAGACGGCCAGAGATGGACTGAACCCTGTAATGCCCGCGTTAATGGGGAAAGTTTGAAAAGTGAAGTCGCAATAATCTGCATTTATAAAGGACCTTTGACAAAGAATACGGGATTGTCTGCAAACATGGTCTACAAACAAAGTCAATGGATTTTTTTCAGGCTCCAGGACGGTTTGTAGACGAGTTCCCCTGCGTTCTCTATTAGGACACATGCTTTCCTTACTATAATAATCATCCAGATCTTGGTGCACAGGAAACAATTTCAAAGCTTGCAGATGACAGAAAACTTGGAAGAATTGTAAAATGAGGAGATCAGTGCAGACCTCCAAAAGGACATAGATAAGTTGGTGAAGTGGGTAGGCAGGTGGCAGAGAAATTTCAATGAAACGAAGTATGTGGTGATGTTTGTGATAGAAGGAACATTGAAAGGCAATATAAGATGGAGGTACAATTCTCTGGGAGAACGCACAAGCAGAAGAACTGGCTGTACAAATATAATGACCCTTGAACACTGTTGGACAGGTGAAAAACACAGTGAATAAAGCAGGCTGTATCCTGGTCTTTATTAATTGGAACAATCATTAACAGTATAGTAGCAAACAGGTAACATTGAATTGGTTAATACATTGTTAGGCCTCAATGGAATTCTGTGTATAGTTCTACATACCACATCATAGGAAGATGTGAACTTATTGGAGAAAGTGCAGAAGCAATTTCCAGTGATGAGGAACTCCAATTAGGTGGATAGGTTGAAGGAGTTTTGGACTGTTCTCTTTGGAAAAAAGAAACCTAAGGTGAGACTTGTTAGAGGTTTCAAAAATCATGAACTGGTTGGATGAATGAACAGAGAGGAACTGTTTCCCATTGTATGAGAAACAAGAATGATTGTGTGTAGGTTTAGGGTGATTTGTAAGATGAGCAAATGTGATGAAAATAAACCTTTTCACACACAAAACAGATAGGGTATAGAACGTACTGCCTAGAAATCTGTTGGAGGTATGGTCAACTAAGACACACAAGATGGCACTGGATGATTATCTGGATTGAAATTGTGTGCAAGGATATAGAGAAAAAGCAGGCAACTGCCACTGGTTAATGATTGTCATTTGAGGAGCTGAGCGGCCTTCTTCAGGACTATAACATGTTTGTGATTCTGTAGTCTTCCCTGTTCAAGTTAATGGACTGAATTTACTGAAAAATGAAAATATTCCAGAGGCAGCAATATTTTCACATTCCAACTCCATTTAGTGCTGCAGTGCTTCCACCAGATTAATTTTATGATAAACAGACAATAGACATACTATATCTGCATTGAGCATTCAATTAGGAACAGCAGGTGCTTCCTGAGATGCAGGAGGTGAATAAAGTGGGACCCCCTACAAGAGAAATGCATGCCTTTACAGTGTTGCTATACCCAAACAGACCATGATGAGGAAGGGAAAACAGTGTCTATGTCACAGATGTGTTGGTATCATAGATCAGAGTGAGCGGTGAACTAAAATATCTTATGGTCTTCCACTTCCATCCATAACAGGAGTGAATATTATTTTTCTTGTTTTGTTTTCATTTCTCTTTCCTTTCAAAATAGATTGTGAATATATTTCCTTTAAACCCTCTGCTTGTAAAGTCCAGCTTTTTTAAAATTTTTTTTTAATAAAAGGAAAGGATAGTTTATTCAAACACTCAATGTCCTGGGAAATGAGTTTTCAAACCATAGGCACGAACAAGGATACAAAAATAAGGTAGAAAAACTGAAGTAATGAAGGTACAATCCTGAACAATTTTCAAAAACGGGGAGGGGGGTGGCATTAACTCATGTTAAGTTTATGTCCAGGGAATATCCTTGCAGTTTGCTGTTCTGGTGGAATTATTTTTTTGCAGGAGCTTGAAAGCAGATGGATGTAATTGAAAGCATAGTAATATCACTCTAGTAGATGAGAATTAGTTCAGGTGAAATACATGGTTCTTTACGGAAATCAGGTTTAAAGATGGGTCAACACTTGAGGTAGGATTTAGCTGAGCCTGGAGCCACTGGCTGCCTGTTTCAATGTTAAGTATCAAACTGGGCAAAAAAGTATTCAAACAGTTCACTCAAAGTTGCTCAAAAACCATAGTTTAGGATGGAGTAAATGTACTTAATAAGGTGGTGTTTTTGTTTCTCATCAAAACCGACGTGTTTAGTAAGGGATAACTGTAGACCCATTAACACCACTTCAGTTATAGTGAGTTTCGATGGCGTCCAATATTGTTCCTATCGATGGTTTTCAGAATTGGTAGGCATAGACATATTGTTTTAAATATTCTAATGACCAGAGAGTTGGAGAAGAAACACATGCTGAACTTATGCACCGGAAGTATGCGGAATCACAGATGCAGCTGAATTCATGGGAATTCATGGAACCTTAAAAAATATATCCTTATAGTTTCAAAATTCAGAGGTTTCCAACTTACTTCTGCTAAATTATGACCCAGGAAAAAGTAGAGAATTAAAGCCTACTGTAACCCATGGAGAACTATTAAACAGGTGACCTGACTCATCACTCAACTACAATTCCCCCAACCTTTATTCAGTCCCCAGGCTCCTGACTACTAACTCCCAACTGAATTGCATCCCAACTTAATCCTAAATTTTTCCCTTGTCCTGATTCTTCTGGACTAGAGAACATTTCAAAACCAGTAGTCCTCTAATGCCAGCCTTATCTCTGGACTCTGTGTCCCCATCTGCAAAGCGACATAGCGAGACTTTGCTCCAAAAGTGAAGTCCTGAGAGGCTGAAGTGGATTCTGAGATCAGCCTGATAATGCAGTGAGGCAGATGGTTTGATGATGCCAACTTCAAAGGACAAAGTGATGGACTCATTGTTGAAGACACATTACAACAGAAGCCTGAGGAAGGAAGCAGTGATTTGCAAATTGGCAATTTTTACCATCTAGCTTCTTGAGAGAGGAAGGTGGATGTGCAGCCTGCGTACAGATAATGTAAGATTAGCTAATAATGAGATGCAAATGTGTGCATCATGGAATTACCGCTTATTTGTTAGATTCAGAACTCAACATTTAAAGTATAAGTGGAAAATCATCATTATATTTCTTGGCATGCAGTTTTTTTTTATAATCTCTCCATATTTTCCCCCTTCCTTGCCATTGCTCATGCTATGCATGGGTGGAATTATTCCACCCAATGTCTGTGCAGTGTTGATGACTTCCACAGTATGCCATGTTGCTGTGTCCCATTGAATCCAGAAGATTCATGTTCTATGATAGAATCTTCTGCTTTCTTTATTTGGAGTTCTGATCATGACAGCATATCAGCAATGTAGGCATCCTTATATGTTACATCCAGATGGTATCACTGTAACCACAATGACATTATTTGAAGGTACTCTGGAGTATATAATAGCAGCTTGAGGACTGTATGTTGAAATGCCTTGTGAAATGACTCAACTGTCGTTTTGTCCTCACAAGTGAGCAATGATGAAATTGTTTACATGTAATGACAACAGCCTGACACTCTTTCTCAATTTAATGGTAACCACATTCTATTTGTGTTCATGTCCTCAGTGGTATAGTTATTAAAAAGAATTTTCAGCTGATATTGCATCAATCATCACCTGTATTTGCTTGTTGGCCTCCATCCTGCCCACACACTTGTTTCCAAAATGATTGTTGTAGCAAGAACACTGTTTTTACCATGGTGGACATGCATTCTGCTCTTTCCCATGATGTTCTCCAATACATGACAATGTTTTCCATCATGGACTTGTCCATGATCGGACTGTCCTTAGGGCTTTGAGTATTGATTAGCAAAATACAAGGCTTGGTCTGGTCTGCCAGTGACATACTCTAGCATGGGATTTACAACCACATCAGTCCTGCATATGTCCATCACTTGTCCAAGTTTCTCTTGTCTTGGTGGTCATGCTTTCAATATTGGATATCTTATGCTGAATGCAAGCCTGTTTTTAGTTTGATTGTGTTATAGTTGAACCAATTCACAGGATTCTGCAAGCTGAAACATTGAAGTTGGATACTGATCAATGAGCTCTTTTTAATCTTGGTTTCTAACATTGAACATATAAAATTCAAAGCTAGTTCACTTGGACTTCAAAGCATGCTTTCAAGATTTCTGATTTTTCCTTCTTTTCAAAGACATTGAGAATGGAAATTTTATTAAACAATCTCTTCTCATCAGTAATGTGTATGGCTGCGCAAAGTTGTTCTGACTTGTTGAGTAAATCTGTTATGTTTTCATAATTTTGCAATTGCACATGGAAAATTGCCAGTTCTGCTTCATAAAATCTTTCATTTCTACTGGAGCTGGGAAAGCAAAATTTGCAGTCATTATGTTTCATCCACTCATTCAGTGGTGGCCTGTTTCTTTGTTCTTTTACAGTTTATTTCAGTAGTATGGAGCAGCTTGCACAATTCTGAATATGCCCATGTCTCTCTTTCAGTAACTTTGTTACAGCTTTAAAACACTGAATATCAGCTCTATTTCAGACATCATACTACATGCTGTCAGGAAAACAATCTTATCTGGACTGTGACTTTGTTGAAAATAAGATCACTACCCCATGTTAGATGTCACGTGGCTTGGGCATTCCAGGAAGCACATTGTTACAAATTGCATTTTTATCCCAAACACCCTGAGTCTTTTCATCTGTAATGGTTATCCTCTAAGGCCTCTGAATGTTTCCCAGATTTCCGGTACCCTGCAGATCTTTGCTGATACTGTTCAGTTTGTACAACCTCTCTGAACTTTGTCCACTCTGACCCCCATAGGTTCTTCTCTTTTTATAGATTTATGTCAGTATTATTATGAATAACTTTAATCCTGCAGGCTGGGACTTTGCATTCTTAAACTCCCATGGTTTTCTCTTAATTTTATGTCCTTGTCCATCCTTGTTTGAATGCTTAGGAACTCAGAAGCTCCTGGTGGCCGAAGAAAGTCTTTCTGAGTGCCTTCTGTTTTTCTAGTCTCCTTTCACTGTTCTAGATTCTAGGAGCACAGTGTCTGGGAGCTTATAAGCCATTTCCCCATAGCATGAAGAATTCTCTCCATCTTACCTCAATCATTTTTTGGGCTTCTCATTTTATTTCCAGCATCTATGTTTTTTTCCTGAAAAGCTATTTTCTTCCCTTGCTTCTCTTTTCTTTCCCTTCCCATCAATTTTTGGTTCCCTTATCTAAGCAAATATATACTGTCATTTGAGTAATTCCAGAGAAGTTTCACTCTATTTATGCCAAGTATGGAAGAGTTTTCTTATGAGAAGAGATTGAGTAAGTTGGGTTTGTAGTCATTGGAGTTTAGAAGTAGGAGATGAGACTTTAGTGAAATCTATAAGATTCTGAGAGACCTTAATGGGGTAGATGGGCAAAGGTGGTTTCCCTGCTGGAGAGTCTGAGATCAGCCAGCATAATCTCAGAGAAAGGAGTTGCCAATTTAAGACAGAGATGAGGAGGAATCTTTTCTCTCATAGACCAGTGAATCTGTGGAATTCTGTACTGTTGAGGGTTGCTAAGGCTCTGTCATTCAGCATTTTCAAGACTGAGATACACAGATTTCTAATCATTAAGGGAATCAAAGGTTAAAAGTTTAAGTCAAGAAAGTTGAGTAAAGAATGATCAGACTAGCTTTGATCTCATTGAATGGAGGAGTAGTGTCGATGGGTTGTATGGCCTTATTTTGCTCCTACATCTTAGGGGCGTATGGTTGTATGGTCCTCTCTCCGTTGAAACCCTCTCTCTTACCAGCCAGGGAGCATTCTCCAGCATTCTCATCCATTTTGTGACTGGGGTGACTATCCTGGATTGAGTACTCCAGTTAGTTTCTACTTCTGATTCTGCCAACTGTTCTAAATATTGGCCAAGATTAAAATACTTGAGAAACATCTGCTGAAACTTGATTTTATTTGCCTCATTAAATGCTTTCATCTGGGTCCTGGGCTAAAATTCAGCCAATTAGTTCTTCCTTTTCCACTTCCATCATTATTGGTACAATTTACTAATAGAGTCATACAGGTCTACAGCACAGAAAAAGGGTCCTTCAGCCTATCAAGTCTGCACCAGTCAAAAGCAACCATTTAACTATTCTAATTCCACTTTTCAGCACCTGGCTCATAGTCTTTTATGCCTTGGCATTGCAAATGTACATCGGAATACTTCTTAAATGTTTTTGCCTCCACTGTGTTAACTGACGTCAAGGAGCATGCACAGTGTGATTTTAGGAGATGCTTATGCTCATTTTGCATGCGTGCATGGTTTTGCTGCAGATCAGGGCTGGGAGGAAGAGATCAAGATCCGGGAGAGAACCAGAGGAGAACATGTCGGTTGTGGGGGGGCGAATGGGAGAAGGCCCTTTGGTCTCTCATAGTAGAAGGGAATTTTCTGTGGAATGTTTATTTGGTTTAAGTGGCATTTCTGCCACTACATTTTCTGGTTTTCAATTGATTCTTTTAGTATCTGATTCAAGTTTGTTTCTTAAATTTGTAATCTGGTCAGATTGTTGTGCACTTCTGTCAATTGTGCCTCATTCCAATTGGTTTTATCCTTAATGTGCCCAACCCTGTGAAAAATGGCTACAGTTAGAGACTCATTTGTAAATTGGTTGAAATCTCCCTTTTCAAAATTCTCAACCACTTCCCAGCCCCAGGAACAAACAATTCAATATTTCAGATGCAGAACAAGAACAACAGTGGAGACGTAATAGCTTTAAGCAACTGCAGTGGAATGGAAAGTGGGAACAGAGGAAAAATAAACAAAAAATAGTTTGAGTTAGAGTGGAAGGCTGGTGAGATTAAATGACAAAAGAAGTAATGCTCCAAGTCATTGTAGGTGACAATAAGACAAATAAGTAGCAGAAGATTGATCAAGAGCAGTTGTAAATGGAAAAATAGAAAACAAAGCCTCTGTCCAAAATAACATACACGAAGCTTGTGCTATGAAATTTTTGAATCCAGCACTAAGTCTTGAAGCAGAGGTCAAAATAATTCTTTTGTTTCAAAGGTTCTTATATTTCTCAAGGATTACTTTTTGATTTTTGAGGTTCACTTTTAATTTTCTGAGAATATTTTTCATTCTGTCTAACTCTTTAATGAGGTTCAGTTACTTGTAACTGTGTTGACATGTAAGTACTTGCTCTCACAGAATGAGAATTAAAAGAATTCATCAACATTGTCAATAGTTTTCAATATTCTATTAAACTTTAAAGCATAGCATTACACACAAGGATAGCATAGGCTTCCTAGACACTTTCATAATTAAATTGACACACATTTAAATGTAATAGTCATAAGTTACAAACAAAAGATTTTTTTTTAATTTCAGTAACTGGCACATCAGAAAAATAATATTAATCTGTGCGAAAGTAATTACCTGTGACTACAGGATTTCATGATTCCTGTTAGTTAGACATTCCTTTGTTGATTGGTTGCAAAAGAAAGAAGTGGATGGTAGAAAAAGCTGCCAAGGGGAACCATTCATCTCTCAGCTACCTCTGTTCCTTTCTGGACACTTAGTTCTTGCCTCACTTGCCAGAGTGACTCCCTCATTTACCTCACTTGGCAGACTCAATATCTCGCAGCCTCAACTGCATTGCTCACCGCCGCCATTTACTTTCTCAGTTCTGTTCCTATCACAGACAATTTGATTTCTGCATTTGCTGCTGAGTGACCCACTAATAAGCCCATCAGTAGAAAACTCATGAGGAAAGCGGCCAGTGATTGGAACAGCAGCCCCTTTCAAAATTTCTCAGTCCCACTTTCAGAGGAGACGTTTTGTGACTGATTGCCCCCAAGATCTATTTTGCAAGTGATTTGGCCACTATTGGGGTCGAATTCACCATACACTCTGTTCTATTTTAAGTGCTGTCTTGACGGCTGTGAAGTGCCTGATCAATAGGAAAGGTGAGTTTCTCCCACCTTACTTTCAGCAGTTTAGAACCAGGCAGGAGGACAAGAACAAAAAGGGCAGAGTGGACATGAGAGATTTAAAATGGCAGAAACTCACAGACATACTCATGGATTGAATGGATATTTTCCACAAAGTGATTGCTAAATCTGTGTTTATTCTTCTAAATGTCAATGAGAGTATTGTATGCAATGAATTTTGTATACTACTATAGTCATTGGAACAGCCAAATGATTCTCATAGAATATGATTTCTCTCATTGGGGCTATTAACCTGGTCCAATCGGGGAGTCTTAGCTGACAGATATAAACAGGAGTGTCAGGGGTTCTACTCACTCCAGGAGTCAGCTCTGTGCTAGCTGGGCCAGTGTCTTATACAATGCATGTGTAAATAAAGGATGACTTTATGACAGGATACTAGTGTTTATGGAGTTATTTTGACTATTGAGATCCTAGATGTTAGGCAGAGCAGATGTTGCATTTGGAAGGTGCCATGAAAATGGATCAGGAAATTGGGGGTGATTTAAGAGTAGAAAAGAGTCCATAGAGAATGGTTTCTGAAGGCTGGTATCCTGTCACGAAGTCACCCTTTATTTACATAGTACATGACACTGACCCAGCTAGCTCAGAGCCGCATTCTAGCAAGAGAGCAGAGAATCCCCTGACTCTCCTGTTCAGGTTGGTCAGCCAGGACTCCCTGTTTGGACCAGGTTAACAGCCTCTATCAGGGAATTCACATTCTATGAGACCTAACTGGCTACCATTGTTTCAATCACTGCAGTTTCTTGAAAATATTATACGGGAAGGGGAATATTTGTTTGATTGTGGCATTATTCTGATGACCGTGGAAAGTGGCAACAGTTGATATGTTGAATGTGGAAATGAATGGGTTTTACAGGGAGGACAGAGGGAACTTCATCAATGTTGCAAAATTAACAGGGAAGCAAGAGGTGAGCACAGAAGTGGAGGAATTGGAACCAATGCAATTGAGGCCCCTATCAATCATTGTGAAGGGAATTGCTCAGCTGAGGGTGAAGAAGAAAATCTATCAGCAAAACTTAATGCAAGGTGGCATCACAACAACAGATACAGAGAGACACCAATTACAAAACAAGGAGCTCATTTTGGGAGCTATGATCAACCAGAAAGTCAACTGGAATTTCTATATACCAAGGTTACTGAAGCAGTTCAGAGGTTGTGCATTCCACAGCAAATTTTATCACAAGGGGAATTGAGTAAAGAAGTAAGGAGGTGTTGCCACAAGTATGCAGGAACTTACTGAGATCACATTTGGAATACTGTTCACTGTTTTGTTTTCCATATTTTAAGGACATAATTGCTCCAGAAACATTTTGAGGAGGCCTCTCCCAATTGACTTCTGGGCTGAAAGAATTGTCTTATGAAGAAATGTTGAGAATTGATCTTATTGAAATATATCAGATTCTGAAGAGATTTACCAGATGGATGCTGGGAGGAAGTGTTACAGTTGAGTGAGAGTCTAGAATTGGGGGACACCGTGTAAAGACTTGGGATCTCTTAAATAATGACTGAGGTGAGGGGAAATGTTTTTGTTTCTGAGAGAGTCATTAATCTATGGAATTCTCATCTCCAGAGAGCAGTGGTGGCCATGTCAGTAAACATATTCAAGGTCAAGTTAGATAGTTTTTTTTAGATTGGTAAGATAGTGAAGAGTTATTTGGGGTAGACATTAAAGTGGAGTTGAGGCATCAATAAAATTATGAGTGGCAAGGTGGCACAATGTTTAGTACTACTACCTTCACAGCACCAGGGACCCTGGTTCAATTCCCTTAGAGGATTGTCTGTGTGGAGTTTGTATCTTTTCCCCATGCCTAGGGGTTCCAGTTCCTCCCACAGTCCAAAGATGTATAGTATAGGTTGATTGGCCATGTTAAATTACCCCGTAGTATCCAGGGATGTGCAAGCTAGGTGGATTAGCCATGGTAAACAGGATGGGGGTTGTTGCAAGGATGGCGGAGGTGGAGATAGTGGGTGGGATGTACTTTGGAGGGTCGCTGCAGACTCAATAGACCAAATGTCCTCTTTCCACTCTGCACAGCTTCTACAATTCTATAAAAATTAGCCACAATCTTCTTATCAAAAGGCCAAGACATTTGAAGGGCCTGAAAATCTACTCCTGCTCTTAATTCTTTTGTCTTTGTGTTCAAATGAGCCTTTTGCTGGCACAACAAGCTTCTCCATGACTTACCATGCACAAGTCAAGAGTTTGATGCAGACTTTCCCCTTGATGAAATGGTCACAGCTTCAATGTCACTCAAGATGTCAATGTATCCAGGACACTCCTCAACTGTCCCTGTCACTGCTAGTTTTTCCAAACCCAGAATATACAATATCAATAATATGCAATGCAGAAACTCAGCTTCTCCATTAATATTTCCAAAACTTGTTCTCTCAGTCACCAAGAAAATCAAGAAAGCAAGGAAACACCATCAACTCTACAACTCACATCCAAATCACATAACATGATTTTTTCTAGAATTCTAGAATCATACAGTAAAGAAGAGGCCCTTTGGCTATCAGATTTGTACTGACAAAAATCTATTCTAAATCTACATTGGCCCCACTTTCCTGCACTAGGACCATAACCTTGAATGTGCTCATCAAAGTACTTTTTAAGGGTTGTGAGGTTTCCTCTTCAAATATCTCACAGGCAGTGCAGTTTAGATTGCCACCAACCTCTGGCTGAAAACGTTTTCCGTAAAATCTTCTCTAAACCTCTTTAGGTTTTAAAGCCTTTCACTTTAAAATTATGCCCTCATATTATTGTCTCTTCAACTAAGGAGGGCAGGGGAGCGGGGGGTGATCAGCTGCTTTCTATTCAGGCTGTTCATGTCTACTTCAATTGACCCAATGTCCACAGGCTGTTTAAGAACATCTTTTTGTTTTTAACCAGCCTGTGACGAAACAAAAAATGTATCATGTTTAAAGGCATAGCTCTTACATTCAGATTGTACTCTCTGGGTCTGGATTCTGTCATCCAAAGAAACCATTTTTTCGAGCTTGTTAAATTCATTTATCATTATATTGTCAACAGTTAGATTGCATTTCTAAGATCATAGAATCATACATCATAGAATCCCTGCAGTGTGGAAACAAGTCCACACCGACACTCAGAGCATCCCATCCAGATCCACCCCTATAACCACCTAATCTACACATCCCTGGACACTATGGGCAATTTAGCATGGCCAATCCCCCTCGTCTGCACATCATTGGACTGTGGGGGGAAACTGAATCACCTGGAGGAAACCACGCAAACACGGGTAGAATGTGCAAACTCCACACATACAGTCACCTGAGGGCGGAATTGAACCTGGGTTCCTGGTGCTGTGAAGCAACAGGGCTAACCACTGAACCATCATGCTGCCCAATAAAAATTTTTCAATCTGTTTAGGTGCATTACGACAGACTTCTGAAGTAGGTGGACTTCAACCTGGGTTTTCTGTCCTAGGGGTAGGAGTCTTACCATTGTGCCATATTGTTCACTCTTGCAGCCATTTGACTTTTGTCTTGCTGGGAGCACCCTTACCACATGGACTAGAGACATCATGTGGTACAATGGGTATTGTCCCCTATTTGAACCAGAAGCAGTGATTTTAAATTCTACCCCAGGGCTTAATTGTCACAGAAGATATATTTATGATGTGGCCAGACATGTTGATTACTCACCTGCAGATCCCTCCAACACACCTACGGCAAGTGATAAGAGTAAGGGAATCTCGAGGTCAACCATAGCCATGTGACAATTGCAGTGGAACTGTTACCCATGTCAAAAACATCTGTGTGCAAGTTCCTGACAAAAGCTGTATATTGTGGCAAATCTTTTCCTCATTTTGAGGGACGATTGGAAGAAGCAAATGGACTACAATGGCTCATGAAGAAGGCAGATTGCCTCCTTCTCAAGCCAAAAGGATAATAAAACAAAAGTATCAATGACACCAAGAGCCCCACAATGAGTACGGTCTGGAGGAAATGAAAATGGACCATTATGAAAAATAACAGGATTAAGCAGATGCTAAAATGAAAGTATTTGAAGTAGATAATAGATTCAATGAATCTAATTACAAAGGTTGTCTCAATAACTCTTCTGAATTTGACATTACTGGATTTACCTAGGTCACTTTTGCTTCAAGATCTGCGATGTTTGAGCAACTGGCCTCCATAAAATATTGATAACCTCTTCTTGTGTACTATAGGGTCACTCTCAATTGGCCAGGAGTGACATATTGATTTATAATACGCATATAGACAACACACTGAAGATAATGGAATAAAAAGCCTTAAGTCACTTTGCTTCCAATGAAACTTTATCACTGCTGAAAAAGATATGGCTTCAGGGCTGCTGCTGCTGTGCTGACTTCAGCTTTAAAGAATGTGGATGATATCTGATGTATTTTATATCCATGTGGTCTTAGGCTTTTCATCATACACTACAGGGTAATGTTAACGATATAATCTGCTAAACCTTTTAAGCATGGCCTAGCAAAGAGCTTACAATGCAAATCCACACAACTTTGCAATGACAGAATCTTTGCACAGTTATTCCATACTAAATTGGAATATTCACCTTGGGTGTAGCTATATGACTAACCTATAAAAGGAAAATGCAATTAAATAACCAGTCCATAGATTCCAAATTCATTCAGTTGAAGAACTTCTTCGAGACAAGTTATTTGTTAGTTATGATCAGAACAAAAATTGATATGACCACAAAGTTCAGAACTGCTCAAAGTTAAAGAACAAGCTTAGATTTATGCAGTGTTCCTCATCATTCAAAAATTTTCCCCTCTAGACTATAAAGACGATAATCCAGAAGAGTAGAAGTAGGCCATTCAGCCCATTAAGTTTGTTCCATGAATCAATGATTTCCCCTTCATAAAGGGATACTAACTCTGATAGATCATATTATGTATTTCTAAATGTACTTTGCATTTCAAATGCACTTTGAAACAAATTGCAATCTTTCATCTCACTCTGCTGAAGTGTCCTCACAATGACCATGCTCCTTCATGAAGTAAACTAAAGTAAAGCTCTCACTAAATGTGTGGACTTGAACTCACTGGATTTCCCATCAATATTCCATTGGTAAAGTTCCCTTTGTAACACCTTGGTCCACTCTTTCATCACTTCTACACTTCCTCACTGACTCCCACCCTCCACCTTGGCACCTTTCTATGCAATTGCAGAAGGTGTACTATATTCATTCACCTTTTCTGTTCTCTCCGTTCAAGTCACTGTTCAGTTGACAGAATCTTTTATTTGTACTTCTTTCTATCTAGTCTAATGTTTCCGCTGCTCGCAACACAATCGCCTTTACATTGTCAAGTCCACACATACTCTGGGTGGCCGCTTGCAGAACACACCCACTCCATCTGTAAGAATGGTCCTGACCTTCCGGTCGCTTGCCATTTCAGTAAACTAACTTGCTCATATTCTAACAGTCCAATCCTGGACCTCTTAAAGTGTTCCACCAAAGCTCAAGGCAAGCTGGAGGAACAACATTTTCAGCTTCAGTCATTTACAGCCTCTGGGACTAAACATAGAGTTAAACAACTTCTCTCCCATTTTGATTACACACCTCACAACTTGTCATTTCTTGACTGCGTCTTGTTGTCTTTGCTGTCAGCAGAGTGGATTTGTCATACCTATTATTACAACTATTTTACATCTTAATCAATCCATTATCATCATTTGTACTCCCTTTGTCATTTTCTCTGGGCATACTCAGTCTCTTCCAAATGTTTCCTATTCACTTCTGTCAACAGCATAAAAAACACAATTTCCCACTCCTTGCACTTCTGAAAAGTCATATCAAGCTTGAAGTGTTAACTCTGCTTCTCTCTCCACAAAGTATAAGCTCAGTTGTAGTAATAGTCAAGGAAGAAGCTATCAAGACCAGGAATTAAAAGAAACAGTTAAATAAATTCTTTGGGTGTGTTAAAAAGGAGACTCTCTCCAGTATTGGCATACTGCAAAGTGACGGCATTCGGAATAAATGGGGTTATATTTTGCCTTGTGTTTTGAAATCTTTCAAATTGTGTCGTAAGTAAATAGTTCAGTTTGTTCTATTTTATCTTCATTTCTTTTACACAATAAACTTTTTTAAAAAATTCATTCACAGGATATGGGCATCCCTGGCTAGAACAGTATTCATTGCCTATCCCAGAGGACAGGTGAGAGTCAATCTCATTGCTGTGGGCGGGGTGTCGCATGTAGGCCAGACCAGGTTTGGACAGCAGTTTCCTTCCTGATGAAAATAGTAAACCAGATGTGTTTTTCCTGACAGTTGATTCATGGTCAATATTAGAGTTTTAATTCCAGATTTTTGTTGGATTCAAATTCTACTGTGGCGATTCAAACCCAGGTCCTCAAAAACCTTCCCGGAGTCTCCAGGTTAATAGTCTAATTATATTACCACTAGGCTATCACCTCCCTATTATGACAAAAAAAAGAGCTTAATTTTCAATAAGTGAACACCACATTAAAATAAAACAATTCAAAATATGACCTATCAAGCCAAATTTCAATCTGAGATCTGATATTTCTATAATAATTTCAGCTGGGATCATAACACCTTTGTTGCTGACCATAATTTGAATTTACCAGGAGACGCTAAATTAAACAACTGCAGGTTAAGCACAGATTGGAAGCTATTTTCATCTAGCAGTTTTAAGTTGGTACTGCTCACGCACTCCAATGAAGTTGCAGAGTATGTTGGCTGACACAGTGACCTATTTCAGTGCTGGACAGGATAGAGGGAGGAATTGCTGGAAACCTATTCAAGTCCCACAAAAAAGATTAATGGGGAAAATTAAAACATATGGGATTGGGTGTTGCATATATATTGGCCTGGACTGAGAATTGATCACTGGACAGGAAACAGAGATTGGGAATAAAAGGGTCTTATTCTTAGTTGTAGGCGGTGATTAGGGGCCACTGTAAGGATCAGTGCTTGAGTCCCAGATAAATGTGAGATATAAATGACTTGGATAAAGGAACCAAATTTCTCCCCCCATAAGAAAAATGCAGAAGAATCTGATGGCACTCTAAGTTTACCATATTGCATGTTTGATAAACCTATATTGCTAGCCTGGCTTCTAAGGAAAATACCATTGTGTTTTTGAACTGTGAAAATTTTCAAATGGATAAGAGAATGAAATGCAAATTTCAAAGTTTGTTGACAACACAAAACTAGGTGGCATTGTGGGTTGTAAGGAGGATCCGAGGAGACTTCAAGGTGATTTAGACAAATTGAGCAAGTAGGTAAACACATGGTGGGTGTAGTACAACATGGTTAAATGTCAAATTATGCACTTTGGTGTGAAAAACAGAAGACAGACCACTATTTAAATGATGAAATATTGGGATCTGTGAATGTACAAAGACCCTGGGTGTCTTTGTACAATAGTCAATGAAAGTCAGAAGTAGAGATATCTTACTACAGTTATATAGGGTTTTGGTGCACCCTGGAGCATTGTATACAGTTTTGGTCTCCCTGTCTAAAAGAGGATATATCTGCCATAGAGGATGTGCAGTAGAGTTTCACTAGGCTGACACCAGGAATGACAGGACTGTCCTACGAGGAAAGATTGGTTTCCCTGGACCTGTATTTATTAGAGTTTTGAAGGATGAGAGGCAATCCGATTAAAACACATACAATGTATTAGAGTGCAGAAGAGGTTTATGACAATGGTTCTAGGAATGACAAAGCTCACTTATGATGAAAAAAAGAGAAGTTGGAACTTAGAAGAAATGGCTGAGGGGAGATGTAATCAAAATTTTCAAAATCATGCCAGAGTATAGTTAAATAGAAAAGATAGAAGGGAAGCAAGAGATGGGGGGAGTGGCATTTTTTGGTGGGAAAACATTACTGTTGTACTTAGGGACAATATTCCTGGGAAATTATCCGGTGAAGTTAAATGCATGGAACTGAGGAATAAGAAACGGATGATCACCATGCTGGGATTGTACTATAGGCCAACCCGATAGTCAGCAGGAAATTGAGAAGCAAATATGTAAAGTTATCTCAGATATCTGTAAGTATAATATGGTTGTAATAGAAGGGATTTTTAACTTTCCAAACATAGGCTGGGATTCCCATGGTGTTAGGGGCTTGGTTGGGAAGGAATTTGTTACCTGTGTACAAGAAAACTTTCTTAATCAATATGTGGGTGTTAGATTTACAAGGATGTTGCTGGGACTGGAGGGTTTGAATTAGAGGGAGAGGCTAAATAGGCTAGGGACTTTTTCTCCTGGAGTATGAGATGCTGAAGGGTGACCTAATAGACGTTTACAAAGCCATGAGGGGTATTGATAGGGTGACTAGCCAAGGCCTTTTTCCTAAGGTGGGGGAGTCCTAAACTAGAGGGCATAAGTTTAAGATGAGAAGGGAAAGATTTAAAAAGGGACCTGAGGGGCAACGTTTCCTGCAGAGGGTGGTGTGTGTATGGAAGGAGCTGTCAGAGGAAGTCGTGGAGGGGTGTACAATTATAACATTTAAAAGGCATCTGGATTGGTTTATGAATGGGAAGGGTTTAGAGAGATATGGGTCAAATGCTGGTAAATATGGTTAGATCAGATTGGGATGTCTGGTCAGCATGTACAAGTTGGACAGGAGGATCTGACTGAGTGCTGTATGACTCTATGACTTAATGACTCTGTCTGGATAGGGAGAAATTGTCACAGCTCATAAACTGGCAAAATCTTCCAAGCCACTGAACAATGTGGACATTGATGAGAAATTTCAGAGAATCAAATTGAGATCAACAAGTAAATAAAAACCGACACTTTGAACAACAAGTCAAGAAGCCTATTTACATGTATTAAAATCCTCATTATTGCATCAACCCACTTCAATGATGTGCTGTTTACCATTCTCTGACTCGGTAGATAGAAACAAGGTGCAAAAACTCAGTGTGGTTACTTGGCGTCTCCGGCTCATGGATTGCTCTCCAGCTGTCCAATTTAGACATCGGACACCAGTATCTCAGGGAATGCTGCATATGCCACACACACCTCTGTCCACAAGGACCACCATGTCCCTGTCGGCAAAGCAGGATGCCAACTTCTCAGTGTTCAACAAGTCTTCGGAAACTGTCAGAAGATGTGCACAGCAGCTGTGGGTTGCCAGCACTTGAACGTGTGCACAACTGGGCTTTAGATGTTGTCCTGGCACCAGGAATCCCAGGAGATCCTAGCAATGGTCAGTATTTTGGTCAAAAGAGAGTGGGAGAATGTGACAAGTGGTGTGCCATGAGGGTATGGCGCAAAGGCAATGAACAGAGTTTGGGAAGACAGTTTGAGAAAAATTGCTCAGGCCAAAATGTGTCAAAAGTGACACTTAGTTGATTTCTGGTTTAAGACAGCCCAATTGACAAATTCAAGAGGGCATTGAATGGTTATTTAATTAGAAGGAATGTACACAGTAACAGGAAAAAGGCAGCAGTTTGGACCAAGTAAAAATGCTCAGAGGTCAGTTACAGACATGGACTGAATGGCTTCCTTGCACTATAATAACTCTGTAATTCTGTGACTTTGTCTTCTAGCAATAAATGAACAGTTAAAACTGATGCATCTTGAAGTAGTGCCCTGAATTCTCAGTGTTTTATTTTCACCCAATCAGCTGTTCATTGTTTCGAGAGGTTGATGAGTCAAGTGGCATTCAGTGAAATGTTGTGCAGCCTTGTCAGTGAGCATTAGCAGGCAATTTAAGTGGCATTTGACACCTTAACAAATTTCTAGGAAGTCATTCATTGCCTGCAATTCAATTCTTTTACTAAAATAGTAGCTTGCCCTAAAGGCAAGTGTTTCAGCTCAAGACCCCAACTAAGAATATAAGAACATCAGAAATAGGAGCAGGAAATCAGTGAGGGAATCCATATTTGAGGGAAAGTCAGGAACGTTGAGTTGAGGATTATCAGATGAGCCATGATATAATTAAATCAGGGCAGTGTAGAATGTCCCATTTCTGCTCCTACATCTTAAGGAGTATGCCATTTGGTTTCTCAAGCCAGCATGCCAGATCATCACAACCTTCAACTCCCATGATTTCCACCTCGGACGCCCTTTAGTTTCTCATGAGGCTGTCTGATAGCAACCATAATACCTCCGTTAATGTGACACTCTGTCATGTAGTGCAGTGCACAGACAGACTCACGATGAGCTCAAGTTCTGGTATATGACTGTGCAATTTTCTGATTCAGAGAATTACCACTGAACCAAGTAACCATAATTAAAATCATTGCAGAAGTGTGTCCTAAAGACTGTGGTCAATCCAGCAGTCAACTGTATGATGAGTTCCAGTTTAGTTTGGATTCCAATCACCTGAATTGCTCCTTAACTATATGTGGTGTTTGTCTAAAATAAAACCGTCTGCTCTTCTTCCATGATCTAGTAATCGGCATTGCAGTTCCATTTGTTTTCTGCTTTGTCTATTGTCTAGGAGGTAAAAGTGAAGTATGGGATGAAGAAGTATACATTGCATTCTTCATGGTTCTGTGTACATAGTGGATGAATTTCCATTGGGTTGTTTCATCTGAGATCACAAAGACCTGACATAAATGTTATTCCTTCAAGATTTCATGTATCTTTTCTGAAGTTACTAAATGAATCAGGACACTCCCTATAGAAATACAGCCTCAATATTATGATGGAGATCCACTCTGATTGATAGCTAAGGAGTGTCTGGAAAGCAGTGATGACATGGAGATTACTGGTATAATTCACACTGAGCAAAGCAGAATTTGTCACTGTCTGTTTGAAAGGCATCATGTTACATTTGGAACAAAGCTGATCCACTCTGATGGTAACAAGCATGGGGCTGGATGAACACAGCAGGTCAAGCAGCATCATAGGAGCAGGAAAACTTGACGTTTCGGGCCTAAACCCTTCATCAGAAATGGGGGAGGGGAAGAGGGTTCTGAAATAAATAGGGAGAGAGGGGGAGGCGGATAGAAGATGGATAGAGGAGAGGATAGGTGGAGAGGAGGCAGACAAGTCGAAGAGGCGGGGATGGAGCCAGTAAAGGTGGGTGTAGGTAGGGGGGTAGGGAGGAGATAGGTCAGTCCAGGGAGGACAGACAGGTCAAGGGGGCG